>NW_020870125.1:361142-376142 GCF_003789085.1 Penaeus vannamei | reverse complement strand
TACGATGTCGCTTTTGAGTGTATCGAAGGCTTTCTCTTTTTACAGTCGAATACAGTAGTGCTAATTTGAAGTGTTCGCTCAAACGGGGTTAGGTTTCGGACGGACACAAGGGGGTCGTCAAGTCATCATTACGTCTTTTTTTCAAAAACATTTTGGTTATACTTTTTTTTCTAATCCTAATTCATTTAACCGAACCATTCCCTTCTTTTAACCGCATATTCTGAAACATTTCCTTACCCACTCCCCCCCCCCCCTCCCATATCTGACCTGCTTTCACGTAATTGGTGACCAAAAAAAAAAAAAAAGAAAGAAAAAAGAATAGAAAGAGAGAAAAAAAAAAGAAAAAGAAAATTAACAAAGATTTAAACAATGAAATAAAGAGAAAATCCAAAAAAAAGGAAAAAAAAGACCAAAGATTAAAAAAAAAAAAAAAAAAAAAACTTTGGTATCCCCCTGACAGGTATACAAGAATAGCTTCCCGGCAGATTCTCAGGTTAATGACTTTAATGAGCTATGAATTGGGAGTGAAGAGCACAATTAGTAGCTGTGCAAAATGACATGCAGATAAAAAAAAGGGTCGAAGGGTTGTTTGTTGTGTTCGAGATTCTGAGCGCGATACAATTCAGGCCAACAAGTGCCTATTTGTAAACTGCTGGTTACAGGAGGGTGAAATGGGCAGTTCGCTTGTTCGCTTGTTTGTCTGGTTGTTCGTGTGTGTGTGTGTGTGTGTGTGTGTTGTGTGGTGTGTGGTGTGTGTGTGTGTGTGTGTGTGTGTGTGTGTGTGTGTGTGTGAATGATGAGGAGAAAGGACGTCGAAGAATAAGAAGAAAGAGAAGAAGATGCAGGAAAGAGGCAGAAAAAAGGGAAAATAGATTTTAAAAAGTCAATAGGAAAGAAGCAAAAAAGAAAAAAGTAAAAAAAAAAGAAAATCATATTACAAGATTAAAAAAATAGAACAAGATTAAAACAAGATTAAAAAAATGATAATAACGAAAGCAAGAAAATCTCTCATAAAGCAAAAAAATCCACCAACAACCCTCTCCCCTCCCCCCCAAAAAAAAACGAAATAAACGAAAAACAAAAAAAAAAAAAAAAAAAAAAAAAACAGAATAAAGATCCGAGAGCCGAGATACGAGGCGAGAATTGGCACTTCCACACACAAACAAACACACACACACGAGGCATGATAGTCAGTTTCTATTCAGAATGATTTGTAATTTATTGTTTGATTGTTTGGTTATCATTAGGCCATCTTCAACCGCGCTTTGGGATAGGAGTTTGTTGAGCTTGTTTATGGGTCTTCAGCTGGAACGGAGGCGGGGGGGGGGGGGGTAGTGGTGGTGGTGGAAGAAAAAGAGGATGAGGGGGGGGGGGCGGGTGGTGGTAGAAGAGGAGGAAGAAGAGAGGAGGATGGGAAGGATCCCCTCCTTTCCATCCTCCTCTGTGGTGGTGGGGGAGGAAGATGAGGAGGAGGAGGGTGGGGAGGGTAGTGGTGGTGGTGAAGAAGAAGAGGAGGATGGGAAGGAGAGGGGTTTAGTGGTGGTGAGGGGAGGAAGAGGAGGAGGGTGGGAGGGGTGGTGGTGGAAGAAAAAGAGGATGAGGGGGGGGGGGTAGAAGAGGAGGAAGAAGAAGAGGAGGAATGGGAAGGACCCCTCCTTTCCATCCTCCTCTGTGGTGGTGGTGGAAGAAAAAGAGGATGGGGGGGGGGGCGGGTGGTGGTGGTGGTTAGAAAGGAGGAAGATGAGGAGGAGGATGGGAAGGAGAGGGGTTAGTGGGTGGTAAGGGGGGAGGAAGATGAAGAGGAGGGGATGGGAAGGAGGGGGTTGTGGTGGTGGGGAAGGAAGAAGAGGATAAGGGGGGGGAGGAAGAGGAGGAGGTGAAGGAAGAAGAGGAGGAAGGGAACGAAGAAGAGGAGGAGGAGGGGGAGCAGCTGGTGGTGGTGGAGGAGGCTGGATGGGGAGTGGGGTGGTTAGCAGGGGTGGTGGAAGAGGAAGAAGAAGAGGTGAAGGGGAAGGAGAATGAGGGGGAGCAAGTGGTGGTGGTGGTGGAAGAAGAAGAGGAAGGGAAGGAAGAAGAGAAGGAGAGGGAGCAGGTGGTAGTGATGGAGGAAGAGGAGGAAGGGAAGGAAGAAAAGGAGGAGGAGGGACCGCGTGGTCTGGTGGGGAGGAAGAAGAAGAGCAGGAGAGGGAGCGGGGTGGTGGTAGTGGAGGAGGAAGAGGACGGCGGTGGTGGTGGTGGAGAAAGAGAAGGAGGGGGAGCAGGTGCGGTGTAGGAAGAGGAGGAAAGAAGAGAGACGGAAGGGGAGTAGGTGGTGGTGGTGAAGGAGAGAAGGAGGAGGAGGAGGGAAAGGAAGAAGAAGAGGAGGAGGAGGAGCAGGCGGTGGTGGTGGAGGAGGAAGATGAGGAGGGGGGGGGGGGGGGAGCAGGTGGAGGCGGTGGAAGGGGAGGAAGAAGAGGAGGGGTTGGGAGGAGGGGGGCAGGTGGTGGTAGTGGGTAGGTGGACGGAGGAGGAGGGAAGGAAGAAGAGGAGGAGGGAGAGGCAGGTAGAGTTGGTGGTGGAGGAGAAGAGGAGGCGGAGGAGAGACCAAGAGGAAGCGGGAGGAACTGAGAGTCGGGATGAGACTACGCCGTTGTGGGAGGAGGAGACGAAAAGAGGAAGGTCGAGACGGTGACGAGAGGCCCAGATGAACATGGCGGGGATGGCCAGTGACTGTGGATGAGTCCGAGAATTAGAAGTGTGTGCGGGGAGCTTATACGTCGACAGGTCCGAGCGGAGCCGGGGAGGGGCGGAGTGGGCGAAGGCAAGATCTGGTGGTTGAGATGGAAGTCAGTGCACCAGTGAGAGTTAAGAGGAGAGGCCGCGATAGGGATGCCAATGATTCGAACAGCGAGGGCCAGGTAAAGAGGAAGGAGGTGGAAGAAGGGGAAGAGGAGGAGAGGGAGGAAGCACGAGAGTAAAAGTTAAAGAGGAGAAGGAGACGGAAAGAACAAGATAATGGATAATAATAGGAGAAATTGAGGGAGGGGAATGAATGATAGGAATAAGAATAAAGGAGGCGAGGAGGGAGGATAGGAGAAGGGAGGGGGATTAGAGTGATATTCTCGTGTACAAAACTGACCTGATTGATTTGTAATACATCTGGTCTGAAGGTTAATCCAATTTTCGCTTTTTTTTTCAAATCATCTTTTATTGATGAATCGTGAGTGGAGCCGACGATTACAGAGCGACGCCCGCACGTGGCCTTGCGTCTCTGAGAACTTTCCTCACAATCGAGAGAGGACTGCGAGGCGGTCGCGTGTTCGTAGCGAATCGACGTTCTTCACTAAATGAAGATTGATCCGGAGGATTATACTCGTGATCTGCGATACGCGAAGACTTTTTTTTTTTTTCTCTCTCTCTTTTGACGCGGCTGTTTCTCTCTACTACTCCATATGAGAATCTCCGGTACCTCATTTTTGACCACGTCGTGGGTATAAATCATAAATCCCTGGATGAAATATTGATGAGCTATAGAATACAGCACACTGGCACTTCAGAGGGCAGTTATTAAGGATATCTGTATGTGGTCCTGTATATTGCTTAGTTGTGACTGAGACTGCTCGCTCTGCCATGATCCCTCCTGCTTTTGCTCTTTCTTTGCTATTCGCGCGCCTCTCTAGCGCATTAACTCCGGGTCAGCGACCGCTTCTCGGCGCTGCTTTTTCTTTCGCTTCTCCCTCTCTTTCTTAGTCTCTCGTAACCTTTCTCTCTCTCTCTCTTCTCTCGTCTCTTCTCCGTCTCGTCTCGGTCTCTTACTCTCCTCTCGTCTGATCCGGATCATTTCATGCGTCCAGGTGTCTCTCATCTCTCTCCTCTCTAAGTCCCCTAGTGTTGTAAATAATAATATACTGGTAATGTATACAGAGATGTAAGGAGAGTCTATATGAGATATAATAATATGATATATAAGTATATAGGGGATAAGATAGAGTGAGGGATTATGACGGTATAGTAATATATGAACGTGAATTGGTATAGCTTTATAGATAGATAAGAATAAGATAAATAGATAGTTAGTATAGTATATATTAATGCTAAGCAATATGGTATATAGTGAAGGACTGGTTAGCAGCATAAGACTGTTGATGGTGTGTATTAGCACTATATGATTGTTGTTGTAGTTGTTGTGTGAGATGTATGTTTGGTGTGTCATAAATTTACTATCATGAAATATATATAGTTAAAGTTATATATATGTATATACTATAGTATATCGGAAATAAGTATACTGTATGATATCTATGATATATATATATCTTATACATATATATATATAGTATGTATGTATTATATATGTATGTATATCTATATTGTATACATATACGTAGATCATACATTCATGTGTATGGTTGCCTTATCGCTTAGGCTTGGTCCTTACGATATCTAATTTATTTTTATTTATCTTATTCTTTTTCGCCCGGTGATTATGCTGCCCATGATAAAACTTACAACAGTAAATTACCTAAGAATATGTATTTTGGATATGAATAATGTAAATTCAGAGGCATATACATCTTGATATGAAAATTCTCGTTCTGTCCCAATATACATATATAGGATATACATATCTATCTATCTATCTATCGACCTATCTCTCTCTCTCTCTCTCTCTCTCTCATCTCTCCTCTCTCTCTCTCTCTTCTCTTTCTCTCTCTCTCTCTCTCTCTCTCTCTCTCTCCTCTCTTCTTCTCTCTCTTTCTCTCTCTCTCGTCTCTCTCTCTCTACTTCGTCTCTCTCTCTCTCTCTCCAGAGTCTCTCTCTCTCTCTCTCTCCTCTCTTCTCTCCGTCGGAGCAGTGGGTCTCTCTCGCATAGGTGTTGGTAGTTAGTAATATATATATAATAGGTATATATATATATATATATATGTATGTCTGTTGTATGTTTTACTAGCATATGTATTGTATCGTATTTATGTTATGGATGGATTGTATAAACAGATGAATTGAAAAAAAGAAAAAAAAAAAAAAAAAAAAAACCAAAAATATATATATATATATTATAGGTAGTATGATGCGCGTTAAAGTATACTATATGTATACGCGGTATATACGGGGTAGTAACCTGTATACCAGTAAGGACGCGATAATATACGATACAATATGTATAGATATAATATTCTAGATATATATAGTATCTTTGTATACGGGAGGGGTAGATGAGAGAGAGCGAGAGGAGAGAGAGAGAAGAGTCAATGATATAGTGGAGAGAAATGTATCTGACTGCATATTAAAGTATGGAGTGTTGTTTTATACATACTTACAACACACACGCCACAGCACACACCACATATATATATATATGTTATTCTAATATTTTATTATATATACTTACTATGATATATATATATATACATATATATGCCATGGAAAGATAGTATCATAGATATATATAGTATATATGATATATAGTTGTATAATATAGTAGACGGTATATCGTGGGGCCATAGGATGCTAATGTATATGCAATGTTGCTTATGTATATATATAACATATGTTGTGTGATGTGTGTGTGTGTGCTGTGTATATATATATGACAGTATATATATATATAGATAATATATATATAATGGTATATATATATATATATATATTATATATAATATATATGTATGTTATATATACATATATAATATGATACTTATATATAGATATGATACTATCAACATAATATATAGTAATATTATTATTATATATATAATATTAATATATATAATGGGATATATATTAGTATATAATAATGTGGTATCATGTAGCTAGGTGTATCACTCTCACTATATAGTATACTATAAAGTACTAGTTAGTATAGTGGTAACTGATGGATCCTAGGACGTATAATATGTATTAGTATAAATATATATTATATATATATATATCATATAATATTATATAATCCTTATATATATATCACATATATATAACTGCATATGATAATTGGCAAACCCCCCCGCCCATTTTCCGGCGGCGCTGATGAGAGCCGCGACGCCAGCTGCCGGCCGCTGCCCATCATGGCATCATCTCAGGCGTAGAATTGAATTTAAACAAATTAAGTCTTTTAAAAAGCAAGAACACCGCCGCCCTAAATGAAATTGACACTCTAAATTGCGTTACGGATAATCCACTTTGTCCGGTAATTCGTTAAGCCGTCGATAGTGTCAGCTTCAGCGCTTCGTCAGATAATCTGGATCTATCTATGATTGAGTTATAATTGTGTGGCGGCGTCAAGTGCGGCGGGAAATAGCAGAAAAAATAACTTCTTTTTTCCTTCTTTTTTTTTTCTTTATTGGGATCGGAACTTGAGATCGTATTTTCGACGATATTGGGAGGATAATAAATGATATTTAACGGGCATCTGATTCTATCAGATATAAGTAGAGTTTTGGACCGTCATTTGCATACTACATTTCTGACGGTGATGTGGATGCTGATCGGCCCAAAACATTCATAAAAGAAGAAAAAAAAAAAAATGTGTACCACTAGATTCTGGTGTCCATTTTTGTTCTTATATTTAAATCTTTGTGAAGTATTAAAATTCTACTTGGTTTAAAAGGTTACTATAGGAAAGCAGAGTGTGAGAACGATATTATTTGAAATGTATCTTTTTTTTTGGAAAGATTCTCCACGCTTCTGAATGCAGTAAATCATTATTGTTCTTATCATTATTATAACTGTTTCAGTGTTACAGCTATTATCATTATCAGTGGTACACTTTTTCTTACTACAATGATTATCACTATGATTATCCATTTTATCGTATTCAATATTATCACAGTTTTTATCATAATCATCATTATTGTCATCCTTTTCATTATAATTATTTTATCATTTGTACTATTTTCTTGTTATTATCATTATCATCATTATCATTATTATAATCATTATTATTATTATTATTATTATTATTATTATTATTATTATTATTATTAATTGTTATTATTATTATTATTATCATTATTATTATTATTCATTATCATTATTTTATTATGTTTTTTTGTTATTGTTGTTATCATTATCCTTATTATAATAATCATTATCATTTTCATTACTATTATTGTTATTATCGTTATTATTACTATTACCATCGTCATTGATATTATTATTATTATTATTATTATTATTATTATTATCATATTATTAATTATTATTTTTATCATTATTATTATTATTATTATTATTATTATTATTATTATTATTATTATTATTATTATTATTATTATTATTATTATTATTATTATTATTATCATTATTATTATCATTATCATTATCATTATCATTATTATTATAATTTTTATTATTATCATTGTCATTATCATAATCATCATCATTATTATCATTATTATCATCATTACTCTTGTTATTAACATTAATATTGTTATTGTCGTTACTATTGTTATTATCTATATTAGCATTATAATTACAATCATTATTATTATTATTATCATCATTATTATTATCTTTAATGTTGTTGTTGTTGTTGTTGTTGTTGTTATTATCATAATTACTATTATTAATTATTATTATTATTTCATTATTATTAATTATTATTATCATTAATATATATTTATATTATGATTTATTATTAATTATATTAATCATTATTAATATTATATTATTATTATTATTATTATTTATTATTATTATTATTATCATGTTATATATTATTATTATTATTATTATTATAATATTATATTATTTATTATTTTATTATTAATTATTTATTCTCATTATTATTATCATTATTATTATTTTTTTTTAATTATTATTATTATTATTATTATTATCATTATTATTATCATTATTATTACTACTTTATTATCACCATCATCAATTATCATCATTTCACTATATCATTATTATCTTCATTACTAGTATCATATTGCTATTATTTTTATTATTATTGTTATTATTGGTTTTTATTGTTACTTATTATTATCATTATTGTCATTGTTTATTACTATCATTATCATTTAATTAATTATTATTATTATTATTATATTATTTCCATTATTATTATTTTATTATTTATTATTATTATTATTATTATTATTATTATATATTAATTATCTATTATATATTATTATTAATATTATTCATTTCATCTATATCGTTATTATTATCATTGATCATTAGATCATTATCATGTATTATTCATTACTTATTATTATAATTACTCATTATTATTATACTTATTATTATTATATATTATATATATTATCATTATTATTTTAGTTATTATTATTATATTACTATAATTATCATCATCCATTATTATCATTATCATTATTTAAGTAATCATTATCTTATACTACTATAATCATTACTATTATCATTACTATCAATTATGCTATTATCATCATCATCATCCTTATCATTATCATTACTATCATTATCACTATTATTATCAATCAATATCATTATTGATTATTATTATTATTTTAACTATATTATATTATTTTATTATTATTATTAATATTTATATATTATTATTATTATTATTATTATATTATTATTATATGATTATTATGCATTATTGTCGTTATCATTATTATTTCATTATCATCATAATTGTCTTTATCATTATAATCATTATTGTACGTAATAGTAGTACTACTACTATCATTATCATTATCATTAATACTATTATCATTGTTATCATCATCATTATTGTTACTGTCATATATATTGATATTTTATTGTTGTTATATTTGTCATATCAATTCATTATCATTATTATTAATTATCATTACATATATATATTTATTATCATTTTATTATTCATTACATAATTATTATTATTATATCATCATTATATCATCATTACATTATCATTATCATTACAATCATTATTATTATCATTATCATTATTATTGTTATTTTTATTATCATTAGCATACTACAGATCATTATTATCATGACACTTTTAATCATTTATTTTATATTATCCATTATCTATTAATCAATAATATTATTAGTTATTATCATTGTTATCAATAATTATCATTTATAATAATAATAATAATTAATAATAATAATAATATATTTAAATAATAATAAAATATAATAATATATAAATATAAATATAATAATACTAATAAATATAATAATAATAACATATGTAATAACACTGCAATAATGATAATAATAGTAAACAATAAAATGACAATAATAAAAATTAAAATAATAGAAAATGAATGACACTCTAAGTAGAAAAAAAAGAATCATGAAAATATGAAAACAAAAATAAAAAAAATTCAGCATTGGCAATTTTCTTCAACCAGAACAGCAACGACACAACCATCTTACATTATCATCATTATTGCAGATACCTCCTCACACTGAGCCGTAACTAGCAATTGCAAGGGATTTCCCACAGAGAGAGAAATACAAAGGAACTGAATCCCAGAAAAAAAGAAATAAATAGATAAATAGATAAATGAATAAATTAGAAAAATAATAGTAATGATAATAAAAATGAAAATGAATGAATTAAAAATAAATAAATGAATAAAAAAATAAAATAAAAATAAATGAATAAATAAATAAATAAAAATTATTCTCTCTTATTTTCTTTTCTTTTCGAATTTCGACATATTGGGAGGTGGTGGGGGGGGGGGGGGGGGATTGGCGAACGATAAGAATCCGCAACACAAACTAACAGACAATTAAGCAACGGTGATAATAGCTAGTTAGAGCGGCGGTATACATCCAGCTGAATCACTAACGATGGTGATAAAGAATTGCCATTACAATGCCTTTTATTCTTGTCTCTCCTTCTCCCTCTTCTTCTTCTTCGTGTTATTTTTTCATCTTAGGCTTTTTCTGCTTCTTCTTATTCTTCCTCCTCCTCTTCTTCTTCTACTTTTTCCACTTCGTCTACTTCTTCTTCTTCTTCTTCTCTTTCTTTTTTTTTCTTCTTCGTCTCCTCCTCCTCCCCATTCTTCTTTCTTCTACTCCCTTTTTCTTTCTTCTTTCTTCTTCTTTTTTCGTCTCCTCCTCCTCCTTCTTTTCTTCATGCTTCTTTTTCTCCTCCTCCTCCTCTTCTTTCCTCCTCTTCTCTTCCTCGTCACCTCCTCCTCCTTCTTTTTCCTCTCCTCCTTCTTCTTCTCCCCCTCCTCCTCCACATCGGCTGCCATCGCAGGATTTACCGGGAGCATCTTAATCTGTTTTAGCTCCGCCCCCTCCCCTCCCCTTAATCTCTCCTTCTTGTACATCTCATTCTGTCTCTCTCTCTCTTCTCTCTCTCTCTCTCTCTCTCTCTCTCTCTCTCTCTCTCTTCTCTCTCTCTCTCTCTCTCTCTCTCTCTCTCTCTCTCTCTCTCTCTCTCTCTCTCTCTTCTCTCGCCTTTCCATTTTTCCCTCTCATTACTCCTCTGCCTATTTTCGCTTTTCCTTTCACATTCTTTCTCGTCCTGTTCCGTCTCGCTTTTTTTTTTCTCTTCCTCTAATTCCTTCCTCTCCACACCCCATTTTCTAGTTCTTCTTTCTCCATTCTTTTTCCCATTCTGCTCCTTCTTTCTCCATCTGTATTCTCTCTTCTTTTTTCTTTTTCTTTCTTCTCTCTCTTTCTCTTCTCCTTCTTCCGTTTCTTCCCACCCTCTTCCACTATCATCCCCCCTCCCCCTCTTCCTTTTACTCCTCCTCTTCGTACGCACATAGCACTCTCTTCCCTTCTTTTCTTCCTCTCTTCGCTTTCAATAGAGGCCAGAATTCCGTAGTATTTGTAGGGAATTTCGCTCATGCTTGAAATACTTCCACAGGGTCACTCTTATACATCTTTATTCCTTCTTGACATGACAAATCAATCATTATTTTTGTTATCATCATCGTATACAAATATTTTGATTTTGGTAAACACCTGGAATGATACCCATATGAGTTTGGTAGAAAATGGGTCATACCATCATATCCTGTGGTAGACTTATGTATTTTGGAATATGGATACATATACCCGCCCCCCCCCCCTTGCTTCTTTTTCTTCTACTTCTCTCCTTCTGATTATGAGATGATGATGAGGTTTTGGTATTTACCATTTGTTAGTTATTATTACTATCATTATCTTCCTCATCGTTATTTTCGTTATCATTATTATATTTTCATTATTATTTTGTTGTCATTAGTATCATTTGTACTATCATTGTTTTATCACAGTTATTACTAACACTATTATTATCATTATTATTATTATTATTATTATTATTATCATTATTACTATTATTATTTCTTTTTTTATTGTTGTTGTTATTATTATCATTATCACCATTCAAAATATTTTTAATACTTTTACTATTTTTTATTACTATTATTATCATCATTTTTATTATCATTACTCTTATTACAATCATCATTATCACTATTATCATCATTATCATTATTATCATCATTTTCATATATTATCATTATTATTGTTACTGTTATTATTATTAGTATCACCATTATAATCATTTTAGTATTCTGATAATTTTAATATTATTGTTATCATTATTATCATTATTTCTATTATTATTATTATCATCATCATTATCATTATCATTATTACCATTATCATTGTTGTTATCAATATTATTATTATTATTACTACTAACTACTACTTTTTTATTATTATTATCAATACGGTAATTATTATTGTTACAATCATTACCATTACTTTTACAATATAATCCAATGAAAGGAGAGAATTTTTCAAAAAGATTCAATCTACAAAAAATAGAAACATAGAAGAAAATATAGAAAAAAAAAAAAAAGAAAATCACACACAAATACTGGATAAGTACCTCAGACTAAAAGATTTCCATCGCTTCTTATCTAATAAAGTTGGAATATAATCCTTATGCTTCTAACTAGTAATTTGTTATGTCAACAATCAAGTGAAATTGAGGGCAATTGCGCTGTCTTAGACTTTTGCAAGATGAAATGATGTACTGCAGACAGGTTGAGAACTTTGTGATTACCGCTAATATATATGTATATACATACATACATATATAAATACATACATTGATGTATATATACATCCACATATATATATATATATATATAATATATATATATATTTATATATATATTATATAATATATATATATATATATATATATATATATATATATATATATATATATATATATACATATTCTTTCTCTCTTTTCTTATTCTTCATTTCTTTCTTTTTTTCTTTCATTTTTTTCTTTTTTTTTTTTTATTTTCCTTTTTCTCTTTCTTTTCCTTTCTTTTTTCTTTTTCTTGTTCTTTCTTTAAATCTGTTGTTAGACATACGCCTTCCCCAGACTTTTTCCACGTCGTTCTTCCTCCATTCTTGTGGTACCAATTCTTTCAAACTCGCTGACTCAACAGGAACCCATATATATATATACATATATATATATATATATATATATATATATATATATATATATATATATATATATATATATATATATATATATATAATATATATATATATATATATATATATATATATATATATATATATATATATATATATATATATATATATATATATATATATATATATATATATATATATATATATATATATATATATATATATATAATATATATATATATATATATATATATATATATATATATATATATATATATATATATATATATATATGTGTGTGTGTTGTGTGTGTGTGTGTGTGTGTGTGTGTGTGTGTGTGTGTGTGTGTGTGTGTGTGTGTGTGTGTTTATTTACTCTTACCTTCTTCTCTATTACTTCCATTTTATTGTATTGCATTCCTATGTAACTAACAGCAATTTTATGTGTCGTACATAGAATCTACCATGAATATATCCATAATCCCATTACGTCACCAACACGCCAGAACACAAATTAATGAATATAAAAATTAACTTTAAAATAAAAAATATTTACCCATATTCTCAAGTGGGCAAAAATTACGAGAACTTGACATCAAGGATAAAAAAAAAACAAGAACAATAGAAAAAGACATTTGCACATCCAAAAGAGGGAGGAAGAAGAAGGAGGAAGAGAAAAAAAAAGAAAATCCAAAAAAAATGGCAATCCTCTCTTCCCACGTAATACCTCCATGTATAAATCAGCTGATCCCATCCTTAACAAATTCTTCCTCGTTCACATATTCACGCTCTCGAGATGGACATGCAGTATCCTCTAATATCCTTCGTACGAAAACTTGGATTATTTCCCCTGAAGTACCATCAGATTCCTCCTTTTTACGAATGTGTATAAAGCGAAATCAATACGCCATGTTGGAGCACGTGCAAAATTTCACATGGCTATTGTAAGCGAAGAGGTGGCTCGTGACACATGCAGCTCCTCGCGATGACCAGTAACCAGCTGACTGCCGTGTCGGGCGGTTTGTTTACATCTTTTACACGAGTCAGGAGTGTACGGGCTTTCTAAAGGGGGGGGGGGGGGTGAGGTGGAGGGACGTGGGTTACGTGCGTGTATCTGGGACATAGGAAACCTTTTTAAGGGAAGTGTGGGTTGGAGATGTTGTTTGATGGAATTAGTTGGCGAAAAGAGGTTTTGGTGAGATGGTTTTCATTATGGAAATGCTTTTGTCCTTATATTTAAATACGATATGATAATTCATGGGGAAGCTACGTACTTCGGGAATTTTGTTTAAAAGGAAGAAGAGATATACTTCGACAATAATTGCAAAGAGAGAATAAGTAGGTATCTTAAATATTGCTTTTTCCATGAAGTGCTAACCGTAAAATGTCATTTAATTCACCGATTTGGCCATGGTAATCCATTCCTACATTTGACAATACCTCGTTTAACACACACACAGGCAGCAATAACAGAACAATGGTGTACTTTTTAACTGATATTTATATGCCATTGATTTGCCATAAGGGTTGAAATCAAATGGCAGTGAGCGCTCCTTCCCCGGTAAATAACTCCCAATGTCCGATAATAGTGCTTATGATATCCGTTGGGAATTATCACACTTCAAAAAATACAATATCGGTCTATCAGTCAAATACAAAGAGGACTTATTTGACTGTGTTTCTCGTGACTTTACTTTGTCAATTACTGCGGGTTTAATTGGAATCTCGCACAGCGCTCCGGTTAAACTAGATTTATGGAAGATTCCTGGCCGATGAATGCATTTATTTTTCTCTTCTTGACCTCCTGAACGAATAATTTTCATTTTTTTGTTATCGATTTCCCCGTTTATGACTCAGGGTATTGATTACCATAAGCATTTCTCTCTGTTTGAGGTTCTAATGGCAGCGACTGCGCCCTGTAGAATGGTGCAAATGTATTCAATGAGCGAATTAGATATGGTAGTTGCTAGTCATAATACTGGTATTGAAAAAGAGTTGATAAAATCTATTGAATAATGGTATTTGGAGAATGCAGTTGTCGAGTGGGTTTAAAAGTGCCATATTGCTTTTTTTTCTTGTGCATACATTAGGTGGTCTGAGTCATATACATGTGTCCTGTGTGTGCAATGGCGTGTGTATGTTTATGTAAGTGTGAGGATGTGAGGTTTTTGTCACAGCAATATCCAGGCTATATCTGGATAAGTATCATAATAATATAATAATAACGAATCCTCTCCCACCTTCCTTCCCTCCTTCCCATCTTCCCTCTCTCCTCTCTCCCTCCTTCCTCCCTTCCTCCTCTCATCAGCCTCCCTACTCCCTCCATCCCTCCTTCCTCTTTCCTCTCATCTCCCTCCCTCCTCCCTCCTTTCTTTCTTCTCACCCTCCCTCCTTCCTACCTTCATTTCTTCCTTCGTTTTTCTCCCTCCTCTCCGTACTTCCTCTCCCTCCCGATTCCCATCTCTCTTTTCTTTTCTAATTTCTTTCTCCTTCCTCTTCTCCCCTTATCCGTCCCTCTCTCCAACCTTCCCCTTTTTTTTCATTCCGTCAGTTCCTCCTTCCCTGTCTTCGTTCTCTCTCATCTCTCTTCTTCCCTTCCTCCCTCCTCTTAACCCCTTCCTCCTAC
>NW_020870125.1:342684-345184 GCF_003789085.1 Penaeus vannamei | reverse complement strand
CCTCCATTCCTATCCTTCCTTCTCCACTTCTTTCCCTCTTTTCCTTTCCTCCATTTCCCTCTCCCTTTCTTTTCCTTTCCTCCTATCCTCCCCTTTCCCCCTTTTCCCCTCTATTCATCCCCTTCTCTTTACCTCGTTTCCCCCTCTTCCTCTCCTACGTTTCCCTCTCTTCCTCTCTCACCTATTTCCCTCTCTTCCTCTCTCACCTATTTCCCTCTCTTCCTCCCCTCCCCTCACCCCATTTCCCCCTCTCCCTCCCCCTCCCCTCACACCCACTTCCCCCTCTCCCTCCCCTCCCCTCTCCCATCTCCGCAGCCCGGGATTTATATAAAAGCTGTCGCATCGCCTCTTCTGCCAATTTGTCCGTGAACTGTGTGTCACAAACTTTCAGTCATGGCTCCTTTACGTGTGTTCGCCCCTCGGGCTGGTCCAGAAAAGGAACTTTTTCATCCACTTTTATCGGGCTCGCCGCAGCTCTCCTGGCATGCCTGTATATCTATAGTATATACATATATATGTACACACACACACACACACACGCACATATATATATATATATATATATATATATATATATATATATATAATATATATATATATACATACAAATTATATATATATATATATATATATATATATATATATATATATATATATATATATCTGTTTTCATATACATATTCACACAAACTCGTAAGTTTATACATACACACAATGGTTATATATATATATATATATATATATATATATATATATATATATATATATATATATATATATATATATACATATATGTATGCAAATATATATATATATATGTATGTAAATATATATATATGTATATATATATATATAATATATATATATATATATATATATATATATATTTGAGTGTGTGTGTATATATATATGCATATGTATATTGTTGAGTTGAAAAGGCCATTCATGTTGATGGTAATGAATTCCAAGGAAATATGATTTATGATTCTCTGACTGTCTGACTCGCATGTTTCTCGCGATATTGAAATGTTAATCTGGCGTGGAAAGTGGGAACGAACCCCCCCCCTCAGCCTAACTCACCCCCATCCTCCAATGCCATTCCCCCCCATTCCCTCCCCCCTCCCCCCCTCACGCCGGGAAAACAAACCCGGCGTCCCCGGAAAAATTCTGGGAAAAAAGTGTAGCATTTTGGTTGTTGTCCAGAAGCGCAACGTCCCGTGGGAGGGGCTGGGGAAGATAGCGCTAACAAGTCGTAACAAGTTGTAACAAGTTGTTTACCCACGTGGCAGAATGGTTGATCGTGCTTCCAGATTGGTTCGTATCCATCGTCGGGCGGGGAGATGTGACCGGCGCGGGGGATGAGAACCGTGCTATCACACAAGCCCCGGCGCAGGGAACAAAGTGCCATACGTACTCTGTCCCGAAGTGCCAGAATGCTGCTGTTCCTCGGGGGCGGTTTGGAACGGTTATTCTCTCGGCCGAAGGGACATTCGGGGAGCGAGGATGAACGAAAACTTGTCGGGTGACTCAGATGTTATGATAAAGTGCGTAATAAGTTGCATTTTGTGTCCATTAGAGAAGTGGGCCACTCAGAGCGTGTGATAAAAGCTGAGGTGACAACTATGGTCCTGCTCTATTTACATGGAAATAGCGAGTGGGAGTAAAACATCTCAGTGCCCCCTCAACGCTGTCAAAAAGAAAAAAAAGAAAAAAAGAAAACGAGCGAATTTTGGAAAGGCATCACAGGAGACGTTTTGATAGATGTCAGAAACGAAAGTCGGTCGGTTTTGATGGATTTCCTTTTTCTGTCGAGTGTTTGTGCAGCGTTCAGGGTCTGGGGCGTCCATGCACAGATATGCAGCTCTGTGCCGCCGCCAGAGCCAGATCCTGGAAATAGTGTACATTCACGCACCCGCACACGTACACACACACACACACACACACACACACACACACACACACACACACACACACACACACACACACACACACACACACACACACACACACACACACACACACACACACACACACACACACACACACACACACACACACACACACACACACACACACACACACACACACACACACAACACACACACACACACACCACACACACACGTACACACACACATACACACACACATGCACAGATTTTTACATATATTTCATATGCGTATGAGTGTACATATGTCTAGATCTACACCTGTACACCTGAGATCATTTGTACTGCGCAAATATAATCAGGAGTTTGACTTCACACCTTGCTGTCGACTATCTGTACGTATAGTGATGCTTCAAACAAGTGAATAACGTTTGATTACATTTCGTTCTGTCGTTAGAAATTTGGGACGGCTGTGGAAGCCTGTCTAGGGCAGTTTCAAGGTAGAATTTAGCAAAAAATAGTTATATTTAATAGACTAAATTGTGATAAATTAACAAGGAATGGTTGTTCGGCCCGCACACAGGTATGTTAAGTCCTTTTTAAAAAATCATG
>NW_020870125.1:337684-340184 GCF_003789085.1 Penaeus vannamei | reverse complement strand
TCACGACATATTCATGTTTCTATTCCAACATGATCATTTTCAGGTCCGATTTATTACTACACAGACGCTATGTCATTCATCACCAGCTGTTACTATACATTACTGAGTTATTCATGCCTCACCTGTCACGGAGCCATTGACGATCTGTGCATAAACTGCCGGTCATTTTTTAAACCGTCTTGTATGAGTCATTTGTTCGATGCATAGCAGAATAAAGTGAATATTTTTGGTGTTATAGTGTAAATTAGGGAAAGAATTGGGAAGTTTGTGATAAGTTTCATGAGATCGAGTTAGAGTTCAATTAAAGCTTCAGTTAATAAGTTAATAATTATTTAATTTGTATGATATTCTGGTACTGGTTATTTCCTCAATTTTCGTGTAATTGGAAAAGAGATAAATTTTCAAAGTTATACGTATGGTTAGTGATGGTAGCAACAATAATGCCATTTGAGTGATAATGATAGTATTGATACTATTAATGTTGATAAAGGTGATTATGGCGACGATGATATTAGTAATAATGATAACAATGCTGACGATTAGAATTCATAATGATATTGAGGCTGATAATGAGGATAAAGATAGTGATGATGATAAGAAAGATAGTGATGAAATATGATAATGATAATGATAAGGTAATAATAATGATAACAACATGATAGATGATGATAATATAGAATAATGATAATGATAATAATACAACGATGGTAATAGTGATAATGATAATGATAATTATGACAATAATGATAATGGTGATAATAATGATAACGATGATGATAATGATGATAATAATTATGAGAATAATTATGAGAATAACAATAGTGATAATAATAATGATATTGCTAATAGTAATGATAATAATAACGATAATAGTTATAATAATGATGATAATAACAAAGATAATGACAATAATGATGATGAAAATAATGATAATGGTTATGAAGATAATCATAATAACGATAGTCATGATGATAATAATAATAACAATGATAACAACAATAATAATAACGATACTGATAACGATGCTAGAAACAGCATAATAATAAAATAATAAATAATAATAATAATAATAATAATAATAATAGTGATAAAAATACTAATACTACTAATAATAAAATGTAATTGTACTGATAATGAAAAATAATGATAACAATATAGGAAATGATAATAATAATAATAAGAAGAAGAAGAAAAAAAAGAAAAAGAAGACGAAGCAGAAGAATGGCAATAAGAATAAAAATAGAAAGAAAAAATATATTGATAACAATAGTATTGATAATGATACTACTACTACTAATGATAATAGTAATAATGATAATAGCAATAATGGAAATAATGATAATAGTAATAAATTATTGTAATGATAATGATAGCAACATCGGCAATAACAATGATAATAGTAAAAAAAAAACAGAAAAATAACAACAGTAAGATAACAATGATAATAATGATCGTAATATCAACAAACTATTCTCCTTCATAACTATATCTCTCCTAATACTTACTTGTCAACAAACTCTCCTGATATTCACTTGTCACACTAAACTTCCATTACTCTGCTAATTTTACTCTTCCTATTACGCTTTCCCACTTACACCTGCCTCACTCTCCTCTAATGAGCTGCCTTAGTGTGTTTCATGCTACATTGGCTTTTTATTACTCATGATATTCATGTTTTGGTATATTTTTGTTGTTCAGGATTAGCGTGTATGTTTGATGTATTTTCCATTTTTCTGTTTTCTATCTCTCTCTCTCTCTCTCTTTATCTCTTTCTCTTTCTCTCTTTCTCTCTCTCTCTCTCTCTCTCTCTCTCTCTCTCTCTCTCTCTCTCTCTCTCTCTCTCTCTCTCTCTCTCCTCTCTCTTTCTTTCTCTCTCTCTCTCTCTCTCTCTCTCTCTCTCTCTCTCTCTCTCTCTCTCTCTCTCTCTCTCTCTCTCTCTCTCTCTCTCTCTCTCTCTCTCTCTCTCTCTCTCTTCTTTTGGTAATTATCATCATTATTATTATCATCGTTACCTTTATCTTTAACATTATGATTAGTATTATCATTATTGTTATTATTATAATTACTGTTATTATTATTATCATTATTGCTACTATCATTCTCATTATTGTTAATATTATTATCGTTGTAATCATTAGTATTATTATCATCATTACCATTAATACTACAAGCATTATTATCATCATTGTTATTTTTACAATTTCTATCACTTTCATTATTATTCCTATCATTTCTATTACTCATGATTATTGTTTCTATTATTTCTATCGTTATCATCTTTAACATCAATAATATTATACATAATTATCCTCATCAAACTCATGATACAGTGTTAATCTCATTTATTCTCTCCTCTTCCTCTTTTGCTCTTACGATCTTCCGAAAACCATAAACACACATACGAAATCAAAGAAAAGACACGAAAAGAAACGAAAAAGAGAAAGAGAAGAAGAAGAAAAAAAATCACAGAGTTTCTCAAAGTCGTTTCCAGTTAGCGAGG
>NW_020870125.1:322684-327684 GCF_003789085.1 Penaeus vannamei | reverse complement strand
AATGAGAAACACGTTTGGCATGTATACATTACAGAGTGTAGACATATCTGTGTGTGTGTGCAGTATTTATGCATATAGGCACAAGCACACACCGCGCGCACACACAAACACACACACACGCACACACATTATATATGTATATATGTGTGTGTGTGTGTGTACACTTAAGGTAAAAGCAGGGTTCTATCCTGAATGAGGAGTGGCGACCTCTACCTGACTTGAGCTAATTCTTTCATTTCCTCCTATACTTCAAGCTATATCTCTATAAGCATTAGGATAAGGAAAACTTCTGCCTTGGTAAAACTCTTCATGAGAAAGGCTTCGGAGTAAACCCTCAGGATAAATCAGGAGATGGAGTCCCTAAAGGTAGTTTGATACTTCATCACTTTCCAGCTTCCTTTGCTTCTGCCTAACTGTACTGGCACTTGCTCTCCTTTTGGCACAGCAACAGTGTGAGAGATCCCCATCTGCTGCCTGAGCTAAAGCTAATCCTCCATACACCTTGCCCAGGCTTTTTTGCAGTTCCACTGGAGAGGTCACTCTAGCAACATAGAAAGTTGTTGATTCAACACGGGAAGTGGCAGTTACCAGCATCATGTAGGTTTTGTTGTTAGAAATTCACCTCTTACATCAAGCCTCCTCCACAAGGTAGTGGTAGAATCCTTATCCTAAGGCTTACATCCCAAGGTATGCCCTAACCCCCTACTACAGTCCAGAGGAAATTGGCCAGTTCTACCAGGACCTGGATGAAGAACTATCCAAGATTCTCAAAACCGAAAAACCATACCTACTTAAGGATTTTAATGCGAAGGTGGGAGCTGACCATGATGTTTGACTAAGCTGTCTTGGAGCTCATCAGAGAATGTGGTCCCAGATTACTGGAGATGTGCAGTTGACGTATGTGTGACAAACACCTTGCACTGCAGGGATATTCATAAGGCGATTTGGATGCCCCCCCAGATCCTGCCTATGGCATCAGTTGGATCTAGTCATCACCAAAGCAAAACCTAACTAGTGTTCTTTACACATACACTTACCACAGTGCAGACTGTGGCACAGACCATTCCCATGTCGTTACTAAAGTGTGCTTGGATCCAAGGAAAATGCACCACTCCAAAAAGAAGGTGTAACAGCCTGAGAGACCCTCAGAAGACACATCAGTTGGTCAGTGGACTTCAGGAGGCGATAGTTGAAGAAAAAACATCAGATTTGGACACCAAATGGTTTCCATTTGTGTGATGCTGTATACAACACAGGTATCACTGTTCTCGGCAAGGAGCATAAAAACATCGACTGAGGAGTGCCCAGAATGCTCGAAAATGTGCCAATAACTATTGCCTAAACCTCTACAGTGGCATCCATACAGCCAGAATATGAAGCATCAGAGGCATCAAAATGGCAGCAGTACCTTCACCCGCTAAAACAGCCCCCCTCAAACCCAAAGATGCTGTCATCATTACAGTCCAGGGAAAGCAGCTACAGCGATGGGTCGAACATTACCTGGAGCTGTATTCAACCATGAGCACAGTAACTGATTCAGCGCTAGATGCTATCTCTAACCTGCCCATTATGCAAGAGCTTGACACCCCACACCTACTACCACTGCTGAGCTCAGCAAAGCCATAAGCTAAAGCCCTTGCAAGTGGGAAGACCTTGCCATGTGAGATGCAAATATTGTCACCTTGTACAAAAACAAAGGTTACCAAAGTGACTGCAACAGCTATAGGGGGAATTCCCTCCTAAGCATTGTGAGTAAAGTTTTTGCCCGAGTAGCTCTTACTCGCCTCCATTCCCTAGCATCCTGTGTCTTCCTAGATTCTCAGTGTGGCTTCAGAGCAAACAGATCAACTGCTGACATGATCTCTCCTCTTCAGCTACATGAGAAATGCCAAAAAAAGCAAATGCCCTTCTACATGGCATTCACTGACTTGACAGAGGCCTAAGAATTAGAAGAAGCAGACTTTTCCAGATGCTATAGAGGACTGCATGTCCACCAAATCTGCTTGATTTCCTCACCTTCCACAAGGATATTCATAGCACTGTTTTCTTCAATGGCTCCATTTCTGAGGCTTTTCGAGTTAGCAGCAGAGTAAAGCAAGGATGCGCATTTGCACCAACACTCTTTGGCATCTACTTCTCCATGTTCCTCAGGTATGCTTTCGATGACTGCATCGATGGTGTTTACATCCACACCAGGTCTGGTGGGAAGCTCTTCAATACTGCCCGTCTTCATGCTAAGGCTAAAATCAAGACATCACTCATTGGTGAGTTGCTCTTTGCTGATGATGATGCCCTCACATCCCATACTGATAATGGTTTGCAGTAGCTAGTCTTGCGCTTCTCCAAAACTTGCAAGGAGTTTGGTCTGACCATTGTCATTGATGGACACAGTCTGGAAGTTGTCGAGAACTTCACATAACTTGGTTCCACTGCTTCAAACTTACTCTCGCTTGACACAGAACTGAACATCAGGATTGCAAAGGTTGCAGGAGTTATGGCCGAGTTGGGCAAAAGGGTTTGGAACAATTCAAGCCTGACAAAAAGGACCAAACTGCACGTTTACCAAGCCTGCGTAATGAGTACTCTCCTGTACAGCAAGGAGGCATGAACCACCTACACATGCCACATGAAGAAGCTAACAGCTTCCACCTGAGATGCATCAGACGCTTGGCCGTATCCCCAAAGACATGCTGTACAGGGGGCTGGCAGAGGGGTCTCGCCCAGTTGGACGTCCACGCCTACTCTGCAAAGATGTCTGCAAAGAAGACTTAAAAACAACCGGTATAGACGTCACCAACTGGGAAAGTTAATCTGATGATCGCCTAGCTTGGAACCTTGCAGTCAGAAAGGGTGTGCAGAAGGCAGAAGAGAAGAGAAATGGGTGCCTTGCAGACAAGAGAGCAAGAAGAACGGAGAGACACAGAGGTCCCCAGCAAGCCTCACCCTTCATCTGTAGTACAAGCAATAGAGACTGTACCTCGCGTACTGGGTTATTAAGTCACTCGCGAAAATGCAGGGATTAAACCTGGAACTGTACCATCATCGTTCAAGAGGGACTGATGACGATATACGATACGATAAATATATATAATAAAATATAGAAAAATTCGGGTACGTACATTTTTCCCCCTCTAAATTTCGAAATGGAAAATGTTAAGCTCTCTGAAAGTGAGAAATATTTATGAAAAATACAGCGAGTGAAAAGACACTTATTAATTTGGACTGATCCATCGTTGCCACTTTTATGAGCGTCACCCGTAAAATGAAATAAAAAGATAGAGAAAAAATGGAAAAAAGAAGAATTGATGAATAAAGGAAAATATATTGAAAAGGAAAAATCTACTCACCCAAAATAAAAGTAAGATACGTTATGATGAACTGAATATATAATTTGTTTCAATAAAAGCGATGAAATTTTGTAAGCAAATACGTTTACTTTGGCGGAGAAAAATATGAGAAAAAACTTTTGTTTCTAACAAAGAAAGAGACCAGTATCCCCCCCCCCCCAAAAAAAAAAAAAAGATCATAGGCTATCATGATTAGCATTGCTATTATCACGGCTGAATTACGTGTATATACTGTTGTCACTATTGCAATTAGGGTCACTATCATCATTGTTGTTTTCCTCAGGTGCTCTTCTATGTATTAATAATAATGGGTATATGTGTATATGTAAATGTGTATATATATATATATATAATATATATATATATTATATATATATATATATATATATATAATATATATATATATGTGTGTATATATGTGTGTGTATGCTATGTATATATATATATATATATAATGTATATATATGCATATATATATATATAGTATATATATATATATATATATATATATATGATATGATATGTATATATAATATATAATATATATATATATATATATATATATATATATATATATATGCTGATAGATAGGTAGATAGAGAAGAGATATGAGATATAGATATAGATATATGTATATATAGATACTTTATGTATACAGATGTGTATGCATGCCTGCATATGCGTGCGCATACACCAGCATATATGGACACACAAGCATACAGGGACACCCCCCCCGCCCGAGCGCCCGGGCCCTAATGCTCCGAACCGAACACCTTTCTGATGTCCGTCGCCGCGGCCTCTCGAACCGGCGTCGGAGAGCAGAGTTTAAATTTCATAGCGGATCGATAAATTCCATCAATTTACGTGTTTTACGGCCAATTCCTATCGGGTTGCAAAGGGAGCGAGAGCGAAGGGAAAAGGCGTTGCAATGCGTTTTGCGGGGAACGGGAGGAGATGCGGTGCAATGCAAGGGGTAAGTTTCGGAGGAGGGGAAGGGGTGGGGGGGAGGGGGAGGGGGGGGAGGATTGCCGTTGCTCGGTCGATGCTTATGCTGTGTTGCAGAGGATATTGCATTTGGCTTCTTGACTTGCCCGGAAGTGCTAGATGCGGGTTCGTTTTGATGTCATTTAGGGTTGAATTGTTCATATTAATTGAGAGTTTGAGCCAAGAGATGTGTCATTTTTAGTTCTAAAGGTATAGCTGTGCATTTTTTTTTTTATATGCATTGCGAGTATACCCAATATTAACCGTACAAAGCTGATATATTCACATACACACACACACACATATCTGCCATGTTGTATACGTGAAATATCATATTGAAATATCATATTTACCTTCCTCTCTAGATTACTGAGATCTACATCATTATTGGCTACTATTTTTGATAATTATCAACATTATTTGCTTACTCCCCTCATCTAAATTCCATTTGTTTCAAAAATGACGTTAGGTCCCTGTCTTGAATAAAAAAATTGTGGAAAGTTAATACATCTCGTCCCAGCTAGTCACTCACTCTCTCTCTCTCTCTCACTCTCTCATCATCTACTGACACGTTCTCTCTCTCTCTCTCTTCTCTCTCTCTCTCTCTCTCTCTCTCCGTCTCTTCTGCTATCTCGTCTCTCTCGTCTCTCTCTCTCTCTCATCTCTGTC
>NW_020870125.1:311373-313873 GCF_003789085.1 Penaeus vannamei | reverse complement strand
TTATTAAATTGATTGAATACCTGTTGATAAAATTGTGTATGATTAAATGAAATTGTTGAATGATTTTAAATATCAAATTTGTTTATTATTTTTTTCTTAAATAGAGTTATGTTTTATATCTTATTTGTTTATATATTTTTTCTTAAATAGAGTTATTTTTTATATCTTATTTGTTTATATATATTGTTTTATTAAATAGAGTTCATTTTTTTTATTTCATTCTTTTTGTTCTTCTTCCATGCACGATTCGTCACAGGAGAAGAAAATACGTGTCTTTCATTGCCAATCTTGCATGCAACTTTGCTGACATTTAAATGGAAATCTTAATGTATGTAACTGGCGAAAAGTCATCAAGATTGATCGAGTCAAGAAGCATGATCAGCATAATCAATTGATCTTGGCTGCTATCATCATTATCATCGTCATTTACTGTCATGTTCACCATCAGCATTTTCACCATCACTAGCATTGCGAATGGCACAGCATATGACATAACTTCTACGGTGGTAATTTATTTTTTAAGGGTATTATGGCGATTAAAATTAAGTGTCATCACCATTTTTTCAAGAATAAGAATGATGATAATGATGATAATAGATAATCATGATGATAATAATAATGATAGCGATAATGATAATTATAATAAAATGATAATATAGATGACAACTATGATGATGATAATAATGATAAAATAATAACAAATGATAATAATGATAATAACAACAACAATGATAATAGGAATGATGATAATGATAATATTATGGCGATCAAAATTAACCGACATCACTATCATTTTCATCATCACAGACCCTCACTATCAGTATTAATGCACTGCCTTCAAGACTATTCATTATAATCTATGCTACAAACAGATGTATTAATCATCACCATTATCCTATTGTTAACCCTCACCATAATCATCATCGCCATCACCATCCTCCCCTGACACTATTTCTCACCACCACCTCTCCACTTCATTCCTCACACCACCTTCACCATCACCACCACCCTCCACTTCCCTCCCTCACCACCACTCTCACTACATTCCTCACACTTCACTATCTTCCCTCCCTCACCACCACTCTCACTATCATTTCCTCACACCACCTTCACCATCACCGCCATCCTCACTACCCCCCCCTCACCCACTCTCACTACCGTCATCCCACCCTTATCTTCCTCACCATCACCCCCGTCACCATCCACGTCTTTCACCATCACCACCACCCTCACCATCTCCAATCTCTGTCTCCTCTACCATCACCCCATCACCATCCACCTCTTTCACCATTCACCACACCCTCACCATCTCCACATCTTCAATCTGTATCCACTCATCCACCTCTTCACCATCACCACCACCCTTCACCATCTCCAATCTGTATCTTCCCTCACCATCCACCCCCGGTCACCATTTCCCACCTCTTCACCAATCACCACCACCCTCACCATCTTCACCATCCACGTTCTTCACCACGATCTCCATCACTCCCTCCTCACGAAAGACCTTGCTACCTCTCCCCCCCCCCACGCCCCTTTCCTTCACCCTGGGTTCCTCCTCTGTTGGAGTGCCTCACTTTCCTCTCTCTCTCTTCTTTCTCTATTTTTTTCTCTCTTTCTGTATGTTTGTCTGTGTCTCTCTCTCTCTTCTCTCCTCTCTCTTCTATTTCCTCTCTTCTCTTTCTCTTCTTCTCTCTCTCTCTCTTTTCTCTCTTCTCTGCTCTATTTCTCATCCCTCTCCTCCCTCTTCCCCTCTCTCCTCCCTCCCTCCTCCCTCCCTCCCTCCCTCCTCCCTCCCTCCCTTCTTCTCCCTCCCTCCTCCCTTTCCCTCTTCTCCTCCCCCCCCCCTTGAGTGCCTCGCTTCAGGAAGGGAGGCGTGGGCGTGCAGGAAAGAGGTGACCCGCCCTTCTTTGCCAACAGGTTCGCCCACACGTTCTTATAAGGCAGGCTTCGAGAGCAGGGTGGCGGGAGTGTGGGGTGGGGGGGGGTGGGGGGGTAGGGGGGGGAAGTGTATGTGGTGTATTGGGTATGTATGGATACGTGGTGTATGTGCGCTATTGTTGTTTATGTGTATTTTATATGTATTTATATGAGTGTATGTGTGATTTGGGTATGTATGGATTGCGTGGTGTATGTGCGCTGTACGTGTTTGTTTGTTTATGTATTGGTTGTTAATACAGGTACACATGCACGCATATAAGGTCTATATGTATATGTTTGTATATGGGGAATGGGGTGTATATATACCAATGAATGTATTGTGTGTGTTTAGTAAATGTATAGATATATACGCATATACACATACACCATGTATGTATTGTTAAGAAAAAAAATTGCATCTTAACTAATTTAATCTACTGTTGTCTCAATATAAACTTTTTTTTTTTTTTTATACCTCATTCTCTCCTATCTATCGATCTATCTACCCTCTCTTTCTCTCCTGTCTTATCTCCCCTCCCCACCCTCTCTGTCTCTCTGTCTGTCTGTCTCTTCTCTTCTC
>NW_020870125.1:301373-306373 GCF_003789085.1 Penaeus vannamei | reverse complement strand
AATCACACACTCTCACACACCACACTTCAAATTTGCATACGATGGACAGCCCTTCCTTTCCCGCAGACACGCACGGAACATCACCGCCTCATCATCATCCATCCCTGACCTTCAACATAATAACAAAAAAAATGTTCCACTAAGTTATTTCTTCATATATACATTTTTCTTCTTTTTTTTTTTCTTCTTTCTGAGGTTTTGCGCCTCCCCCCCTCCCCCCCCCCCCTCAGGCAACACGTGCGGTAGCTTGCCAATAGAAAACGGAGACCGGGAAGCGAATAGAAAACGGAATTTGAGGACTGCTCTGTGGAGGAAAAAAATGGTAGAAGTCGTAAAAAGAAATATAAATAACATTAATAGATCATGATGAAGTCAAATAAAAGCTTCAAGAAAATCCAACCACTGCGATGTAAAGTTATCTAATCGAATAGAAAATCGAATAGAAGCGAATAGAAAACGGATTTGAGGACTGCTTTTGTGGGGAAAAAATGGTAGAAATCGTGAAAGATAAATATAAATAACATTCATAGAGCATGAAGATGAAGTTAAATAAGGCTTCAAGAAAACTAACCACAGCGTTTTGAAGTTATTCCATCTGAAATAACCCATTTGTACCAAAGTTCTCTTTACAGAACGCATTTTTCTATGACTGTAAAATAGAATATGCAAGTCGGATGTTGTTGCTGTTTGGAATCTACATTTTGTTGTTGTTGTTGTTATATAACTACTATTCCTGCTATAGTACTGGTGTTACTACTACCATACTAGTACTACTTACGTTACTGGGGTTCTATGCTCACTTGTAAAAATGTAGAAAAGATATGAATGAAAATGAATACCTTCATTGTGCAAGAGATGTATATATATTATAATATATATATATATTATATATATATATTATATATATTTTTATATATATCAAATATATATATATATACAATATATATTATATAAATATATTATATATAAAATATATTTATATATATATATATATATATACAATTAATATATATTATATATATATATATATTATAATATATATATATATTATATATATATCTTTGGGAAGTAAGCTAATAATATGATTTGTTATATATATATGTATAAATCGAATATTGTTTTCACTTGTTACACTACTAGCTAATCCTTGTCAAAAATGTGTAGTCATGACCCACTATTTGTGTCATTCAAGTGAATGTTTGTAATTTGCCTGCCATTACAAAAATATATATTATTGAATGTTTATACACCACACCACAACACACACCACACACACACACACACCAACACACACTACACACACACTCACAACACAAACACACACACACACACACACACACACACACACACACACACACACACAACACACACACACACACACACACACATTCACACATATATATACATATATTTTTTTTCTTTCTTTTCTCTATTCATGTTTTCAAAGCGATACCATTCAAGATAACATATAAGTTACCTATCTAAAGAAGCGAGCGTGTAAAAATGGACACAAAAGCGTTTTGCACTTTGTAATAATAGCAATATAAATAATGTAATAACAAAAATAACAACATAAATAACAATGATAGATCCATGAACAACCATTCGCACTTATGTTAGCCTTTGGAGTGTCGTAATAAGTCACTTTCTCTTAAGAAAAATGCGAATTTTCTTGTAGACTCAAGAAAACTCATAAATCTAATTTAGTGGAAGACGAACAACATGCGATGCTCATTCCGGAAAGAAGAAGACGAGCGAGGAAGAGGAGAGAGGAGGAGGAGGAGGAGGGGAGAGGAGGAAGGAGGGGAGAAGAAGAGGAGGAGGAGGAGGAAGAGGAGGGGAGGAGGAAGAGGGGAAGGGGGGAGGAGAGGAGGGAGGAGCAGAGGAGAGGAGCGAAGGGGGAGCAGGGAGGAGGAGGAGAGGAGGGGAGGCAAGAGGAGGAGGAAAGGAGGAGGAGAAGAGGAGGAGAGATGAGGAGGAAGATGGAGGAGGAGGAATAACGATAATTATATAATATTATCATATCAATGTTAAAAATAATAGAAATATTTTCAATAATGATATTACTAATAAAAAGGATAATGACAAATATGGCAATAATAATGATGATAATAATGGTAATAGTAATATTAGTAATGATGATAATACTGATAATGATAATGATGGTTTTATTATGAGCAATGATAATGATAATGATGGTAATAATGATAATGACAGGAATGACAATAATGATGAGTAAGATAATAATGATAATAATGATAATCATGATACTAAGAGTGATAATGATGGTAATGTTACTGTTAATAATGATGATGATAATGACAAAATGATAACATGGACAAGAACAGAACACTGGTAATGATGATAACAATAATAAGACTGATAACAATAACAATAATGATAAAAAAGTGATTATAACAGTAACGATGATGATGATGATGATAATGATAGCAAATAGCAAATATTTATAACTGATCAATAATAAAAGATAAATGATAATGATACTAATAATAAAAACAAAGCAACAGCAACAATGACAACAAGCTAAAATACGGTAATATAACCCTCATCCACCCAATACTACCACTACTATTACTACTAATAATAATAATGATGGTTATGATAATAGCAATAACAGTAAAGTGATACTATAATGATAATGAAAACATATAATGGTACTATAAACTACTTTTCATAATCACAATGACAATACTAGTGATGATAATGATGATATAATAATGGTAGTAGTAGTGGTAGTAGTAACAAAACGTATGATGATGATTATGTTCAAAGGATAATAATGATATAGGATGATACTCAAACAACTGATAATGATATTGATTATGATGATTTTGATAATAATAATGATGATATCACTAACGCTATATAATATATTAATAATATAATAATAATGATANTTGAGAAAAAAAGACAGACAGACAGGGACAGGAAACCCATGAACTCACCACACACCACACGCAAACATATTTTTGTTCTTAAATTCTGCCTTAATCAGGAATAAGTAGGATAGGACTAGACAGACAGGGTAGATAAGTTTAACTATTAGAAGATAAATAGTATAAATTAGATTTGATAGATAGTAACACAAACATAGAAGATACGACACATCGATAGATAGATTAGATAGATAATAGGACGCAAATATTTAAGATGAAAAAAAAAATAGCGAGAGAAAAATAGGAGACTGACCTCCCTCAAAAGATTATTCGAAAAGCGTGCCTTACACTTATTTTGACCCTATGTTATTAATACCGACCTTATTATGTATGACCAGTGTGGTTCCTGGGAATATTGATGATTATGAAAATCGCGGGTGGCGGTAACATGAATATTTCAGCAAATATTGCGATATTCAAATAAGACGAAAAAGAATAAAAAAATGGTATGGTTGTCCGAGAGTAGAATGAAATATATCACTTTATTTTCCTTTTTCCTTCTCTCTTCATTCATTTATTTTTATTATCTGTTTACTCTTCATTGTTATTTTTCTATCTTTTCTATCTCTCTTCATTCTTTCTCTCTCTGTCCTCTTGCCTCTCTCCGTTCTTCGCTTTCTTTATCCCTCTGCTTCTCTCTCTCTCCGCCTCTTCTCTCTCTCTCTCTCTCTCTCTCTCTCTCTCTCTCTCTCTCTCTCTCCCTCTCTCTCTCTCTCTCTCTCTCTCTCTCCCTCTCCCTCTCCCTCTCCCTCCTCCCTCTCCCTCTCCCTCTCCCTCTCCCTCTCCCTCTCCCTCTCCCTCTCCCTCTCCCTTCTCCCTCCTCTCTCTCTCTCTCCCTCCCCTCTCTTCTTCCCTCTCTCTCTCTCTTACTTTCACCAGATTATTTCATCGACCATTCATTTACCACAACAATCATAACAGCCATAATTGCAGTTTTGCTTTAATATTTCATGACAAGCTCGCTTTTATTTGCATTGTTTGCGCTGTTCATGCAGAGTACCTTCAACAACAATGAAAAATAAATCAAAGATAAATAAATAACGTATATATGAAAAGATTTTAATGATGATAAATAAAAAAAAAATGGAAGACCTTTGTATTAGAATATGATTGCATCAAAAAATGAACAACATTAAAAAAGAAATGAAGATAACCGAATAAAAAGGAGTTAAGAAGAGGAAGTGTACCTACAAGTGCCCATACAGCCTTAATATTTTAAAAAAAAAAATTGTTGGACGACAAAAACAACCACTCCGTATCCATGAAGCAACCCAAACCCAAAGCAAGAAAGTCAAGCCCAAGATCAACCAATCAAGCCAAACCAAACCAAAACCCAAACCAAACCAAACCCAAAACCAAACCAAACCAAACCAAAACCCCAAACCAAAACAACAAAACCAAACCCAAACCAAACCAAAAACCAAACCAAACCAAACCAAACCCAAACCAAACCAAACCAAACAAACCAAAACCAAAACCAAACCAAGTCAAAACCCCAAACCAAACCAAACCAAACCAAACAAATCAAAACCAAACACAAAACCAAACCCAAAAACCCAAACCAACAACCAAAACCAACCAAACCAAGCCAAACCAAGCCGAAGCGAGCGAACTCCAACCGAGCGTTCAGCGTAGATTTCCCTGTTGGCCTCCGTTGCCGTTAACGGGGTTAGACGCTTGGCTAAAACGGCTATTACACAAAAGAGAAGGAGCAAGAGGAAAGGGCAAGGGGCAAGGGGCAAGGGGCTAGGGAAGGGTAATGGGAATAGGCCAAGAGGGAAGGGGAGGGGGAGGGCTAGGGGAAGGGGGATAGGGCAAGGGCTAGGGGAGGGCAAGGGAGCAAGGGGAAGGGCAAGAGGGAGGGGCAAGGAAGGCGCTAGGGGGAGGGAGAGGCGGGAGGGGCTAGGGGCAAGGTAAGGGGTAGGGGGAAGGGGGAGTGGGCTAGGGCAGGGGGTAAGGGGAATAGTAAAGAGGAAAATGGCAAGGCGGAAGGGGCAAAGGGAAGGGAAATGCAGCAAGGGCCAAGGTGGGAAGGCCAAAGGA
>NW_020870125.1:293873-296373 GCF_003789085.1 Penaeus vannamei | reverse complement strand
CCCTCTCTTCCCCCTTTCCCTAATGCTCTCCCTTTTTTCTATACGTCCCTTGCCCTTTCACTCCCTTCCTTCCCTTCTTCCCTCCTTACCCCTTCCCCTCCCTCTTCCTTCCCTTCCCCTCTCTTCCCCCCTTCCCTTCCCTCCCATCTTCCTTCTCCTCCCCCCATTTCCCTCCTCCTCTCTTCCTTACCCCTTTCCTTCCCCTCTCCCTTTCCTCTCCTCTCTCCCTCCCTCCCTCCCTTCTCCCTTCCTTACCCCTCCCTCCCCTCCTCCCTCCCCACCCGCGCCCCCCCCCCCCATTCCTCCCTCCAAACCGCACTGGAAAATCTGCCTTGATCAGAAATGGGAGGAAGTGAGTGGAGCACTGTCTTCTCCCCATTTCATTTTCTTTCTTTATTGGTCGTTTCTCTTTGTTTACTCTTTCTTCTCTTTCTCGCATTTTCTCTCTCTTTTTACTATCTCTTCTCTTCTCTTCTTTCTCTCACTCTCTCTCTCTTTCTTTAGTTTCTCTTTTGTTTCTTCTTTCTCTCATTCTGTATTCCTCTCTCTCTCTTTCTTTACTTTCTCTCATCTCTTCTCTCTCTTCTCTCTCTCTCTCTCTCTCTCTCTCTCTCTCTCTCTCTCTCTCTCTCTCTCTCTCTCTCTCTCTCTCTCTCTCTCTCTCTCTCTCTCTCTCTCTCTCTTTCTCTCTCCTCTCTCCTCTCTCTTTATTATCATTAGCAATATTACGATTTTACTACTACTACTACAATATAAAAAGAAAAGTACACACAGAATTGTAAAATAAATAAATAAACAAAATAAAAGTTTACATAAGAAAACATACTTCAAAATACAGACTAAATAATTCAAAGAAAAAAAAGAAAAGGAAAAAGGGTAACTGGCAACAGGCAAGAACCGCAGCTAAATCCCCTGCCAAAATTATTTCCTTGTCGTTGTGTATCTCAAGAAATATATGTTTATGGGTGTGATGAAGGGCTAGAATCGAGCGAGAATTGAAGTGGATGAATAATTCTGGAAATAGGTAGATAGGCTGATTGATTGATTGATTGATTGATGGATTGATTTGATGATGATGATGGATAGATAGGGTGATTGATTGATTGATTGATTGATTGATATATATATATTATATATATATAGATAGACTGATTGATTGATTGATTGATTGATGGATTGATTGATTGATAGATAGATAGATTGATAGATAGATGGACAGATTGGCTGATTGATAGATGGATAGATATATTGATAGATAGATAGAGATAAATAGATAGATAGATAGATTGATTGATAAATCGACAGATAGATAGGATTTGATGATAGATTGACAGGTAGATAAATAAATAAATAAAACAATAGTGATAAAGAATAAATGATTGAATAGTTATACTCTGGCCAATCTCAAGAAAGGTATAACTGGCAACTGACTCCAACCTCAAAAATATTCTCCAGGTCTGAGAAAAAACATTAAAAACAGTATAAAACAATAGAATAACAAATAAACACACGTAAACACAAGTATGAAGTGTCAGCTGATAAAGATATATTAAAAGAAATTTTGCAAAATCGAAATTCTCAAGCCCAGAGTGAGTTGCCAGTTTCTCATTTCCTGAGATATTCTTACCCTACCAGCCGAGGGGGAAGTGGAGGTAAGAGACAAGATGGGGGAAATGGATCTAACCGGATCTGTTTGTTTGTTTGTTTGTTGTCTTTCGTTTGAGATGTTGTGGTGTGTGTCTTTGCGTTTGTCTGTCTGTCTGTGTCTCTGCATCTTTGCCTATGTGTTTGTATTTCGTTGATTGTGAAAAAGGGAAAAAGTGGAAATGAGAAAACTAGAAAGAAAGAAAGAAGGAATAACTGAAAATCGAGAAAAGAAAGAATAAGAAAGATTCCTGAAAGAAAAACGTACAAACCATAACAGACAAAATAAAAAAACGAGGATTAATATAAATAAAAAAAATAGATAGAGAACACCAAAAATGAATAGCAAATACGTAATAACGACGAGCCTAAAATCAATAAAGAAGGAATAACCTCGTGTTCCCTGCCACAGCTTTTTCCATTACATTATCCTTCCCGCTTGGTCGCTGCCCTAACTAACCTGATCTTCGATAAAATATGCAAATTCCTCTTACACTTTTAGGGAGGCATCGTGTTCCTTCAAGATTTTTCTTTCTTTTTTTTTTTTTTTTTTTTTTTTCTCTCTATCTGTTCATTTTCTTTATATATATCATTTTCTCTCTCGTTTTCTCTCGCTTTATCGTTTTCTCTCTCTTTATCATTCTCTCTCTCTGTATCATTCTCTCTCTCTGTATCATTCTCTCTCTCTCTCTCTCTCTCTCTCTCTCTCTCTCTCTCTCTCTGTCTCTCTCTCTCTCTCTCTCTCTCTCTGTCTCTGTCTCTGTCTCTTGTCTCTTCTCTCTCTCTCTCTCTCTCTCTCTCTCTCTCTCTCTCTCTCTCTCTCTCTCTCTCTCTCTCTCTCTCTCTCTCTCTCTCA
>NW_020870125.1:278873-281373 GCF_003789085.1 Penaeus vannamei | reverse complement strand
CTTTGAAGTTCTCTGAAGATCGACGTCCTCTCTTTGTTCCCCGAAACTTTAGCCCATTAGCTTATAAATTATGATAATCATTTCCCGGATAACAAACATCAGTCAGTTTTTTTTTTTTTTTTTTTTTTTTTTAGAATCGTATATTTCACAAGCATCATTCTAGTTTTTTTTTTTTTTTTTTTTTTTTTTTTTTTTTTTTTTTAGAATTATATTTTTCATTTCTAGTTTTTTTTTTTTTTTTTTTTTTTTTAGAATCGTTATTTCACACAGCATCATTCTAGTTTTTTTTTTTTTTTTTTTTTTTTTTTTTTTTTTTTTTTTTTTTTTTTTTTTTTTTTTTTTTTTTTTTTTTTTAGAATCGTATATTTCACAGGAAAAGTTTAGTTGAACAAGGAGACGGACATTTCGCCATATTATTCGTTGTACACTTGGCGGACGGATAACCTGGGTTGCCATTTCCGTAAGTGTTTGAGTGTAAATTTCACATCAAGGAACATATATTCGTTTTTTACGCATGTCCCTTTCGTTACTTTTAAACTTGAAACTTGAACCATGGACAAAATATCACTTGTCATGCAACAATCATGTTGAACAAATCATCACTTATGTCACACAAATATGTGAACAAATATCACTCTGAACAAATCATGTCACTTGAACAATCATGTCACTTGACAAAATCATGTCACTTGAACAAAATCACTTGATGTCACAAATCATGTGAACAAATCATGTCACTTGAACAAATCATGTCACTTGAACAAATCATGTCACTTGAACAAATCAAATGAAAAATCATGTCACTTGAACAAATCATGTCACTTGAACAAATCATGTCACTTGTGTCAAACAAATCATCATGTCACTTGAACAAATCATGTGTCACTTGAACAAATCATGTCACTTGAACAAATCATCATGTCACTTGAACAAATCATGGTCACTTGAACATCATGTCACTTGAACAAATCATGTTTCATTCTTTGCTTGCCTCTCCTATGCTTCCTATAAACCTGTTGCGCCTCGAGTTGAACGGCTCTGCAAAGTGCCTGTCGAGAGCTCAGTCTGTCGTGACGTGGATCGGACGAAAGAAGAGGGTCGTTGTGTGACTCCCTTAGGCGGGCGTCGGTCTCGGTCTCTGGTCCGGTCTCGGTCTCTTCGGTTTCTACGAGGGTTGTTGGTTTCTCTCGAGTGGCGGCCGTCGAGAGAGGCTTTCGTGGGACTCTCTGGTGAGGGACTCGACCTGCCTTCACCGCCTGTGGTCCTTGGGTCTCCACCGGCACGGCCTCGTTGACTCTGGCATGTGGTGGGGGGGGGGTGGAGGCGGAATGGTGGAGGGGGAGTGGTGGAGGCGAAGAAGTGGAGGGGGAGTGGTCTGGTCTGGTCCGGGTCGGTCGGGTCTCGGTCTCTGGTCCGGGTCTCGGTCTCGTGGTCCGGTTCTCGGTCTCTGGTCCGGTCCCGGGTCTCTCTGGTCCGGTCCTCGGTCTCTGGTCCGGTTTTCTGCGAGGGTTGTTGGTTTCCTCTCGAGTGGCGGCGTCGAGAGAGGCTTCGTGGGACTCTCTGGTGAGGGACTCGACCTGCTTCACCGCCTGTGGGTCCTTTGGTCGCCACCGGCAGGCCTCGTTGACTCTGGCATGTGGGGGGGGGGGGGTGGAGGCGGAATGGTGGAGGGGAGTGGTGGAGGCGAAGAAGTGAGGGGTGGTCTCGGTCTCTGGTCGGGTCTCGGTCTCTGGTCCGGTCTCGGTCTGGTCCGGTCTCGGTCTCTGGTCCGTCTCGGTCTCTCGGTCCCCGGTTCTCTCGGTCTCGGTCTCTGGTCCGGTTTCTGCGAGGGTTGTTGGTTTCCTCTCGAATGGCGACGTCGTGAGAGGCTTTCGTGGGACTCTCTGGTGAGGGACTCGACCTGCTTCACCGCCTGTGGTCCTTGGGTCTCCACCGGCACGGCCTCGTTGACTCTGGCATGTGGTGGGGGGGGGGTGGAGGCGGAATGGTGGAGGGGGAGTGGTGGAGGCGAAGAAGTGGAGGGGGAGTGGTCTCGGTCTCTGGTCGGGTTCTCGGTCTCTGGTCCGGTCTCGGTCTCTGGTCCGGTCTCGGTCTCTGGTCCGGTCTCGGTCTCTGGTCCGGTCCCCCGGTCTCTGGTCCGGTCTCGGTTCTGGTCCGTTTCTGCGAGAGTTGTTGGTTTTCCTCTCGAGTGGCGGCGTCGAGAGAGGCTTTCGTGGGACTCTCTGGTGAGGGACTCGACCTGCTTCACCGCCTGTGGTCCTGGGTCTCCACCGGCACGGCCTCGTTGACTCTGGCATGTGGTGCGGGGGGGGGTGGAGGCGGAATGGTGGAGGGGGAGTGGTGGAGGCGAAGAAGTGGAGGGGGAGTGGTCTCGGTCTCTGGTCGGTCTCGGTCTCTGGTCCGTCTCGGTCTCTGGTCCGGTCTCGGTCTCTGGTCCGGTCTCGGTCTCGTCCGGTCCCGGTCTCTGGTCCGGTCTCGGTCTCTGGTCCGGTTTCTGCGA
>NW_020870125.1:258873-268873 GCF_003789085.1 Penaeus vannamei | reverse complement strand
CCTCCACATCACCCCCTCATTCCTCCCCTCACCCCCCTCCTTTCGTACCCTCACCAACCAGCTCCTTCCTTTTCACCCTCATGCCCCTCACTCCTTCTCTCCCTTCAAAACACCGCGCTACCTTCGTCCCACTCACGACCCCTACTCCTTCTCCAGTCACTACCCCACTCTCATATCCCCTCACCCCCTCCTTCGTTACCCTCATACCCCTCCCTTTCGTTATACCCTTCACACCCCCTCCTTCGTCCCCTCACCCCCCTCCTTCCTCCCCTCACTTATCACACCCCTCCTTCGCTACCCCTCACCCCCCCATGCTACCCATCTACCCCATTCTTATACCCCCTCTCTATCCTCCCCTTATCAAAATCAGCCCTGCTTACTCCTCCCCTCAAACCTACCCTCCTTCCCTCCCCTCACCCCCTCTGCTATCGTCCCTTCATACCCCCTCCTTCACTTCCTATCACTAGCATACCCTCCTTGCCCTCCCTCTACCATAGCCCTCCTATACCTCCCTATCACGCTATCCGCTCACTTTCGTATATAGCCCCTCACCCCTCCGTTCCTTACCCTACAAACGGCCCCCTCCCTCCACCCCTTCCTAGACAAATTGAGGTCAGAACAAAATTCATTGTATGAATTCACGATGATTGCGAAAATACGTTATGATAGGGGAAGTTGATGCAAAGAATCAATTTTCACTAAGATACGCCTTGTATAATACGCACGACATGGATTAACGAGAACATAAGATCACACGAACATAGATTAGATACGACACTACACACACACGACTGCACTGCACTATCACACACAGCAAATCAGTATATACCAAGTCTATCTATATATATATAGTAACTTGTATATAGTACACTCACAACACCACACACACACATATATCAGAACACGAAACACACACGCGTCCTATGCACATACGTACACATACTGAGAAACGCAGCATAACAAATAATGTACACATGAAAAATATAATTATACCCGTTGCACACACACCACACACACACGTAACATATAGAAGAGACTTATCCCTGTACGACTTTATCAGTCAACATCTCATTCTAATCAATTGAACACAAAATAACACACATAGAACACAGACACAACACACCACACACTAATACACAATTTACATACATCACTAAATCAACACCAACACAACACCATTCGCAACAACTTATGGCCAATACTACGCCCAACACCAACAAGAGATATACAGCAACAGCACATACAAAAACCGAACACCACATAAAATTCACACAAACAACCACATCACAATACTGAGATATTACACATACACACAATAACATAAAAACACACACACTAGCTAACATACTGCACACATATTTAAATATACTAATAAACAATCACATACACACACTTTAAATGCACACTTTTTAGCAATACCAGCTCAACGCACAAACAAACACAAACAACTACACACATCACGAATCAATCACATATCACAACACACTATCAACACACACGTATACATAATGTACACAACATAAACACTAATGCTATCCCATACTCCCCTGTAATATTTATAGTATAGTATGTATGTAGTAATAATATATATATATATATATATATAGGTATATACAAATGTAAAGATAAGGACGATGGACAACCATGCTCTACCAAACCTATTCACCACACAGAGAACCCACACACATACACTTAAGCAGCCCTCCCCCTTCCCCTACAGGACACCCCCACACATATGTCAGACACACACTCATACCTACCATATCACGAAATATACGAGTCCTTAATCCACTGGGTGAACACCGTGGTTAAGAGGTTCGTAAAGTTAAAATATTGCTCTATACTCTTGATAATAAAGGTGATTATTGAAGGTAAGAACGGCCAGCGAAGAGTTGAGTCGAAGAGTGATGCGTTAGTGAATCATGTCGAGTTATCGGTTAGCTATGTCTGGCCTTCACGAGACGAGGCGGCAGAAGTTGGTAGTGAGCCTGGCCTGCTTCTTAGTCACGTGCCCCTTCGGTGTGGTGGTGGCGCGAGAGGAGAGGAGGAGGTTTACAGCTGAAGGGCACGCAAAATATGAGTCAAGGAGTGAGAGGGAGTCTAGGGAAGGAAAAATGCGTGAGTGAGGGGGGAAAGTGCGCCTGTCTGAGGATGACCTCCAACTTTTTGATCTCGGAGATACTACGAGAAATGAGAGTGAGACTTAATGCGTATGTACTGTTCTACGGTGCACTGTGTCTGAATCTGGTCTATCGTATATTGTAATCATGAGGCTAATAAAGGTGCTTGTGGATTACTAGCGTTTCCGTGTGTCTATCTAATTTAGTACGTGACATTTGTTAGAAATGGAGAGGGAAGGAGAGGGATATGGACTTATGTTGTCTAGGGGTGTGAGCGAGATTTAATAATCTAGGTGCTCGTGAGTGAGTCGACTCGAATCGATTTAATATCTTGAATCTATGTAGTAATTGCTTATGTAGCCGGAATAGGAAAAATCTCATCTGCTGCGTGCGGGTAATCTCATTGGGAGGGAGAAGGGCAATATTTTGGAAGGAGGGGAGAGAGCTGGTTGAGGGCGGAAGGATAAGGGGTGGCGAGGTGCGAGGGGTCGGAGGAACCCAGGGAGGGTGGGGGTTTGGAATGGTGGCCTCGGGATGAGTGAGGGTGGGTAGGTCGGGGATGAGGGAGCTCATTCTCTCTCATCTGCGTCGGTCACTCTCTCTATATATATATATATATATAATAAGTAATAATATTAGGTAGTATTAGTAATAAGATGAGATAAGATAATGTATATAGGTTATGATACTATGAGATGATATATATAATATATAACTAATAAATAAGGCAATGATATCATTAATAGTGAGGTATGTCAGTATTATTGTGTATATAGTAAAGTGAAGTAATTTATATAGTAATGATGATTATATAGTAATAATATATATATATATTATATCCAACACAACAATCATATCGAACGCACGTTGACATGGAGGGAGAGACAGAAACTTGAACACACAGACACAAGAAAAAGATAAAGAAGATAGAACAAAGCGCAAAATGAAGTACAGAAGCAGATCTTGATAACGAATCAGAATTACCTCAAGAGAGAAAGACGCCTTTTCATCAAAACACAAAAAGATTACACAATATTCCTGAAATTCACAAAGCAAACCCGAGCGAATCCAATTCCTTTTTGCGCATCGACCGTGGAAAAAAAAAGAAGAAATTTCATTTCCTCACATGCTCTCTCCCATAAGACCCACTCCCGCGGGATTATCAAATAGGAAAATAGGCCTAATGGAATCGCCCCTCCCCGCAAATCCGAGGAGGAGAGATAAAACAGAAAATAATGAAAATATGATTAGGTTTTTCCATCCAATGTGGTATTGTGGTTTTTCTTGTGAGGTTTTGGATTGTCACTTTGATGCTACTGAAGGTGGCAGGGAGGCTTTGGGGGCCTGTCGCGGGTGGCTCTCGGGTCGCTGCGCCGCTTGGCCTGGGGCGGCGTCCTGCGCTCTCGGCTCCTCTCTGCTCTCTCTCTCTTTCTCTCCCCTTCCCTCTCTGTCTTTTTGGGTGTGTGTCTGTGTGTGTTTGTATGTGTGTGTCTGTGTGTGTTTGTATGTATGTGTTTGTGTGTCTTTCTCTGTCTTTCTCTGTATCTCTCTCTCTTTCTTTCTTTCTTTCTCTCTCTCTCTCTCTCTCTCTCTCTCTCTCTCTCTCTCTCTCTCTCCTCTCTCTCTCTCTCTCTCTCCCTCTCTCTCTCTCTCTCTCTCTCTCTCTCTCTCTCTCTCTCTCTCTCTCTCTCTCTCTCTCTCTCTCTCTCTATCTCTCTCCTTCTCTATCTCCCCCTCTTTCAATCTCTCTGTCCCCTTCTCTCCATCTCTTTCTTTTATTTAGAATATCCAGCCAACTCGAGAGAGCATGAGACATTTTATAGAATTCTTTCGCTAAGGCAACGATCATTTCAAGAACAAAATCACAAATATAATCTAACAAATAACAAATAACATTTAGGCATTCTGTTCAGTCTTGCAAATCGCTGAATTCCAAATGTTTTATTCTTTCTACCTAAATCAAAATAGGACAGATCACTTCTATTGTCCACGAATCACAAAAAAAGTAATTCTATATCATTGTTTACCACAGTGCTCGGATGACACAGTGAAAGTTGGGTTGCAGTCCGTAGATTTTTCACACGTCCCTATTTCAGAAATCTTGTTGATATTATCCTTGTTATCATTTTCTTCATCATAATAATCATTATAATTATTGTTATTATCATCATTATAAGTATCATTATCATTATTATTATTGTTATTGTTGTCATTATCGTTATTATCATCATCATTATCGTTATTTTCATCATTATTATTACTATTATCATACTATTATGATAATAATAATCATCATTATCATTATTATCCTAATCATCATCATTGTCCTCATTGTTATTATTATCATTATTATTATTGTTATCAATATGATGATGATGATGATGATGATGATGATGATGATGATGATGATGATGAATGATGATTATTATTATTATTATTATCATTATTATTATTATTATTATTATTATTATTATTATCATTATCATTGTTGCTGTTATTATTATTATTATCATTATCATTATCATCAATCTTATTATTATTATTATCATTATCATTTTAATTATTATCATTATTACCATTATCATTTTAATTATTATTATCATTACTATCATTATTATTATTATCATTACTGTAAGTATTATTATTATCATTGTTATTATTATCATCATTACTATTACCATTATTATTATCATTATTATTATTATTATCATTATTATTACTAATATCATTATCAGTATTATTATCATTACTACTATGTTACTATCATCATTACTATTGGTTTCATCATTATCATCATCATTATCAACACCGTCCTTATTTTTACTATTACCACTATTATCATAATCATTATTATGATCATCATTATAAGTAAAACAGTAATATTATGTTACATACAACACCAAATCGATGGAAATAACAATAATGTTTATCCTTCTGACAGTAACAATGAAATGATGATAATGTGATAAGACCATTGATGATGACGATAATGATGGTGACAATAATGGCGATAACAACAATAATGTCTGTGATACTAACAAGAACATCACAAATGATTACAGTAATAACGAAAACAATAATACATATGAACACATAAAGATAAATCATTTATAATTTGGAATAAGAGATATTAATACAATGACAGTCATTAAAACAATAGACAAACAAATGACATTAAAACAATAAGACACAGATTAATACAATGACAGTCATAAAATAATATGACACAAATTAATACAATGACAATAAATTAACAACAAAAACAGATTAAATACAATGGCACATTAAAACAATAAGACACAGTTTATCAATGACAGTAATTAAAACAACAATAAGACACAGATTAATACAATGATAGACATTAAGACAATAAGACACAGATTAATACAATAACAATAATTAAAAACAACATAAAGATAATCACAGCAGTAGTAACATTAAAATAAATCAAGACCACAAACACAGCAACCATGATTGCAATAACAGCAGATAATAACCTTTGCAAGACTTATATAAGACTTTCTCTAGCTACCTGAGTGCCATTTAGGATCTGGGAGAATTTCCCTTGGCACCGGAGCCAATCTGTTACACGTATGTTGGCACCGAGGAGGCACGATTGCGGAGAGAGGGAGGGAGAGAAGGGAGAGAAGGGAGAGGAGAGAGAGGAAAAGAAAGGGAGGGAAAGATAGAGAGAGAGAGAGAGAGAGAGAGAGAGAGAGAGAGAGAGAGAGAGAGAGAGAGAGAGAGAGAGAGAGAGAGAGAGAGAGAGAGAGAGAGAGAGAGAGAGAGAGAGAGGAGAGAGAGAGAGAGAGAAGAGAGAGAGAGAGAGAGAGAGAGCAGAGATGAGAGAGAGAGAGAGAAGAAGGAGAGAGAGAAGAGAGGGAGAGAGAGAGAGGGAGAGAGAGAGAAGAAGAGAGAGAGAGGAAGGCAGAAGAAGGGAGTGCTATATATATATATATATATATATATATATATATATATATATATATATATATATATGTATTATATATATTATATATATATATATACATATATATATATATATATATATATATATATATATATAATATATATAATATATATAATATATATATATACATATATATATATATATATATATATATATATATATATATATATATATATATATTATATAATATATATATATATATATATAATATATATATATATATATATATATATATATATATATGCATGTGTGTGTGTGTACACACACTTACACACACACACACACACACACACACACACACACACACACACACACACACACACACACACACACACACACACACACACACACACACACACACACATATATATATATATATATATATATATATATATATAATATATATATATATATATATACATACATATAGGAAAGGACAAGCATTAAACTCTCCTATCGAAGCAAAACCTCACGCCCACTCGGCAGCCAAACCGCCTCCACATCAACCTCGTTCTGACTTTGGCTCAGGTGACGCGGCCCGCGTTGGCTGCGCCGGGCGGGTGGTTCTTCCCCGGCCCGCGCGCGCTGAGCAAACTTGTTCGGTTTCTGCAAACAGTTTCGCTTGATGAAAACCGGTACTTCAAAGAACCCGAAGGAGGGTGAGGGCCGCCCTTTGAGCTAGGGGGGGGGGCGTAATGAAGGTCTTAGCAGTGCCAAAAAATAGGGCGAGTGAAGAAGGCGAGGAAGTGCGAAAACAGTCGAGGGTCAGGAATAGCAAGAGCTCTGCCATAAAACACACGTTGACGGAGTGGCAGTGATTTTATACACAGACACACAGATACACATACATACGCACATATGAATGAACACACTAAAACACAAACACACCATACATACACACACATATACACACACATACATATATACACAGACATACACACACACAGACACACCACACATACACACACACACACACACACACACCACACACACACATACACATCACACACACACACACACACGTACACACACACGACTCAAACATGTGCACAAATACACACATACACAGTTAAATGTTTGTTTGCTTCGAATGAATGCATCTGAATGTGTTTCGAGTGTCTGTTTGTTTTTGTATGATTGCTTCTGTGATCTCAGCCATGTTGGGTACATCTAGGTTTCTTTTTGTTCTTGCTACTTAATGTGTCTTTGTTTTTTTTTTTTTTTGTTTTGTTTTTTGTTTATATATATTTTTTCTATGCAGACTCACCTTCCTGGGTATGAGGCTCAACTACATCTGGCTGTGAAGCAAAGGTTTTTGGCCTTACTTTGTTACCATAATATATATATATATTATATATATATATATATATATATATATATATATATATATATATATATATATATATTATATATATGTGTGTGTGTGTGTGTGTGTGTGTGTGTGTGTGTGTGTGTGTGTGTGTGTGTGTGTGTGTGTGTGTGTGTGTGTGTGTGTGTGTATGCATATACATATACACATATACACATATACACATACACATATAAACACATACACACACATACATATATATATATATATATATATATATATATATATATATATATATATATATATATATATATATATATACACACATACATATATATACATATATATACACGTGCATGCAGTACATATTGGTCGACAGCAAAAAGGCGAAATTCCCGCAGTGGCATCGGCGCGAGCCTTTCCCCCAATCTATTCTGGCTGAGTGATTGTTCCACGTCCTCACCGAGTCACTGAAGGGTCGTTAAAAGTTCGAGACTTCGGGCTTCGAAAATACTTATTCGTCTGAACCGACTTTATGATGTCGTTAAAATCCCCGGCCTGATATTCACAGATGTCCGTCAGTGTTGCCGTCGCAGGGGGTTGAGCTGACTGCTATTTCATGGCAAAGATTTTTCTCGTTTTTTTTTTTCTTTTCTTCTTCTTCTTTTCTTTATTCTTTTCCTTTACTCTGTTTGGCTGTCTCTTTCTCTCTTTGTCTTTGTGTGAGTCTGATTCTTTATCCATCTCTTTTCTTCTTTCTCTCTATTTCTCTGCCTATGTCTCTAGCTCTGTCTGTCTGTCTCTCTCTCTCTCTCTCTCTCTCTCTCTCTCTCTCTCTCTCTCTCTCTCTCTCTCTCTCTATCTATCTATCTATCTATCTATCTATCTATCTATCTATCTATCTCTATCTCTATCTCTCTCTCTTTTCCACCCTTTACTTCTTCCTTTCTCTTTCTCTATCAGTCATCATCTTTTCTCTGTCCCAAATTCTTTCTCTCTGTTTTTCTCCCTCCATTCACTTATCATCCAATATATCCGTCTATCTGTCCATCTATCTATCAATCTATCTTTTTCTGGCTCTCTCTCCCTTCCTACATGTATTCAAGTATTTATCCATCTGTGTGTGTGTCTCTTTTTCCTCTCTTTCCACCTATTCCGAGTGAGTGACGTGACGCTGAATTTAAAACTGGATTGGAACCTGAAAGCTGGATGTCTTTTTGAAATTCTCTTCGTCTCTCTCTCTCTCTGTCTGCTTTGTGCCTTCTCTCTTTCTCCTTCTCTCTGTCTCCGAGTCTGATTCTGAAAGGATCTAAGGATATATGAAAAAAATATAAAAGGATAGATTAATTAAACAGATAGGAATAAAAAAAAGGAATAAGTGAAATAATAAGACACGGAGTACAGATATAAAGAAAGACAAAACAATTTCAGAAAAATGTGAACAAAAAGTTGAATACTCAGCTGATAACAGGCAAGTTGAAGGACAACGGACAGATATATACGTACATACATACATACCAAGAAAAGAAAAAGAAAACTCTCTCTCTCTCTTCTTCTCTCTCTCTCTCTCTCTCTCCCTCTCTGTCTCTCTCTCTCTCTCTCTCTCTCTCTCTTTCTCTTCTCTCTCTCTCTCTCTCCTTCTCTCCTCTCTCTCTCTCTCTCTCTCTTCTCTCTCTCTCTCTCTCTCTCTCTCTCTCTCTCTCTCTCTCTCTCTCTCTCCTCTCCTCTCTCTCTCTCCTCTCTCTCTCTCTTCCTTCTCTTCCACCCAAAACGAATCGAAAAGACTGTTCGATCGGATTTCTGAAATCAAAACTTCAGTCGAAAGAGAGAGGCTTTTCAGACGAACTTCTTGAGAGAGGGAAGGAGGGAGAGGGAGGGAGGGAAGGAGGGAGGGAGGGAGAGAGCGAGGAGGGGGAGGGAGGAGAGGGAGGGAGAGAGAGAGAGAGAGAGAGAGAGAGAGAGAAGAGAGAGACCGAGACAGAGAAAGACAGACAGAGACAGACAGACAGAAGAAGAGAGAGACCGAGACAGAAAGAGGCAAGACAGAGACAGAGACAGAAAGAGACAGAAGACAGAGAGAAAGGGAAATGCTAGCAGCCGCGAAATGTCCTCCGTCATGACACCGACCTCCTGTCCTGACGATCGAGTCCTGTGCATGCTGTAATTACGTGATTGTGTTAAGGGCTCGATGGCGGCGCTGGAGAGAGGAGGAGGAAGGGAGGTGAGGGAGGGAGGGAAGGAAGGGAGGGAAGGAAAGAGGGAAGGAAGGGAGGGAGAGAGGGAGAGAGAGAGAGAGGAAGGAAGGAGGGAAGGAGAGGAGGGTGTGGGAGGGAGGAGGGAGGGAGAGAGAGGGAGGGAAGGAAGGGTGAGGGAGAGAGGGAGGGAGGGAGGGGAGAGAAGAGGTAGGAAGGAGGGTGAGGTGAGAAAGAGAAGGAGGGAGAGAGGGAGGAGAGGAGGGTGGGGAGGCGTTGGGGAGGTAGGTAGGATGGAAGGGAGGGTGAGGGAGAACAGAGGGGGGAGGGAGGGAGTGAGGATGAGGAAGGGAGAGGAGGGAGGAGGGAGATGGTAGGAAGGAAGGAGGGTGGAGGGGAGACCAGGAGA
>NW_020870125.1:228803-250803 GCF_003789085.1 Penaeus vannamei | reverse complement strand
ACACACACACACACACACACACACAAAACACACAACACACACACCACACACAACACACACACCATTACACATTCACACATACACGCATGCACACACATATCCTATAGATAGTCTCATAATACATGTAGATAGATGGATAGATAGATAAATCAATAGATAACATGCATACATATATCCATCCGTTCCATCCATTCCATCTCATCCATTCCATCCGTCCTTAACAATACATCCTACAAAAGACAGACAGACAGACAGATCAAGCATATACACACCAATATAGATGCAGCATTACCGTGCGTGCATAAACAGGGATGAACCTCCCTGCCATCCTTTAAGCACCGGGAAACCCAAAATTCTGACACGCACACACGGGCGAAATTAAGATCAAAAACCGCAAAATGTGCAAAGGGAAAAGTAGTGTCCCCTCCCCCCCCTGCCCCCCTCTCCCCCATAACCGCCCTTCCCTCACACTAGTCTATGAGGTAATGTTTGTGGGGAGGGGTGGGGGAGTGGGGAGGGAGGGGGGGGTTAAAGTGAATAAGGAAGGGAATTTGAGAGGGGAAGAGGGAGGAGGGGAGGGGAGAGAGAGGGAGAGAGAGAGAGGGAGGAGAGAGAGAGAGAGAGAAGGGGAGAGGAGAGAGTGAGAGAGAGAGAGAGAGAGAGAGAGAGAGAGAGAGAGAGAGAGAAGAGAATGAGAAATGAGAATAGAACGTCTATTTGCGAAGGAGGTAAATGCTGTCAGGACTCACACGGGTCCTCTATCCCCCCTCCCCTCCCCCCAACGTCACTCCTCTCCCCCTCCCTGACTCCCGACCCCCCCTCTTCCCCTCCTGACTCCCCCCAGCCCTTCCCTGCTTGACTCCCATAACCCCCTCCCTGCGCCCCCCCCCCTCCGTGATCCGCCCTGGCTAAGTACAGGTGTGTCTACTCAGAACAGGTAATTAGGGACGTCGTCACCCGGAGAGCAGCCACGGTAGTCCACCCCCTTGGAGCCCCCTTCCCTCCCACCTCCTTGCCCCCCCCTCCCCCTTGTCATTGCTCCCTTCCTCCCCTCCCCTTCATTCTTGCCCACTTCCACTCCCCCTCTCCGTTGCTCCCTGCCCCTCAGTCTTGTCCATTCCCTTTCTCTTTGCTCAGTTCCCCACTTCTTCCTTGCCCACTTCCACCTCCTTGCCCCCTTCCACTTCTCGTCGTCATTGCTGCCCCCCCCCCTTCCCCACATTCTTGCCCCGCATCCCTCTCTTCCCTTGCCCCCTTCCCTCTCCCCCCTTTTGTCCGGTATGAAGGAGTAATGTCATTGTTTGTAAGGATGTGTGACGCTCCTTATAATTTCTCTGGGACGGTGGTGTTTGGGGGTAGGAGTGGGGGCAGTAGGAGAGGATAGGGGTGGACAGGGCGGGAGTTATGGACAGGAGAAGAGGGACAGGGTGAAGGACAGGAGAAGGGGAAGGGGATCAGGGGAAGGGGGCGGGTACAGGATAAGGGGAAGGAGGGAGAGAAAAGGTGGGGGAAGGGTGGGGTACAGGGAGAAGGGGAAGGGGGTGGGGTACAGGATAAGAGGAACGGGTTGAGGGGCAGGAGGGGATGGAGGATAGGGAGAGGGAACGAGAATAGGGAAGGGGTCGAGGAAGGGGTAAGGGTACTGTCGCAAGGGTGTGAGCGGACCTCTCATCATCATAAGGTTTGATGTTTGAATCACTTCATTTTTTTGTTCTTTGATTTTTTTTTCTTATTTTTTTTTCGGTTTTATTTCATGTGTCTCTTTATTCTCGGTTTGTTTATTCGTGATTTTATTTTTCTTGACATTCCACTGACATTTATTTAATGGTTTAATTATTCATTTGTTTGTTACATCATGTAAGCAGTCATTTATTCTTTTCGCCTCTTTTTATGTGTTTGCTAACTTAATTACTTAATTATTATTATGTATCCCTTAATGTTATTGTTTTCGAAAGAAATAGTGTCTGTACAAACGGTTTATAGATTATATTTGAAGCTAAAACAAATACAGTTGAATAAAGAGAAAGGAAGACAAAGACACAGACAGACAGACAGAGAAAGAGAATCCAACAGACTGCCAAACAACACAAACGCAAGTACAATAGAAAAAAGGGTAAATAGACCACAATATTTACCGTTTTTCCTCTTTACCCATTAACCCCACCTCCACACCCTCCCCCCCATCCCCCTCACCCAACCCTCCAACACTACGAAGACAACGAACATAGAAAACGAAAGAAAACAAGAAAATGGTTAATTTTTTTGTTTTATTTTTTATTCTTCTCACAGGTGCTTGCATGTGGCACTGTCGATCATTAGAGAGTGCCTCTCCTCCTGGCGTCTTGTCCTTGCACGAATGGACGGTGGGTGCCTTCGTCTTGGGTGCCAGGGGGGGGGGGGGGTGGAGGGGAGGTAATCCTTGGAGGGTGGAGGTGATGGGGGGGGGGAGTGGAGAGGGATGGTGGGTTAGGGGAGGGTTAGTGGGGAGGGATAGTGGGTTGGGGGAGGGGTTAGTGGGGAGGCATAGTGGGTTGGGGGGAGGGGTTAGTGGGGAGGGATAGTGGGTTGGGGAGGGGTTAGTGGAAGGGATAGGGGTTGGGGGAGGGGTTAGTGGGGGGGATAGTGGGTTGGGAGGGAGGGGTTAGTGGGGAGGGATAGTGGGAGGAAGGGTAAGAATAGGGGTAGGGGGGAGAAGTGTTTGTTAGGGGTTGGGGGGAAGAAGGAGAAGGAGAAGAAGACGAGGAGGAAGAGGAGTAGTAGTAGTAAGTTAGTAGTAATAGTAGTTAGTAGTAGTAGTAGTTCGTAGTAGTTAGTAGTAGTAGTAGTAGTAGTAGTAGGAGGAGGAGGAGGAAGAGGAGGGAGAAGAAAGGAATGGGGTGTAGAGTAGTACTCTTTATTATACGTGACATTTTTTTATGAAATGTGAATTTAAAATCGACGATATATATTTTGATTGAATTATTTCCTTTGTCCTTTTTTCCTGAAATTTGATGATGGAGGAGAGGGTAGCATACGGACAACAGGAACAATAAATAATATTGCCAATGAATTATACGTAACACTCTTATCATTATTGCATATCTGTATTCCATATTTGGCAGCAAGTGATGTTTGAATTGATTTCTAGGAGAATCATCCTCGCTTACTTGACATTTATTGTCCTGACAGCTGATGCGTCTGTCATGATAGTTGTAATTATGACATATGTCATCAGGTACTTCGGAGGGCGACACACACACACACACACACACACACACACACACACACACACACACACACACACACACACACCACACACACACACACACACACACATATATATTCTCGTATATTATATATATAATATATATATATATATATATATATATATATATATATATATATATATATATATATATATATACAAACCCAACGCACCGATTGATTCAGCGTAAAACGGCAAGAAGTTATCATTCCCTTCGATCGCTTAAAAGGCATTGCATTTCCAGCTGCAAGAGCGAAGTCTCATTGATATTAATGTCTCTCCCTATGGGCTGCGACGCGGGCCGATAAATCCTGCCAAATTAGTTGACCTTATCAAAATACCGCGGGCGCTGGGCGAGGAGCTATGGAGAGGGGTTTCTGGTCTTTTTCTGTCTGTCTTGTCTTGTTTTTTTTTTTGTTTTTTTTTATTTATTTTTTTTTTTTCTTCATTAATCTCTCTCTTTCTCTCTCTCTCTCTCTCTCTCTCTCTCTCTCTCCTCTCTCTCTCTCTCTCTCTCTCTCTCTCTCTCTCTCTCTCTCTCTCTCTCTTCTCTCTCTCTCTCTCTCTCTCTCTTCTCCTCTCTCTCTCTCTCTCTCTCTCTCTCTCTCTCTCTCTCTCTCTCTCTCTCTCTCTCTCTCTCTCTCTCTCTCTCTCTCTCTCTCTCTTTCTGTATGTATACATATATACATATATATATATATATATATATATATATATATATATATATATATATATATATATATACATACATACATACATACATATATATATATATATATATATATATATATATATATATATATATATATATTATATACATATATACATATATTTAATTTGTTTGGCCATATCCACAACTCTTCAACCCGTCCCTCTCTTTTCATTTATTCCATACACGCTGCAAGCTGTCAGTGTATAATAAATTCCCTGTAAATGTTCCTGTCACTATAACAATAGTACATGTTATCTTTATCTCCAATTTTGATATATCGTTATGAACAAATGCCATCAATCATTATTATTATTATTATTCATTCTTACCTACAAGTATAATTTATTATTGTTTTCAAGAGCGAAAGGTGGGGATGAAAGAGAGAAAGAGTGAGAGAGACTAGTATATATATATATATATATATATTATATATATAATATATATATATATATATATATATATATATATATATATATATATATATATATATATATATATATATATATATAATATATATATATATATATATATATATATATATATATATATTATATATATATATATATATATATATTTGTATACACATACATACATTGGGGAATGCGTACAGTACTTAAAATACAAAAATACAGGCATTCACACTCAAAGGTTTACTCCAAGAGCGAGAGAGGGGGGGGGGGGTGCGAGTAAGAGAGAAAAAAAAGACAAAAATAGAGTGTGAGAGAGAAAAAAAAGAAAATAACTCCGAGTGAGAGAAGGAAAAAGCAGAAAAAAGAAAGATGAATAATTAAATAAGTAAAGTAAAGGCAGGGAGAAAATGAGAAAGAAAAAAGGTAAAGAGAGAGAGAAGAAAAATAAAGTAAGAGAGAGAAAGAAAAATCAAGGCAGAGAGAGAGAGTGAGAGTGAGAGGTGAGGATTAGAAAGACACAGATAAATAGACTGAATAATATATAAACTGTCAGACAGACAAATAAAGAGAAAGAGAGAGAGAGAGAAATGTCAAATTTCTCCAAGGGGTCCTGGAGGTCGGTTTTAAATAAGGTGCTAATGACGGCAACATGCACGCGGTGCCAACGAGCATTATTTTTGCCTCATTTTTCGACATCGAAAGTTGAGTATGTCGTTGACTCATTCTTTGTGGAAGAACAAAACAATAAAAAGCGACGATTTTGTTTTGGCGATAAACTTCAGATTTTCGTGTCTGATTGTAGTTAGTTTTTGCCATATCCGGCGATTACATCAGATAAAAAAGATGCCAAAAAAAAGAAAGAAAAAAAAATGGATGGAAAAAAAAGATCAGATATTATACTCTCTTGTGGAAATACTCTTTTGTCATCGTCGTGGCAATAAACGCCTCGAAAATTGTTTTATATCAAAGGGTATTTTGCTAAAAGGGTTTTTTAAAAGGCTATTCGCACAGTCATTTGCGCTCCTGTACTCGCACCATTTCGGAGCAGCTTCGAATACGGAATGAATGACTCCTCCTTATCGGACAACGAGACTAATGATATTATATGGAAAACGAAAGAGAAAATAAGAAATTCGAAATTATGAGACACTTTCAAAGCAACGCCTTGTAATTAACCTGTAATTAACCGCGCTGCACCTGATTGAAGAGACATTCAGTGTATGTTTGTTTTATATGTTATTATTTGTCTTCTTTTCCTTTCTCGTTTCAGGTCCAGTTTGTTTGTTTTATATATTATTTATCTATATTTTCTTTTCCTTTCTCGTTTCAGGTGAGTTGGTCTTTTCGGTTTAAGGACGGCGAACTCTGCGACCAAGGATGAGGCACTGAGAGAAGGAGGAGGTAAGAAGGGAATAGGAATAAAGGGAGGAAACAGGAGAAAGATATAAGGAAGAGGAGAAAGAGGTAGGGAGGAGAATGGGTAAGGAATGATTAGGAGAAGAAATAGGAGGTGGAAGAGAGTGGAAGAAGGGGATGAGGAAAGGAGGGGGAGGAAGGAGAAGAAGGAGCCAAGGAGGAGAAGGAAGAAGAGGAAAGGAAGGAAGGAGGAGGAGGAGGAAGGAGAAGAAGGAGGTAAGCAGTAGGATGGGAAAGAAGGAAGCAACGTGTAGGAGGATAAGGATAAGGAATGGCAAAAAGGAGGTGACGAAGAGGAGGAAAAGGAAAAGGCAAAAGCGTTGAGGCGGAGGTGATGGTGAGGAGATTACGGAGCAGTTGAGGAGAAGGAGGAGGAGGAGGAGGAGGAGGAGGAGGAGGCGTGGGGGGGGGGAGGTTGAGAAGTGCTGAGGAGGAGGGTGAGGAAGGGGTAATGTCAGTACCTTGTTTAATAATCAATGTCGCAACTTCCGCAAAGTGGTGAAGCACAAAGCATGGGGTGCAGTGTTAACATCCTGCCGCGACTCCCCCCCCCTCCTCCTCCTCCCCTTCCTCCCTCCCCCTCTCCCATCCCCCTCTCGTCTCCCTTCCCACCTCCCTCCCGTCTCCCATCCCCCCTCTCGTCTCCCTTCCCCCACCTCCTTCCTTCTTTCCCCTTCCTCCCTCCCCCTCTCGTCTCCCTTCCCCTCTCCCATCCTCCTTCCACCTTCTTCTTCCCCCTCCTTGTCTTCCTCTCCCATCCCCTGCCTCCTTACCCTCCCCTCGTCTCCCCAGCTATCCATCCTCCCTCCCCACCCTCCACCACCCCCCTCTCTCCCTCTCCTCACCCACTACTCTCTCTCTCACTACCTCCTCTCCTCCTCCCAACCCAACTCCCATCCCCTTTCTCCCTCTCCTCCCCCCTCTCTCCCCTCCCTCCCTCCCCCCTTTCCTCCCCTCCTTAAAACTGCTTGTTGTGTCGTAGATGATAAAGGAAACGAAGTGAGTTTCGGTCTGTTATTTTGCGTTGCGTGCGTGTGTCTGCGTGCGTGGATTTGGCGTCTCTCGGCTTGGTTTCCAAGTGGTTATTTATACAGATATGTATATATATATATATATATATATATATATATATATATATATATATATATATATATATATGTGTGTGTGTGTGTGTGTGTGTGTGTGTGTGTGTGTGTGTGTGTGTGTGTGTATATATATATATATATATATATATATATATATATATACATACATATACATACGAATAGAAGAACACACTACCGTGTTGATACTATGGTAGAAAAACCGACAAAGCACAATCTAGATTTATTGAGGAAAGTGTGGGTTTTACTATATATATATATATATATATATATGTTAAATATATTCTATATATTATACGTATGTGTATATGTATTATATATTTTATATATATTATATATATGTGTATATATATGTAGACACAAACACACACAAACACACACACACATACACACATATACATATACATATACATATACATATACATACATACATACACATACACATACACATACACATACACATACACATACATACACATACATACATACATACATACATACATACATACATACATACATATATATATATATATATATATATATATATATATATATTATATATATATATATATATATATATATATATATATATATACATATATACATATACATATATACATATATACATATATACATATATATACATATATATATATATATATATATATATATATATATATATATATATATATATATATATATACATATACATATATATATTTCGGGAAAAAAACGAACGTTTATATCAGTGTGTGTGTTGGTGCTCATGCGTACATAGCATGCACGAATATTTGTGTCTTTGACCTGGTATTTGTGTATGCATGATGATTCATCTGTTTTAGCATGTATGAGAGAGAGAGAGAGAGAGAGAGAGAGAGAGAGAGAGAGAGAGAGAGAGAGAGGAGAGAGAGAGAGAGAGAGAGAGAGAGAGAGAGAGAGAGAAAGAAGAGAAAGAGAGAGAGAGAGGGAAGGAGGGAGAGAGAGAGAGAGAGAGGGTGTGTGTGCGTGTGTGTGAATGCTAAATCTATTCATTTACTTGTATTTAATGATAATACACATTTTTTCACATTCCCCTCATTTATTCACAGGAGTCTTTTATTTATCATCAGCTTTTTGCCTTACCTTATTATTCCTATTCGTATTATCAATAACTTTCTCCTCCCCAACCCCCCCCCCCCAAAAAAAAAAAAAAAAAAATAGCCAAAACATGATAGAAAGAGACACTTTGCAGGAGCTATTCCAGTAAAAAAAATAAAAGTATTCAAGTATATTTCAAGGTGTTTTGCAATCTCTAAAAAACGCGCATTCATGCATATATAAGTATCATGCAACAGACCACAGAATGCAACATAAAATCAAACTTAAAGCTTTTTTTTTTTTTTTTTTTTTTTTTTTTTTTTTTAAGGAGCAAAAATGTATTGTATTGTTACACGTTTATGTGATTTATTTTCGCTCTTCGATATTTTATTAAATTATACATTGTTTTTATTTGATGTAATGATATTGATTCTTGAACAAAAAAACAAAAGAAGTAATAAAGCGAATTGATGGGAAGGGTAGAAAAAGAACATGTAAATATATGTAAACAAATATTTGTGTACCCTGTGTGTGTGTGTGTGTGTGTGTGTGTGTGTGTGTGTGTGTGTGTGTGTGTGTGTGTGTGTGTGTGTGTAAAAAGGAAATAAAAAATGCTTTATATGACTACTTTTCAAGAACCGTCACCAATAAAGAATTTGATTTCAAATCTATATTTCAAACCAGTTTTGATAAAAATCTGTTATTCAAATATCAAAAGCTCCCAGGTAGCGAATCCCACACAATTCGTAAATAAGTAAGCAAAGATACTGCATAAAAGAAATAAAAAAACTTTTAAAAAATGATTTTTATGATATTAATGACGTCACAATGTTGCCTTATCTCTGATCTATTAGAAATAATGAACCGAACTCTTTTCTGCCTTTTAAGTTTTAACACACACACACACACACACACACACACACACACACACACACACACACACACACACACACACACACACACACACACACACACACACACACATACACACACACATGGGTCCGCAAATATATGTTTACATATATTTGTTCATTTTCTACCTTTCCCATCAATGCATTTTATGACCACTTTTGATTTATCATAAGCTTCATTTTCGATTTTTAAAACAGTGTTATTATTGAACTATAAAAATTATACTGAAAAAAATGTTTATCATAATATGTTGAACAGATGAACAAGGTCAAAAAGGGGGCGGAGGTAATGACGTCATCACGTTCAGCCAATGGGAATGCGTCGTGAGATATCAGTTATAGCTAGATACACAATCATTTGTTTGATTTAATCGATGTTCATACAAATGCTAGAAGTAAAACCAAAATTCTCATCTTTTATTGATGAAAATGAAGAGTTCCTTAAAACATGAATGGTCGTCTTATTCCCATTCATTCTCGTGGGAAAAAGTCTCATATTTGGGTTTAACTGGACTAATGAAAGTGGAGCTTCCTGGTTATATGTACCTTGGTAATGATGATGCTAATGATCATAATGATTGTAATGATCATATTGACCGATAACATGATAATGAATGATAATAATGATCATATTGATAATGATAATAACAGTAATAGTAAGTATGATACTGATGATGATGATGACGAAGATAATGATGTAATGATAATGATGATAATGGTAATAGTGATAATGATGATGATAATAGTCATAGTAGCAAAAATGATAATGATGATAATGGTAATTGTGTTAGTAATAAAAATGGTATTAATAGTAATGACAATGATAATAATAAATATAATAATGGTAGTGATGATTGTATGATAATAATAATGATAATGGTAATGGTAAAATAGGAAAAAATGGGAAAACAAATAAAAATGCTAAAATAGAAAAAAAAGTGATGGTAAAAAAAAAATGGGAGGCTATTCAGTACTTATTCATTCTCATCACGAATTATGAAGTGTTATGTACAGCTTATGGCGCCAGAGATACGTGCTGATATGACAGGTGATACACAGGTGATACACATAGAGAGGTGTTCTCCGTATATTATTATCTATTTCTGATAAGGGATCTGTGATCTCTGTCGTGATAAAAAAAACTATTTTACTTTATGGGGGTTTTAATTCATGGTGGTGGTGTTGATATAATGATAGTGATGGTAGTAATAGTAATAATTATTTTTATAATATTATAGTAATATTAGTAATAATGGTAATGAGGATCATGATATTAATAATGATGACTGTAAAAGTAATGGTAGAAAATGATGATAATGATACTATTATTGTTAGAATAATAAAAATTATAATGGTAGTAATAGTAATTATAATGATAATAGTGATGATGATAATTATGATCATAATAATGGTAATACTACTACTAATCAAAATAATAATGATAATGGAAATAATACTGATAATGATAATAATACTGAAAATGATAATATACCCTCGCATCAGCTGATTTTGCATGGCCTTCTACCCCTTTTCTTCTCTCCTTCACCCCCTTCTGTCCACTTCTTACTTCATTTTCTCTTCCCTCTTTACCTTTCCTCCCTACCTTACTAACCACAATTCTCCCACCTAACCTATTTTGTCTAAACGTTAAATACAATCTCCCACCTAACCTATTTTGCCCACGATAAAACAATTCTCCCACCTAACCTATTTTGTCCTAAACGTTAAATACAATTCTCCCAGCCTGACCTATTTGTCCTAAACGTTAAATACAATTCTCCCACCGACCTATTTTGTCCTAAACGTTAAAATAAATTCTCCACCTAACCCATTTTGTTCCTAAACATTAAATACCAATTTCTCCCACCTGACCTATTTTGCCCTAAACGTTAAATACAATTCTGATGTCCTAAACGTAAATACAAATCCCACCTGACCTATTTTGTCCTAAACGTTAATACAATTCTCCCACCTAAACCTATTTTGTCCTAAACATTAAATACAATTCTCCCACCTGACCTATTTTCCTAAACGTTAAATACCAATTCTCCCACCTACCTATTTTTGCCTAACGTTAAATACAATTCTCCCACCTAACCTATTTTGTCCTAAACGTTAAATACAATTCTCCCACCTAACCTATTTTGTCCTAAACGTTAAATACAATTCTCCCACCAACCTATTTTGTCCTAAACGTTAAAACTACACAATTCTCCCACCTAACCTATTTTGTCCTAAACGTTAAATACAATTCTCCCACCTAACCTATTTTGTCCTAAACGTTAAATACAATTCTCCCACCTAACCTGATTTTGTCCTAAACGTTAAATACAATTCTCCCACCTGACCTATTTTGCCCTAAACGTTAAATACAATTCTCCCACCTAACCTATTTTGTCCTAAACGTTAAATACAATTCTCCCCACCTATTTTGCCCTAAACGTTAAATACAATTTCTCCCACACCGATTTTGTCCTAAACGTTAAAGTCAATTCTCCCACCTGACCTATTTTGCCCTAAACGTTAAATACAATTCTCCCACCAACCATTTTTGTCCTAAACGTTAAATACAATTCTCCCACCTAACCTATTTTGTCCTAAACGTCAAATACAATTCTCCCACCTAACCTATTTTGCCCTAAACGATCTTAAATACAATTCTCTTCCCACCTAACCTTATTTGTCCTAAACGTTAAATTTCTCCCACCTAAACCTATTTTGTTCCTAAACGTTAAATACAATTTCTCCCACCTAAACCTATTTTGTCCTAAACGTCACAACTACAATTTCTCCCAACCTAACCTATTTTGTAGTCCAATTCTCAAACGTTTAACGATACAATTAACCTCCCACAATTCTAACCTATTTTGTCCTAAAACGTTAAAATACAATTCTGCCCACCTAACTATTTGTCCTAAACGTAAATACAATTTTCCCGACGTAACCTATTTTGCCCTAAACGTTAACTACAATTTCCCAACCTAACCTATTTTGGTCTAGACTTAAACGTCAACTACAATTCTCCCACCTAACGCTAAACTATTTTGCACCTAAACGTTAATACAATTCTCGCCACCTAAACCTATTTTGCCAAACGTTAGATACATTCTCCACCTACCTATTTTGTCCTAAACGTTAAATACAAATTCTCCCACCAACCTATTTTGTCCTAAACGTTAAATACAATTCTCCACCTAACCTATTTTGCCCAAACGCAAATACACATTTCTCCCACCTAAACCTATGTCCTAAACGTAATACAATTCTCCCACCTAACCTATTTTGTCCTAAACGTTAAATACAATTCTCCCACCTAACCCATTTTAATCGCTTAAACGTTCCCACCTATTTTGTCTAAACGTTAAATACAATTCTCCCACCTAACCTATTTTGTCCTAAACGTTAAATACAATTCTCCCACCTAACCTATTTTGCCCTAAACGTTGAATACAATTCTCCCACCTAACCTATTTTGTCCTAAACGTGAAATACAAGTCTCCTACCTGACCTATTTTGTCCTAAACGTTAAATACAATTCTCCCACCTAACCTATTTTGTCCTGAATGTTAAATATTCTCCCACCTAACCTATTTGTCCCTAAATAACCTATTTTGTCCTAAACGTTAAATACAACTACCTATTTTTTGTCCTAAACGTTAATACAATTCCTCCCCACCTAATCCTATTTTGTCCTAAACGTTAAATACAATTCTCCACCTACCTATTTTGTCCTAAACGTTAATTACAATTCTCCACCTAACCTATTTTGTCCTAAACGTTAATACAAACCATTTTGTCCTTAACGATAAACTTTTTAAACGTTAAATACAATTCTCCCTCTTAACCTATTTTGTCCTAAACGTTAAATACAATTCTCCCTCTTAACCTATTTTGTCCTAAACGTCAACTACAATTCTCCCACCTATCCTATTTTGTCCTAAACTATTAACACCCAACGTTAAATACAATTCTCCCACCTAACCTATTTTGTCCTAAACGTTAAATACAATTCTCCCACCTAACCTATTTTGTCCTAAACGTTAAATACAATTCTCCGAATTTTGTCCCTCTCCGATTCTTACCATTTTGTCCTAAACGTTAAATACAATTTCTACCCCACCTATACTCCATTTCCTATTGTCCTAAACGTTAATACAATTCTCCACTAACCTATTTTGTCTAGACGTCTAACTAATTGTCCTAACGCTACAATTCTCTCCCACCTATCCCATTTTGTCCTAAACGTTAAATACAATTCTCCCACCTATCCCCATTTTCCTAACCCACCTAATTTTGTACTAAACCTATTTTGTCCTAAACGTCAAATACAATTCTCCCACCTAATCTATTTTGTCCTAAACGTTAAATTTTTACCCCTTTCGCTACAATACCTTGCCATAGTGCTGTATGGCCTTTGATGTCTGTGGTATTGATTTGTTTTGACCATTAACCATCATGGGAATCCACAAACAGCGCCTTATGGAGCAAAAAACTTCCTTATTCTATCGCTATGTTTAGAATGCGCCGCCCCTAATGACCTCAGGTGTTGACGGGGCAGGAAATTTTCAATAAATAAGTGAATAAAGGCTATTGATAAGGATAATGTTGATAATGATGTGATGATGGTGGTGGTGATGGTGGTGATGACGATAATAATGACGATGATGATGTTCATGACAATAATGATAATGGTAATGATGGTAGTAGTGATAATAACGATAGAAAATTATGGCAAAGATGAATTATTATAGTAAGGATGATATTAATGATAATGATAACAGTAACGATGATGAGGAGGAGGATAACCATAATGATGACGAAAATGTTGATAGTGATTGTGAAAATGATAACGATAACGATAGCAGTAATAATAAGTGTAATAATAATGATGGCAATGATGTTAATGGTGATAATGATAGCAATAACTTTAATGATTGTAACGGTAAAGATGATGATAATGATGATGACGATGATCATAATGATAGTGATAATGATAATGATGATATAAGAAGAAGGATAATTGCAATGGTAATGATAATGTTAATGATAGTTATTATTATTGTTATTATTATTATCATTATTATAATGATAATGGCATTGACAATGATACAATAAAGATGACAATATCAATAACAATAATAATGAGAATGGCCATTATGATGATAATGATAATAGTAATAATGATTATGATTATAATAATGGTAATACTAGTAATGATAACAACAACATTGATATTAACTACAGCAATAATGATAATGATAATAATAATGATTATAATGATAATCATCAGTGTTATCATGATAATTTTAGTAATTAAAATAGTTAATTGTCCTAGTCATCAGCGGTCTCATAAACATAACAATCATCATCTTCATTACCGTGTTATTATTATTGTTCGAATGATTACTTAGATCATCATCATCATCATCATCATCATCATCATTATACAATATCTGTGCAGCTGTAATGATAGTAAAAATAGTGTGCAATTGTGTAATTGTTATGAGATGCTTTACAGAGTCATTGCATCAATAAGAATAAATTAATTTGCAACATTATAAATGCTTTACCACTGATAGGAGCTAATTATCATATTAATTTGTTCGCGAATTTTTATATGTATACTTTTTCGCACTATAATTTAAAGTCTGTTGTCCGTCTTTCTCTGCTGTTATCTCTTCCTTCTTCTCTCTTTCTCTCTTTCTTGTCTTTCGTTTATTCCTTCTCGCCTTCCATGTTTTAGTTGGTTTTCTCTTCTCTTCTCTTTGTTCTCTTCCTTTTCTCTCTTATTCCCTCTCCTCCCTTTTCGTTTCTACTTATTCCCTGTCCATTTTTCTCTAATTCCTATCCTTATTTCCATCTTTCCTCTCTCCTTTCCTCCCTCCTCCTTTCCCCACTTCCACTCCCTTCTTCTTCATCTCATCTCTTCCTCCTCCTCCTTCCCGACTCCATCTCGCTTCCTCTCCCCTCTCCCTCTCCTCCCTCCTCCATCGCACTTCCTCTCCCCACCCATCTCAACCCCCTCCTCCAACCCCAATTATCTCCCCGCTCTCCTTCCCCTCCCCACCATCCTGATCTCTCTCCATCCTACTTCCTTCCCCACCATAATCTCCCTCCTCCGCCCCCTCCAACACCATAACTCCCCCCCATCCCCTCCCCCACCAAATCCCATCCCTCCAACTCAATCCTTCCTAATCCTCTTCTCCCCATCTACCCCCACCATCCTACTCCCTTCCTCCAACCTACTTCCTCCCCCCCACCACCCCTTCCCCCCCACCATAACCCCCCTCCATCCCCCACCATAAAGCCCCTCCCTCCTCCCACCTTAACAACCCCTCCCTCCCCACCATAACACCCTTCCTCCTCCACCATAACCCCCCTCCCTCCACCCCACCCCCACCAAAATCCTTCTCCCCCATCCCTTCTCCCTCCCTCCCCCCTCCCTTCTCCCTCCTCCCCCCTTCCCCCTCCCCCCCCTCCCTCCCCCCCCCACCAAATCCCTCCCCCCCCCCACCTCCCCAACCTCGTGTTTTGATAAGTGACCCATAAAATTGTGTTTTCATTTATCACATCGCGAAAATGAGTTCGAAGTAATTGACTCTCTGATAATGACGTAACGAAAATATCAAAATATTTTGTCGATGCTCTGATATTGGATGCAATTAAGGAATATGTTAATGGGAAAAGTATCGTCGTTGAAATATTAATTGTGATGGCAGGGGCTAATTGGAAAGACTAATGATAGTAATGATAATAATGGGAAAAAAAGAATATTATGATAGTAAGCTTGATATTGTTGACGTGATTTTCCCGTTTTCTACGTCGGGAAGGATATAGAAAACGAGGAATGATGATCTTTTTTTTTCAAGATTTGTTTGTTGTTACTGTTATTGGTGTTATTGATAGCAGTGTCGTTTTGCTTGTTATTTTGTCTATGTTCAGTACTATTATTACTATTGTTATTATCAGTGTTAGCTTTAGTGATTGGTCCTGTTGTTATTTACAGCATAATCAATCTTACAGTTGTTATTTATGCTGTTATTATCATCTATTCATTTTAATTATATTTTTATCATCTACATGCAATCATTCACGCAAGCATTTCACACATCACACGCACTCACTCACACAGTCACTCATCAACTCACTCACTCACTCACTTCACTCACACTCACTCACTCACTCACTCACTCACTCACTCACTCACTCACTCACTCACTCACTCACTCACTCACTCACTCACTCACTCACACTCACTCACACACACACACACACACACACACACACACACACACACACACACACACACACACACACACACAAACAAGGATACAAATAAAGGATCAAACATAAATATTCACACACGCACACACACCTCCAACTCACAAACAGACAAACAAACAGACAAGCCACTCTACGTAACTCGACCATGACTTTAAAAATCTCACCACGAATTAGACACATCATCATTCTGTCAGTTCTCTTAATGCCTGAAGTTTGTCGTCGTAAGAATGTGCCAAATACGACCCTTTTGACCACTTTCTGATCACCGGTTCACTGCGCCGTTGACACAGCTCCTGGAACCTGTTGTGTTAATGGATGAGGAAAAAGTAGATGATAAAAATACTGGGATGGAAAAAAAGGGAAGTCAGGATGTTGCAAATAAACCCGTTTGTTTGTTTTATTTGCTCGTGTTGAGGAATGGTTGGCATGATGATAGCGCTGGGGTTTCTGTCTCTCTCTATTTGTTTGTTTGTGTTTGTAGTCTTCCTTTAGTCTCTAATAATTTTCTCTTCTCTTTTCTTTCTCTCTAGCTCTGTTTTATCTTCTCTTTGTCTCTCTCTCTCTCTCTCTCTATCTCTATCTCTCTATCTATCTATCTATCTCTCTCTCTTCTCTCTCTCTCTCTCTCTCTCTCTCTCTCTCTCTCTCTCTCTCTCTCTCTCTCTCTCTCTCTCTCTCTCTCTCTCTCTCTGTCCCTTTCAATTCTTTCCTTTCTCTTTCTTTTCCCCTGGCCCTTTCACTTTCTTTCGCCCTTTCCCATTCTGTCTCTCTACCTGTATCTCCTCTGTGACTTTCCCTCGTTTTCTTGCTCCGCCTCTATCCCCCTTCCAATCAGTCTCTCCACCTATTCAATCTGCTTATCATACCAAACTATCCATCTCCTTCTTTCCTTCTCCCTCTCCCGTCCTCCCTCACCCCAGCTCACCCGCCGCACTCAACCCTCGCAATAACCACCAACAACCCGGTCACATCGGGATGCCACAAACCATTGCAAAAGCCCCCGCGTTGCAAATAGCAGACGATAATTCCGCAGACACGCTGGACCGACGTGACAATTCCATTTCGAATGCGCCGGAGTCATTGTCAGCAGCAGCGGAAGCCAGCCACTTGTGAAGCAACTCCCGAAGATACTCCCGGAGCAGCGGCAGGAGCAGCGTTTCGGTGAGCGGGGATGGAGAGCAGGGCGGCGCGAGGATGCGCGTGGGGAGGTGCGCTGCTTGTGGGGGAGGGGGGGGCAAGGGGGAGAAGAGTGGGGGGGGGGCAAGGGGGAGGTGCACTGCTTGTAGGGGAGGGGTAAGGGGGAGTAGAGTGTGGGGGAGGGGGCCAAGGGGGAAATACACTGCTTGTAGGGGAGGGAGGGGGGCAAGGGGGAGTAGAGTGGGGGAGGGTGGGGGGCAAGGGGAGATACACTGCTTGTGGGGGAGGGAGGGGGCAGGGGGAGTAGAGTGGGGGAGGGTGGGGGGCATGGGGAAGTACACTGCTTGTGGGGGAGGGAGGGGGGGAAGGGGGAAGAGTGGGGAGGGGGGATACACTGCTTGTGGTGGAGGTAGAGTGGGGGGGGCAAGGGGGAGATACACTGCTTTGTAGGGGAGGGGTAAGGGGGAGTAGAGTGGGGGAGGGAGGGGGTGGAGGGCAAGGGGAGTAGAGTGGGGGGGGGGGGCAGGGGGGATACACTGCTTCTGGGGGGGGGGCAGGGGGAGACACTGCTTGTGGGGGGCAAGGGGGAGAATAGTGGGGGGAGGGGGGAGGGGGAGATACACTGCTTGTGGGGAGGGAGGGGGAAAGGGGGAGTAGAGTGGGGAAGGGGGCAAAGGGGGAGATAAACTGCTTGTGGGGGAGGGGGGGCAAGGGGGAGATATACTGCTTGTGGGGGAGGGGGTGGGGGGCCCAAGGGGGGAGTAGAGTGTGGGGAAGGGGGTGTAGGTGGTGGTGAGTGTGGGCGTTTAATGTTGGAGGTGTGGGGGGGTGGATGTATGTGTGCGTGTTGTTTGTGTGTGTGCGTGTTTGTGTGTGTGTCCATGCAGTAATGAATGTTTGTGTACCTTTCATGTAGATATCATAATACCGTATGTTTGTTGGTTGGTTTGGTATGTATGAGTATGTGCGGAATTAAATTATAATAGTATGTGTATTACATGTGCACACGTACCTAAGTATGTTTATATGCGTATGTATGCGCCTGCTTGTCTCTGAGTAGGAACCGAGGGGGGGGGGGGGGATAAGGAGACTCTAGTAATAAAAAAGTACTCGGAAAGTACTCCGAAGTGAACAGGTGTGAGATCGGATGACAGTACTCACGCATGCAATTGTACTGGACGAAATACTTCTCTCGGGGATTGTAATAATCGACTTTATGGGAAGAAATACTCTGATTAAGAAAGAAGCTGTAGTAGAGGATGTGGAAGATGAGGTGGAAGAGGCTGAGAAGGTAAAAAAAAGAGGTGGTCCCATCGAGAAGTGGAAGAGGTAAAAAAAAAAAAGTCCTCTCACTGACTTGACGGAGGTGGAGGGGAAGGAAGAGGTGGACGAGGAATTAAATTGAGGAAGATAGAGAAAAGGAAAGGTGGAGGAGGCGGAGGTGGAGCAGGTAAAGAAGGTGGAAGACTTGGAAAAAGTGGAAACGATGGAGGTGAAGGTAATGCCGAGGAGATGGTGGAATATATGGATGAAATAGAGAAGGTGGAAGTGGATGGTGTCCCTAATTGTGGTAAAAACAACAATGCAAGCGGTGGAAAAGGATATAGAACAGGAAGAGACGGAAAATGCAAAGACGAAGGTGGAAGAGGTGGAGGACAGAAGAAACGGAGAAAATCGAAGAAATAGAGGGAATGGAGAGCGTAGTAGTGGAGACAGAAAAGGAGGAACGGATAGAAGTGGAGAAAGCGGAAAATGTAGAAGTAGAGATGGCAAAAGAGGCGAAGGAAGTGGAAGTAGGAGATATGGAAGAGATAGAGTAAGTGGAAGAGGTGCTCCCATTGTGGTGGAGGCGGCGGTGGAGCGGTGGAGCGGTGGAGCCGACATGAACGTTAAGATCTCTCGTAAGTCAGGCTGAACGGTCATTATTATCGTGGGTGGGGGAAGAAACGCGGGGTGGGGGGTCAGGGGGGGAGGGGAGAGAAGCGGGGGGGGGGGGGCTGGATACCTGTGCCTTTGAGGGGAGGGGTAAGTGGGAGGGGAGGAGGAGGGGGGCTAGGTACCTGGGTCTGCGATAGGGGGGTAAGTGGGGGTTAGAGAAGGGAGGGGGCTGGGGAGGGGGGAGGGAGGGGGGTGGATGGTGACGATCTGGTTTAAGACGGTTTTGGATCTTTTTCTTTGTCTTGCTTTAAAAAAAAAGTGATCGCCGCTTTTGTCTTGAGAAATGCAAATGACAATAAGAAGCAATAGAAAAAAAAAACTCTTGTCTTTCACAGGAAATCGTCTCCCTGTGTGTATTTTTCTCGTTCTTTCGCTTTTAATTATCTCCCACTCTCTTTTTCTTTTTTCTCTTTTTTTTTCCCCTTCCACCCCTCATTCTTTCGTGATCTTCCCTCAGCCCGAAATCAATTACAAAAAAAGAATGAAAAGAAGAGAGAAAGAAAAAAACAAAGAACAAATAATCACCGCCATATCTTTTTTCTTTCTTTTTTTCTTTCTTTCGCTTAATTCTTCTTAATATCACGAATCTGGGAAACGGATTTGGTTCCATGTTTACTCGTTCTCAGGTAAAAAACATGCAGGAAAAACATCTTGTGCCGTAGATAATGAGGTACACACGTTTATTCACAATGTTTACCATTTATTCCTCGTGTTTACCTCGCAATTATCATAGTCTTTGCTTCCTATGATAATATTAGTATTCAAATTCCTAGACGATGTTAACAAAGAGCGGTAGTGACATTGTTATCCCTTTGTTATCTTATTTTTATTATGTGTGTGTGTATTTTTTTTCTCCAGAAAGCACTCTCTCCCTCTCTCTCTCTCTCTCTGTCTCTTTTTTCCCGCAGTTTTCCTCCAAAAAGTTGTGTGTGGGAGGGGATGGTAAGGGAGAGGGGGGGTATGGGAGGAGGAGGGAAGGGAAGAGGTGGAGAGGGAAGAGGAGGAGGAGGGATAGAGAGAAATGAAACAAAGAATTGATAGAGGATGTTGCAGGTTGCATGGTATTGATGCGGGTGTGTGTGTGTGAGGAGGGTGAGGGGAGGGGGTGAAGGGAAGAGAAGAGGAGGAGAGGTAAAGGGAAGAGAGGGTAAAGTACTAAGGGAGTCATCTATCTATCTGTTTATTGGTCTATCCATATCTCTCTCTCTCTCCCTCTCTCGTCCTCCCTCTCCCCCTTCTTTTCCCTCCCTTCCACTCTCCTTTCCTCCCTACCTCTCCTTCTTCCCTTCTCTCCTTCCTCTTCTTCTCTTCCCCTCTTCCTCCGTCCTTCCCTCTCCCTCCATCCCTCTCTCCGAGCAGGAAGGTCCCGGCCCTTGCCGATCATGGCCGTCCCGCGTCCCAAATACACGCTTAAGATCTCCTATCTGTCAGCAGTATGCATAAATAAGCCCCCTCGCCCCTCCACGCTCCTCCGGGCCCCGGGAAGAGACCGGACCAAATAAGCATCCCCGAAAACAACCAGCAGCGATCAATCTTGGAAAATGAGCAGCTACAAATGCCCCTCAACCCGGCAATCGAGCCCGCAGAAATGAGTACCCGCGGACCTCCTATCAGTCACAAGCATTCTACATTAACCCGGTGCTCTCCGTCGTCGTCTCGCTGGGCCTCGAACCGCGCGCTGGCTGCTTCGTTCGGGTTGGTTCGGACGGCTCGCTCGCCGGCTCGTGCGTTTGTTGTTGCGTCTCGGGTTTGAATCGCTCGCTCGTTCGTGGCTGCGTCTCGGCACGAACTGTTTGCTCGTTCGTTCGTTCGTTGCTTCAGATTCAGAACCTTTCGCATGCTTGCTTATTCGTTCACTGGTTCGTACCAGCTTGGACCGCGCGCTTGCTGGCTCGATCGTCGGTTCCTCTCGGTTCGAACCTCTCGTTCGTTCGTTTGTTCGCTGCTTCGTTCCGGCTCGGACATTCGCACACACGTTTGCAATAACCGCTGTCCGATCGGGTTGTGTGGCTTTGCAGGTGGCTTGCTAGGAGGCCTTGTGATACAGGTATGTACTAGATGCAGATATAACCTTGTACGTACGGATGCTGTTAGTGAAGTTAGTGAAGGTGCATACACAGTTTTCTTCTCTGAAGGGGCTTAAGATGCTACATCTCAAGGTTATTTTGAAGATTTTTTTTCTTTTTTTTTAGGGGGGGGGGGTAAGAGGATGATTTTGATATCCCTTCTTGGGGGGAGAGAACTGTGTACCGAAACTTAGGATTCTTTTTATGCACTCACCCTTGGTTTATAACTGGAATGCTTACATTTTCTTCTCTGTATCTCTATCTCTCTCACTGTGATACACAAACAAACAAACACAATCACCACCACAGACATCTTTCCATCCACAAACACATATTTCCTCCTCCTCCTTCCCCCCCCCCCCACCTCCCGACACCCACAACCCTCCACCGAATCCTCACCCCCCCTCCATCCCCCCCCCCCACCTGCCACCCACCACACAGGCACCTGAAAGCGCAGTCCCGACGCGTGACGGAACCTGAAGTAGAACCTAAACTAGAACCTAACCAAACAAACGAGACACAGGGAGAGCGAAGCCGACATCCAGGTGAGTCCGAGAGTGTCAGGTCGGTCATGCTTGGACACACAAGGTACAAGTCACTGCCCTTGACACGGTATGAATGGGGGGGGGGTTGAGTCAGGGAGGGTAGGAAGAGGAAGGAGAGGAAGGGGTTAAGAGGAAGAGGAAGGGGAAGGGGTCAGGA
>NW_020870125.1:218803-221303 GCF_003789085.1 Penaeus vannamei | reverse complement strand
GTCCGGTTCGCGAGCGAGCGAGGCTGGCGGTCGCGGAGCCGGCCGCTCTCTCCTCCCGCGCTGGCTCCTCCCGATAAATCATGGGCCGCGTTATCCGGGTGTCGGTGTCGCCGGCTCGATAATCTAGGCGTCATGCCGAAGTGCGCGGTGATGACAGTGATCCCGAGCGCCAGCGTTGCGGGACACTGCTCGCCACATGCGGGCTGCTGCCTGCCGCCTCCCGCTTCCCTGCCCCCTCCCCCCTGCCTCTCTCCCTCTCCCTATCCCCCTCTTCTTTACTACCTTTCTCCTCTCGTCTCTCGCTTCTCCTTCTCCCTGTCCCCTTTTCCACTCCTTTCTCCCTTACCCACTCCCACTCCCTCTCCTTCTTCTCCCTTTCTCTCTACCCCATTTTCATGAACTCCTTTTCCCCTCACTCTCTCTCTCTTCTTCGTCTCCCGCCCTCTCCCCTACCACCTTCCTCCTCATCTATTCTCTCTCCACCTACCCCATCATCCCTGTCACTTTTCGCTTACCCTCTCACTCTCACTCTTCTTCCTCCCTACTTCTCCCTCTTCCCCTTCCCTTTTTCCCCTCCTCTCTCCTCTCCCCTCCCCCTCCACCCTTCTACCCCCTCCCCTCCCCTCCCCTCCACCCTTTCCACCCCCTCCCCCTCCCCCTTTCCACCCCTCCCCTCCACCCTTCCCCCTCCCCCTCCACCCTTTCCACCCCTCCCCCCTCCACCCTTTCCACCCCCTCCCCTCCATCCACCCCTCCCCCTTTCCACCCCCTCCCCCTCCCCTCCACCCCTTCCACCCCCTCCCCTCCACCCCAATCACAGCCGCAACTCTCGACTGCCTCTTTATGCTTGTTGATCCGCCTCGGTGCTCGTGTGATGGGCTGATTAGCGGTGGGTGGTCCTTGCCTTGTGTATGCATGTGCGTACGTATGTGTGTGTGTGTGTGTGTGGGTAGGGGGGGATTGTTGTGTATGTGTGGGGGGGGTTGTGTGTATGTGTGTGTGGGGTGTTGTTGTTTTTGTATGTGGGTGTGGTGTGTTGTGTGTGTGGGGGTATATGGGTCTGTATTTTTTTTTGTGAGTGTGTGTGTGTGTGGGGGGGTGTTGTGTGTATGTGGGCTGTTTTTGTGTGGGGGTGCTGCGTGTGTGTGGGAGTGTTGCATGAAGGGGTCATGGGAACTGAAGGATGTGGGACAAATAGAAAAAGTTTTTTTTTTTTTTTTTCTCTCTCTCTTTCTCTGTTTGTGTGCTGCAACGGTTGGCGTTCTCGTCTAGTAATCTTGCTGACCTGCGTTCAAACCGCGCGCTGCCAGTGGATGGCAACCCCGGCCATTCCTTGCACACCGGGGGAGATTTAGAAACAAAAGAAAACAGACAGCATGTCATAGTAAAGAATGTCCATTGTAACAAGTGGAACTAAAAACTAAATCTATAATCTTTGAAAAATCTTCCTCTCCTTCTCCCCTCTTCTTCCTCTCCATCTCAATTCTTCCTTTCATCCCTCTTCTTCCTCTCCATCTCAATTCTTCCCTTCATCCCTCTTCTTCCTCTCCATCTCTCTTTTTCATCCCTCTCCTTCCTTTCATCCCTCTTCCTCCTCTCTGTCTCACTTTTTCCTTTCATCCCTCTTCTTCCTCTCCATCTCTTCTTCCTCTCTCCTCTTTCTTCCTCTCCTCCCTCTTTCCTTTCATCCCTCTTCTTCCTCTCTTCTTCCTTTCATCCCTCTTCTCCTCTCCTTATTTTTCTCCTTTCATCCCTCTTCTTCCTCTCTATCTCATTTTCCTCTCCATCCCTCTTCTTCCTCTCCATCCCTCTCGATTCTTCCTTTCATCCCTCTCCTTCCTCTCTATCTCACTTTTTCCTCTCCATCCCTCTTCTTCCTCTCCATCCCTCTCGATTCGTCACCCGATGCGGTCGAAGATTGACATTTCCTCTCTTAACGAAAGGAATGACGTGCGCAAGTTCTTCTCTCATTCGGTTCATCTCGCAGCCTTACTTTGGAAGAGAGGAGATGATAAAACGATGATAAAATTAAGGAAGAAGGAGAGGGGGAGAGGGGAAGGGGAAGGGGGAGCTGCAGTTACTTGTCTCCCTGAGCTTTAGATCATAAGTAGGGAGGGAGGGTGCAGAGGGGGAAGGAGAGGTGGGGGGGGGGAGGAATAAGCTTGCTTTGGCTCCAGTCACGCATGTAGGGGAGGGAAGAAAGCTCGTCTCACCTATCTCTCTCCCTCTCCTTCCGTCCTTTCACCTTCCCCTTCTTCGCCCCTTCCATCCCTTCTTCCTCCTCTTTCCCTGCTTCGCCCTCCTCTTCCTCCCTTTCCCCTTCTTCTCCCTCCTCCTTCCCTGCTTCGCCCCTCCTCTTCCTCCCATTCCCTTTCTTCTCCCTCCTCCCCCTGATTCGCCCCTTCTCTTCCTCCCTTTCTTCCCCCTCCCCCTTCCCTGCTTCGCCCCTCCTCTTCCTCCCCTAACGGTCCACCCTCTCCTTCCTTTCTCCCTCCCCCTC
>NW_020870125.1:206303-208803 GCF_003789085.1 Penaeus vannamei | reverse complement strand
CATCTACTCACGTCTACCTGCCAATCACTCTATGTCAGAATTGATATTTTTTCAGCTGTCTATCAATTTTTTTTTATCCATAGGTTAGTAATAGGAATGCAATCGTGTATTACTTTCAGTTCATTTATCCGTTAGTCACTTCTGTACTTACAGTTTGCTCAATTACTAACAAATAAAACAACTTTTTTACGCTTAGGCTTTTAGTAACTTATTATTTGTATTATTAATTACTATTATTGTTATTATTATTATTATTATATCATTATTATTATTATTATTATTATTATTATTATTATTATTATTATGATTTTGCTCTATATGTGCCCTTTCTTTCAATATTACTTACAATTGTGATAATTTCTATGCCTGTATACTTGCACTTGGAAATTCTTTACTAACTTGTCTATTCTTGAATTCCTTAATTAAACTTCAGTTAAGTAGTTGAACTTATTGTACCCTTTCACACTTATATAACAATGTCTATACATATTATTTCACACTGACTGCACTTACAATACTTTTTATACTTTTACTTTACACTTATACGTCTGTAAGTGTATCCAACATACGACTCGTAAGATATGTAAAAAATATATACATTTGCTGTTTGTTGAAGTTATGTGAAGAGAGATGATAAGAAAGAAGAGGAAAGGAGAAATGAAGGAAGAAAATGAAGAGGGAAAGGGAGGGAAAGGAGAATAAAAGAGGGGAAAGGGATAAGAAGATAGAGGAGGATATGAAGTGACAATTGATGCGGAGGGTAGAAGAGAATGGGAAAGAAAACAGAAAGAAGAGAATAATAAGGGAAATGGAAGAAAACGAAATAGAAAATGAAAGAAAAAAGGATTACCGGTAGTAAATTAAAGAAAAATAGTAATGATAAGTAGTAGTAGTATCAGTAATAGAAGTAGTAGTTGTTGTTGTTGTAGTTTTAACAGAAGAAGAAAAAGAAAATGAAGAGGAGGCTAATCAGAAGAAGAAGAAGACGAGAAAGAAGAAGAAAAAGAGGAAGAAGAAGACGAGAGAAGAGGAGGAGGAGAAAGAAGAAGGAGAAGAGAACGAAGAGAAAAAGAAAAAAGAACAAGAAAGAAGAAAGAAAAGAAAGAAGAAGAAGCAGAGGACCCTCGGCGGGGGCCCCTGGGAACCCCCCTCCCCTCCCAACCCCACCCCACCCCACCCCCCCACCCCCCCCGCCCCCCACCCCCAAACCCGCCCCTCTCCGCCCCGCCTCCTCAACCACAGCGCAGCGCCGGAGACAATAGCGCGGCGGCCGGGCGGAGCAAGATCATTAAGTGACCTGCTTCCCCGCCACCAGTTTTTCCCGAGTCGCCGCCGCCGCTCGAACCGTATTTCAGAGGCCACGACGCCAGCCCCGGCCCCGCCAGCGAGAGGGTGGGAAGGAGGAGGAAGGAGGGAGGGAGGAGGTGAAAGGGGGGGAAGGAGGTGGGTAAAGGGGGGTGGAAGGAGGGAGGTGGGTAAAGGGAGGGAGGGGTAAGGGGAGGGAAGGAGGGAGGAGGTGGGTAAAGGGGGGGGGGAGGGACGGAGGGAGGGTAGCTGATAGAAGGGAGGGAGGGAGGTGGGTAAAGTGGGGGTGGAGGGTGGGAGGTGGATGGGTAAAGGGAGGGAGAAGAAAGGAGGGAGGGAGGGTGGTTAGGTGGGAGGAGGAAGGAAGGAGGGTTGGTGGCTGGGAGAAAGGGGGGTAGGGGTAGGTGGATGGAGGAGAAAGAGGGTGGATAGGTTGGAGGGAGAAAAGGAGGGAAGAGGGAGAAGAAAGGAGGGAGGGAGGAAGAGGGACAGTCAGGGAGGAGGGAAGAAGGAGGAAACCCTCCTCCTCCTTCCTTCCATTCTCTCGCCTATTTTCCTTTATTTATCATTTATTTTATAGATCACTTTCTCGAACAGTATGAAGAAATGCGGTTTTATTGTTCCAGGAAAAGAGAGAGGCACAGTAACACATGGATAGATAAACAAAGATTAGAATAAATGGATGGATATAGAGACGAACAGGTTGATAGAGGGTTAGATGGATAGATGGTCAGATGAAGAGGTTGAAAGAGAGAGTCATAGATGAATAAATATCAGGATAAAGGGAGGAGAGGGAGAGAGAGAGAGAGAGAGAGAGAGAGAGAGAGAGAGAGAGAGAGAGAGAGAGAGAGAGAGAGAGAGAGAGAGAGAGAGAGAGAGAGGGAGATAAAAAGGCGGATAAACCAACGGGCAGATAAAAAGTTATGAATGTAGATAGATATATAGATGAAGTTGATAGATATTTAGATAGATAAGTAGATAGAGATATAGTTCGCTGAGTAAAGATAGAAATAAAAGCTGATGAATAAAGATCGACAGAAATAGATAGAAAGATTGGATGCCTAGATAGAAATACAAACAGAGAGGTGGATAATATATGACTATGATAGACTATAGATAGATGGGTATGTAGAAATATTGATGAATAGATATATAGATAGATAGCCAAATAGACATATAGATAGATAGATAGATA
>NW_020870125.1:193803-198803 GCF_003789085.1 Penaeus vannamei | reverse complement strand
GATGGTCGAGCATAAATGACCGCCCATATGCCGTGATTTAAACGTTCAACTGCACGTTTTTGAGAACCGACAAAGGAACGTTTTGGACGGAGGAGGCTGAGCGTGCGATTCGTGACATGTTTTTCTTTTTGTTCTGTTTTTGTTGTTGTTTGTTTGTTTGTTTGTGTGTTGTTTGCTTGGTTGCTTGTTGCTGGTTGTTGGTGTTGGTTGTGGTTCTTCTTCTTCATTTGCCCTTATTTTTCTGTTGTTTCTTCTTGTTTTTTATCATCTTTATTTACTCTTTCTCCCTTCTCTTTACTCCTTCGCATCCCCCTTCAGCCCTCTGTCCACTCCTTTAAAAATCCTTCCCCCCTCCCTTCTCCTTCCCCAGATAGTGAGTATTCTTTCTGTACTCTCTCCTCTCTTCTCTCTCTCTCTCTCTCTCTTCTCTCTCTCTCTCCTCTCCCCTCTCCCTCTCCCTCTCTCTCTCTCTCTCTCTTCTCTCTCTCTCTCTCTCTCTCTCTTCTCTCTCTCTCTCTCTCTCTCTCTCTCTCTCTTCTCTCCCTCTCTCCCCTCCCTCTCTCCTCCTTCCCTCTCTCCCTCCCTCTCTCTCTCTCTCTCCCCTCTCTCTCTCTCTCTCTCTCTCTCTCTCCTCTCTCTCTCTTCTCTCTCTCTCTCTCTCTCTCTCTCTCTTTCTCTACTTCTCTCTCTCTCATTTACTATCATATATATATATAGTATATATATATATATATATATATATTATATATATATATTATATATATTATATATATATATATATATATATACGTATATATATATAATATATTACTATAATATATATATATAGTATATATTATATATATATATTATCTGTCTGTGTTGTGATGGGGTATATCAACCCTGCGTGTATTGTTCCAATCGGACCTCGCAACTTAAGGGTACGCCTCTTGCTCGCCACATAGCGTCTTCTTTCAAGTCTCCTTCGTCGATGAGGGAGGGAGGGGGGTGGGGGGTACAAAAGAGGTTGGGGGGAGGGGGTATGCAAAGGGAGGAGGAGGAGGGGGAGGGGGAGGAAGGGGGAATGTTTGATGGAATCAGAGGTTAAGAGTCGGGGAGGTTGAGGGGAGGGGGGGAGAGGGGTGGGGGGGTAGGTGCCTGTTTAAAAAGATGTTATTTACACAGGGTTAAGATATGAGACTGACAGAGAGGTGGGTGGGTGAAGGGGAGCAGAGAGAGAGAGAGAGAGAGAGAGAGAGAGAGAGAGGAGAGAGAGAGAGAGAGAGAGAGAGAGAGAGAGAGAGAGAGAGAGGAGAGAGAGACAGAGAGAGACAGACAGACAGACAAGGAAAGAAGAAAGGCAAAGGTTAAGGAATATTTATATATACAAGAGAGAAAGACAAAGAAAACGTGGGAGAGAAAGAGAAAGAGAAAGAGCGAGAGAGAGCTTGTGTGCCAGGTGAGGGTGAAGCCCTAGGTCACCCTGCGGTTATTAATGAGTCCACGAGTGGTTAATCTGTTCATCTCCCTGCCGCGTGGTGCTCCGTCAGGCATCACGGCGCCCACCTTGGTTCAGAACCAAGAGCGCACGCCTCGAACCCCGCCTGTATTATTTTCGAACCCTCTCGAGATTTTCGGGGCAAAGTCTCAAGTGATGATTGGCCGGTCATGGATGACGGCCGCCCGGGGAAGATAACGCGTGCTGGTGTGACGTCACGTGTTTTGTTTACGTCGGTTCTTTCTCTGTTCCGAGGTCGACGCACGGGATTATTCGCTCCGGACTCGAGTTGCGGGTTCAAGTTTTCGGGGTTCGGGCGCTTGTTGTGGCAAGCTCGGATAATGAGGGAGAAAAAGTGAATCGCGGATGGAAGCGATGTGGTTCTTATTATTTTTTTTCTTCTTGTACTGGGACGGTTTTCTTCTCTTTCTTCTCCTTCTTCATGAATTTCGGAATAGATACAAATTAAAAATTTCGGCGGTCGAGCTCTGATTTGCGTCGAGAGGGAATGAAACAAAAGACCCTGCATGATCCACGGAATCACTTTTCTTTCTTAATCTTCTCTGTTTCTTGTTTACTTTTTTATGCGCGTCTTTCTCTTTTCCCATATTGAAATGTGGATGCAAATTAAGTGTCGGATGATCGTCATATAAAAACAAATGCTTTTAAGATATTCATCAGAGAAGAGCTCTAAGCTATCATAAACGTCATGGGCGAGATTGACGACATGCAAAATGCGCAGGAAAACCATCAGATGTATAATTACAAGACATTAACACGGCCGATTAACGAGTTTCGGAAGGAGGAGGAGGGGAGGGGGGGAGGAGGAGGAGGAGGAGGAGGAGGAGGAGGGGGGAGGAAGGGAGGGGGAGAAGAGAAGGAAGAGAAGAAGGAGAAGGAGAAGAAGAAGGAGGAGAAAGAGAAGGAGAAGGAGAAGGAGGAGAAGGAGAAGGAGAAGGAAAAGAAGGGAGGAGAAAAAGGAGAGAACGAGATGATGATTATGGTAATAAGCCAAACACCCAAGAAGAGAAGAAAGACATAAAGAGAAAGAAATGAGAAAAGAATCCAAAAAAACAAAACCTCCCAAAAGAAAAACTGCCAAAAAGACCAAAAGATCTAAGACACACCCCTAATAATAAAATAATAAAATAAAAAAGTAATGATTAAAAGTTAAAAAGAAAGCCAGCCTCTGGAATCCCGATGGCCATAAGCGTCGTGATCTTGAAGCCTGGCAGACGAGGATGAGGTCTCCCTTCCCTCGCTCCCTTTGTCCCCAAGCCGCCTTCTTCCCTTCGACGCGTTGCTTGAAGGACTATCGCCGGTGTAGTGATGATGAGGTCTCCCTTCCCTCACTCCCTTTGTTCCAACCGCTTCTTCCCTTCGACGCGTTGTTTAAGGACTATCGCCGGGGTAGTGATGATGAGGTCTCCCTTCCCTCACTCCTTTGTCCCAAGCGCCTTCTTCCCTTCGACGTGTTGCTTGAAGGACTATCGCTGGGGTAGTGATGATGAGGTCTCCCATCTCACTCCTTTGTTCCAAGCCGCCTTCTTCCCTTCGACGTGTTGCTTGACTATTGCGGGGTAGTGATTAGGGTGATTGGGTCCTTCCGATTTCCTCCCAGCATACCTCTACTAGTTCTACTTTCTTCGTCAAGAATAGTTTCTCGACCCCTCTTTATCGGCCTCATCCCTTCCCCCTTCTTCTTTCGTTCGCCCTTCCCTCTTCTGTCGTCTCCATCCTTCTCCCTCTTCTGCCGCCTTCCATCTCTCTCCCCTTCATCGGCATATATCTCCCACCCCTCCCACCTTGCACCCTTCCCCCTCTTTCGACCCTCAACCGTCTCTTCTCGCCCACTTTTCATCCCTCCCTCCCCTCTCCCTCCCTCTAATCACAAATCCCCTCTTCCGATGCTGTTCCAGATGCCCCCCCTCCCCTCTCCTTCACCCCTCCCCTCCCTCCTTCATCTTAGCCAAATCCACCTGGCGGATGTGAGGTGCGATGATGTGGTCACAGATGGTACATATTATAAAAAAACAAGACTTATTCTTTTATTTTCTTCGTTTGTGAGGTATTATGCCTCACGGACTCTCTCTGTCACTTATATCTATCTATCTCTATCTATTCTATCTATTTATCTCTATCTATTATCTCTCTCTCTCTCTTCTCTCTCTCTCTCTCTCTCTCTCTCTCTCTCTTCTTCTCTCTCTCTCTCTCCTCTCTCTCTCTCTCTTCTCTCTCTCTCTCTCTCTCTCTCTCTCTCTTTCCTCTCTTCTCCTCTCCTCTCTCTCTCTCTCTCTCTCTCTCTCTCTCTCTCCCTCTCCCTCTCCCTCTCCCTCTCCCTCTCCCTCCCTCCCTCTCCTCTCCCCCTCCTCTCCCTCCCTCCCTCCCTCTCTGCCTCTCTCTATCTATCTATCTATCTAACCATCTATCTCTATCTATCTATCTATTCCTTTCTCCCGAGCAGACATTCGTGAGGTATCAGTGAGAGGTGACTGCATTCCACTATTTTCGGATGAGGGAAATGGGAGACGCGAGTGAAAAGGCGTTTGAGAAAGCGAGAAGAAGGTCAGAGATCAGTGAAAGAGGAAAGAGAGAAATGGAAAAGTAGAAAGACCGGGAGTGTGTCTTTGTGTCTGTTTGTTTGTTTGTTTGTGTGGGTGTGTCCTTTGTTTTAGTGTGTCTTTGTATTTGAATGTTTGAGTGTGTCTGTGTTTGTGTGTTTCTTTGTTTTAGTGTGTCTTTGTATGTAAATGTTTGAGTGTGTCTGTGTTTGTTTGTTTGGGTGTCTGTGTGTGTGTTTGTGTGTTTATTTGAGTGTGTTTGTATGTTTATTTGAATGCGATTGTTTGGATGTGTTCTTATATCTGTTTTTTGTTTCTTTTTTGAGTAGGTTTGTATGAGTGAGTCTTTGTATCTGCTTTCTTGATTGAACGTATTTGAGTGCGTCTCTGTTTATGTTTGTTTGTTGGAATTCGTCTTTGTATTTGTTAGTTTCTTTGAGTGTCTTTGTATTAGTGTTTTTTTCTGTGATTTCATACGTGTTTGTATGTTTATGTGCGTATATGTGTACTTTTATACATGCGGTTGTGTATGCGTTTGCGTGGTATGTATGCTGTGTACGTCAGTGTATTTCCCCAGTACGCACACACATCTGACGAATACGCACAAACAATTGGTTGTAATTCGGACATAAAAAGAGTAAGATTAATAATTGAAAAATGGACGAAAAGGAAAAACAGGATGACAGGTGATAGACACGGCCGGAAGAATGACACGGCTCAGGAAGAGGATAGAGAAAGACAGGTGAGAAAGATGGGAATGGGAGAGGGAGAGAGAGGAAGAGAAAGAAAAGAAAAAAATGAAGGAAAAGAGACAGAAAGACTGACTGGTTGACAGACAGACAGCTAGGCGGACAGACAGACAGACATACACAGATACACCTATCAGGCAGGCACAGAGAGAGAGAGAGGGAGAGAGAACGAGACGAGAGCGAGGAGAACGAGGAGAGAGAGAGAACGAGACG
>NW_020870125.1:183803-186303 GCF_003789085.1 Penaeus vannamei | reverse complement strand
TGAGTTTTTCTTTCTTTTTTCTCGGCCTCTTGGTTTCGGTCTTCTTCCTTGGTCTCTGTCTCATTGTTTGGTCTGTGTCTCTCTGGTCATCGTCGGTCTGGGTCTTTTCCGGTGTCTTCCTTCTTTAGTCACAATGGTTTTCTTTTTCTCTCTTTCTCTCTTCTCTCTCTCTCTCTCTCTCTCTCTCTCTCTCTCTCTCTCTCTCTCTCCTCTCTCTCTCTCTCTCTCTGCCTCTTCCTTCCTTCCTTCTTCTTCATCTTCCTTCCCCTCCTTCCTTCCCTCCTCCTCCCTCTCCTCCTAATCTCTCTTCTCTCCTCTCTGTCTTCTCTATTCCTATCTCTTCTCCTCTCTCTTTGTTTCTGTTATTTCTTCCTCTCTCTTCTCCTCTCTCCTCTTCGTCTCTTTCGCATTCTCCTTCCTCTTCTCTCTCTCTCCTCTCTCTCTTCTCTCTCTCTCTCCTCTCTCTTTCTCTCTCCTCTCTTCTCTCTTCTCTCTCTCTCTCTCATCTCCCGCCAAGCCCTTTGAGAAGTCTGCTGAAGGCTTCTAATACACCTGCATTTGACTCGCCCTAATGATGACTGATCCTTTTGTCAATAGACTATAAGGGTCACAGTGTTAGGGTGTGGGAGGGAGGGAGAGGGAGAGGAGGGAGGGGGAGTGGGGGGAGAGGGTTAGGAGGAGGTGGTGGAGGAAGTAGGTCGTTGATCATCTCTTTCTGTCTCTGTCTATTCCTGTCTGTAACTTCTGTCTTGGCCTTCTCTTTCTATCTCTCTTCTCCTCTCTCTCTTTCTCTCGTTGTCTCCCTCTCCCTCTCCTCTCTCTCTCTCTCTCTTCTCTCTTTCTTCTTCTTCCCTCTCTCTTTCCATTCTTTTTTCAATCTCATTCTCATTTCTCTCGTTCTATCCTCTTTTCTCTCTTCTTCTGATTCCACTCTTCTCTCTTCTCTTCTTGCAGGAATTCTTCTCTTTCTGAATTAGATAAGATAGATAATAGATAGATAAATAGATAAAAATAGATAGCAAAGATGAAATAGATAGATCCAGAAATATACGCAAAACAGACGGGAAATGAAAAAAAATAGTTCGTATTGCTACTTTTCAATTGCCAAGCGTTCCAGCCTTGAGTCCTCATGGCACAGCCGTATCATATTTTTAGAGAAAAAAAGGAAGAGGCATATGGACAAGAGGTAAATAAGACTAAGAGTAATTGAAGATACAGGAAATAGGATACAGAAGATGGAGAGCGAGAGGCGAAGAATAGACAGAAATAGATCAAGAAAACATTTTCAGAAAAAAATAAAATAGTTACAGGTGTTACAAATCAAGTCGAGAGAACGGAATGTTGTATTTCCTCCCGGGCAGAGAGAGAGAGAGAGAGAGAGAGAGAGAGAGAGAGAGAGAGAGAGAGAGAGAGAGAGAGAGAGAGAGAGAGAGAGAGAAGAGAGAGAGAGAGAGAGAGAGAAGAGAAAGAGAAAGAGAGAGATGAGAGAGAGAGAGAGAGAGAAAACGAGAGAGGCAGAGAGAAGAGAAAAAAACGAGAGAGGCAGAGAGAGAGAGAGAGAGAGATAGTGAGAGACAGACACACGCACACAGAACATACAAATAGTGACTGAAAGAACAAGAGAAAATACAAACAAACAAACAGAGAGACAAACAGACAAATAGAGAGAGAGAGAGAAGAAGAGTTAAAGAAAGAAAGAACGCGAAAAAGAAATGAAGAAAGAAAGAGAGAGAACCGAGGGAATTACTAATGGAAATAATGTGAAAGGGGGAAAGTAGGGGGGGGGGGGGGGGGGCAGATGACAGAGCACCCACTGACCCGCACTGAATGGGCGTCGCTGGAGTGAGTGGGTTGGCTTAGGGGGTGGGCGAAGGAGGAGGAATGTCAGGTGGGAGCGAGGCGAGGGGGGGTTGAGGTGGGTTAGGTTGGGTTGGATTCAGGTGGTGGGTTGAGGTGGGTTAGGTAGGTTGGAGTCAGATGGGTGGGTCGAGGTGGGTTAGGTAGGGTTGGATTCAGATGGGTGGGTTTTGTGGTTTAGATTGGGTTGGATTCAGATGGGTGGTCGAGGGGGTTAGGTAGGGTTGGATTCAGATGGGTGGGTTGAGTGGGTTTTGATGGTGGGATTCAGATGGGTGGGTTGAGGTGGGTTAGGTTGGGTTGGATTCAGATGGGTGGGTTGGGTGGGAGGTTGGGTTGGATTCAGATGGGTGGTGAGGGCGGATTGAAGGAGGATTGAGGGTGAAGAAGGGTGGGTTAGGATGGAGATGGGTGGGTTGTGGTGGGGTTAGGGTGTGGTTCAGTGGTCTAAAAAAGGGTTAGGGTTCTGATGGGTGGGCTGAAGGTGGGTCGACTTGCGAGCGGGTGAGTTACAGGTCGTTTGAAATAGGTCAAGTTGCATATGAGTGGGTTGAGGGTGGAATAAGGTGGGTTGGATTGGAGATGGACGTGCTAGGTGAGTCTCAGGATGAGGGTGGGTTATGAGGTTAACAGACAAACCGAC
>NW_020870125.1:161303-163803 GCF_003789085.1 Penaeus vannamei | reverse complement strand
AGAGTTGTTTTCTACCTTTTAATTTTTTACTGAGGTTGCTCCTGTTTTTTTTTTCTTGTTTTTGTTTCAAATTCTTCTCCTTTCTAATTCGTTTTATTCGTAATCGTTTTTTTCTGCTTATTCTTTTTCCGCATCGTCATCGCCATCTTATCTTATTATCATTATTGTTGTTGTGTTATCATTTTCATTTCTTCTTTGTGAGTGTTTTGTTGTCGTTTGTTGGGAATGTTTTCCTTTACCTATTTTCAATATTAATTTACTAATCTGTTTCACACTCATTTTTAAGGGGGGGGGAGCGGGGAATTGTGGATCTTATGCTAATGAATGTCACACTCTCTTCAATTCATCAACTATAAAAGCATTTTATCGAAACAGAGAAGAAAATCCAAGAAAATAAAGAAATGACTAAAATGCATGGACCGGAACTCAACAGAACGTGAGGGGGGAAAACATAGAGATTTGTAACGTGTCTTCAACATGTCTCGGCGCACCACATACCCAACATCATGTCTCGTATTGCTGTCATCAACCCTTCAGAAGGCGATACCAAACTAGTGGTGAGGTCTTGGATGCCAGGGAGAGAAGAAGAGGGAGGGAAAGAACGGTGGAGAAAAAGGAGGAGGAGGAGGAGAAGAAGGAGATGGAGGAGGAGGAGAAGGAGAAGGAAAAAAAGGAAGAAGAAGGAGACGAGTGTAAGATGAGAAAGAAAAAGAAGATTACAAAAACGAAAAGGGAGTAGAAGGAGAAGAAAAAGAAAAAGAAGGAAGAAGAAGAAGGAGACGAGTGTAAGATGAGTAAGAAAAAGAGGATTACAAAGACGAAAAGGGAGGAGAAGGAGAGGTAGTAGCAGCGGAAGAGAAGAAGAGGAAAGGAAAGAACGGTGGAGAAGGAGATGGAGATGGATAAGGAGAAGAAATAGAAAAAAAGGAAGAAGAATAAGGAGGCAAGTGTAAGATGAGAAAGAAAAAGAGGATTACAAAGACTAAAAGGGAGGAGAAGGAGAGGTAGTAGCCGCGGAAGAGAAGAGGAAAGGAAAGAACGGTGTAGAAGGAGGAGGAGGAGAAGGAGAAAAAAAAGGAAGAAGAAGAAGGAGACGAATGTAAGATGAGAAAGAAAAAGAAGATTACAAAAACGAAAAGGGAGTAGAAGGAGAAGAAAAAGAAAAAGAAGGAAGAAGAAGAAGGAGACGATTACAAGACGAAAAGGAGGAGAAGGAGAGGTAGTAGCAGCGGAAGAGAAGAAGAGGAAAGAAAGAACAGAGATAAGGAGAGAAAAGAAAAAGGAAGAAGAATAAGGAGGCAAGTGTAAGATGAGAAAGAAAAGAGGATTACAAAGACTAAAAGGGAGGAGAAGGGAGGTAGTAGCCGCGGAAGAGAAGAGGAAAGGAAAGAACGGTGTAGAAGGAGGAGGAGGAGAAGGAGAAAAAAAGGAAGAAGAAGAAGGAGACGAATGTAAGATGAGAAAGAAAAGAAAGAAGATTAGTGTAAGAAGAGAAAGAAAAAGATACGATATTAAAAAATTACAAAAAAGAAAAGGAAGGAGAAGGAGAAGTAGTATCCGCAGATTGAGGGTTGGCTGTGAAGAGACTCCCGTACGTGAGACGGTCTGAACTGCCTGTCTTAACTGGCGCAGGCACGTCGGCCTCAAAGCAGGAGGGGGGAGGGGGTTGAGAGGGGATAGGAGGGGGGAGAGGGATAGGAGGGAGGGGGAGGGTTGAGAGGGGGATAGAGGGGGGGGGAAGGGTTGAGAGGGGGATAGGAGGGGGGAGGGTTGAGAGAGGAGGGAGGGGGAGGGGAGAGAGGGAGGAAGGGGAAGGGGGAAATCCGGTGGCAGAGGGGTGAGGAGGGACAGATAGAAGATGGGAAAGGATCTACAGAAATCTTATAGTAGTATAAGTTGCATTTTGATGGGCGCTTTGGAGCAAAAATTGCTAAAAACAGATAAAGAGAAATGTTTTTTTTTTATATATATATTTTTTTCTCTTTTATTTTATTTTTTTTTATTTTTTTTTTTTAGTATAGAAGGAAAGCATAATGTAATAAAGTCTTAACTTCGGGAACGGAACATTTATTATTTTCTCAATACATATAGAGAAAATGATAAAACATAAACAGATAACTGGATGAAATAACAGTAAGATGCTGGACATGGAGAAAAGTAGAGTTGATTTTTTTTCTTATATACTGCGAGGGAATAATTAGATTAATTATTATCCCCTCCAAAGGGTTAAACGACATTCACAAATAGATATTAGAAAGGATTATAAAAGGAAAAATCAAGAAAAAGTGAAATGTAGAGCATCGATTTGTGTTTAAATATGCCAAGCACTCCGGACTCAAGAATTGTCTTCGAGGGAGCGAGAGAGAGAGAGAGAGAGAGAGAGAGAGAGAGAGAGAGAGAGAGAGAGAGAGAGAGAGAGAGAGAGAGAGAGAGAGAGAGAGAGAGAGAGAGAGAGAGAGAGAGAGAGAGAGAGAGAGAGTGAGTGAGTGAGTGAGTGAAG
>NW_020870125.1:127693-130193 GCF_003789085.1 Penaeus vannamei | reverse complement strand
GAGTCTTACACGCTCACGCGGGCGCACATACACACACTCACTCACTCACACACTCTCTCTCTCTCTCTCCCGCTCACACACACATGCACACGCACGCACGTACACACATACACACACACACGGTTGGCCACGCGGGTCGCCTGGTGGAGAGGGAGGGGGGTTGGCTGAAACTTAGCTCGGTAGTCGGTGTTGGCTGCGGGACGGAGAGGTCTGTCGTGTCGGTCGGTGGTGCGCCTGTGTGTGGATGTGTGTGGGGGAGGTGCGTTCGGTTGCTCGCTCGCTCCCTCGCTCGCTCTCAACAGGTGGCAAACGAACACATCATGACTTAATTTCGCTTATTGTTTTATCCCATTTCCCTCGCCGAAAAATTATTTCGTTTACGAACTATTCAAACATCTGTGTTATTGTTGCAAACGTTTGGGAGAGAGAGAGTGAGAGGAGGAGCCGAGCGGCGGGAACTGAACATTTCGTCGACCCAGAGGTGTTCTGCATTGCGCTTTCGGTGTCAGTGGCAAGTGCAAAATAACGTTGATAATCGCAGTGAATGATCTATCTATCGACTGCACCATACCAGAAAAAAGGTTCGTTGTGCGGGGATGTTTTGCCAGACGCACGTCGAGTGACACGCCGGGTGTGCAGGGCGCCGATCGCGCGACATCCGAACGACCTGTAATTGGCGACAGTGTCACGATATGCTAATGAGACGATGGTCGCCAACGAGTGAACAGTCGTGTAATGAACACATGTGCAAAAGAAAGACTATAACGACGACCGCAGGCAAAGAAACACGTGTTGTGTGTCAAACGTTGCCTCGTGTTGTGGCGGGATGATGGCTTATTTCGGGTGCAGGTTCGCAATGCACACTCATTCGCATTACCTTCATTTCCTCCATAACTCCTCGAATACGAATAAGAAATGAATATACGCATAAATAAAAAAATGCCAACTCTTTGTGAAGACAATTAGAAATCGTTCGATCGAGGACGTGTTCAGTGACCAACCCCATTTCGATATCCAGACGAGATAAATCGGTGATAATTTTGATATCAGGAAAGCACGAGGACTCTCATCACAGTATCTCAGCCGATATGTAGGATTGGTTTCCATCTTAGATATTAAACGTATGAGATGAATATACAAGAGGTAATTAGTGGACGGTTTGTTATTGTGTTATGTGCTGAGGAATATCCAAATATGATTATATTGTTTATGTTAGGTGTGTTTTTATCTTCCTGCTTGTTAATTATTAATCTATTAATCAATTAGTCTATGTTAAATATCCCTGAACCTTGTTGAATTAAGTGACCCAACTACCGACCTGAGAAAGAGCTTGTAGAGTTATTAACGCTATCATAACTTGACATGAAAGTCTAAAGAATTACTCATTAAATGTAAGCATTAAACATCAGACATCGTGTTTTGCATAAGATTGACTTCATTTGACAAAACATCAGTCATTTATTTATGAACTTACTGCACTCGCTCGTATACACGTAAATATTGATGTGTTTTCCTCTCCTTTCCTTCCGTTTTGTTTTCTCTTTCCGTTTTCGCGCTGCCTCTAAATTGGCGCAAAGTGGCAAGCGCGAAAATTGCTCGATTAAACCTTTGTCAGGCGAAAATCACGCCGATTTTCCATGCACAAGCTCTCAATAACAGGCAAGTGGGAGGAGCTGCCTTCAGCACCTCTTGAACCCAATTTTCGATCATCAGCTGTTTTTTTAGGGGGTGTGGGGGAGGGGGTGGGGTTTATTAAGTTAATTAATGGATTCTGTGTTAAATTTGCCGAACGGTTGTTGTAGGTTTTCTTTTCTCCCGTAAAAGATTGAGTTTAATATATATGAGGGTTGATATAGGCCTATGCTCTCCCTACCTTGCTTGGGTTTAGGCCTATGTGTAATTTATTGTGTGATTTTGTTTATATGCTTAGTTCCGGTGTTTGAGAGACGCATGACTTAACAATAGTCTAGAATTTAGTTCAGTAATTGAATTTAAAGTAGGGTTTACTGGCAAGGGAGGGAAGCAGAGAAAATGTCATTCGGAGAAAAACGAAGAAAACAGACCAGCTTTGTTTGTTGATTGTTCGAAGCGTTGTTTGACCTGTGAAGCGCGTGTTTGTGAGATCCCGTAACAAAAGCACGACCCTTGCACACCGACCCGCAAGCACGCACGCAGGAGTCGAAGCCGGCCAGGCGCATCCACGTGCACTCGACGTCGACAATCCGAACGCATCCGTCGAGCGAACGCGCCCATCCATCGCCGACGCCAAAGCTGACCGCCGTCCTTCTGTCTACAGCTTCAGACGCACTTCTGTCACGCCACGGGACTGCACAGGTCTTGCTCAGCGGAGATGCCAGTGAACGAGCGCTAACGAAAGTGATGAAGGTGATCATTTCACACTGAAAGAGTGGATGGTTCTCAAACAGCGACAGAGAGAGTGTATGTTCAAAAGTGTAAGTGTGTGCACGGGCGTTCGTATGCCTCGACCCGTGCCTGTTAC
>NW_020870125.1:112693-122693 GCF_003789085.1 Penaeus vannamei | reverse complement strand
ACAAGGAATAAAAGGTTGCTACAGGTTGCGACAAGGGGGACTCGCGCGACTCATGCAAGTGGTTGTTGGAGAGAAAAATGACCGCGCCATGACCTGGTCACAACGCGGCGGCTGACTTCAGTCCCTTACTCCCTCCCTCTTTTCCTCTTCCTCATCTCCGTCTTTCTTCTCTTTGTTTTGCCTTCTTTCCTCCTCTGTGCCTTTTCGCTTCTTCCCCTCCTTTCGTATCTCGCTTCCCCCTTCCGTCCTGCCTGCTCTTCCTCCCTCTTTCCCTCCTCCCCCTTCCTCTTCCTCCCTCTTTCCCTACGTATCTTCATCCCTCCTTCTCACCTGTCGTATCTCTTTCCCTCCCTCTTGCTGTGTCTCCCTCGCTCGCTCCTCATTTTCTTCCGTATCTCTTCTGTCGTTCTTTTCCTCCTCCTGATAATAATTACTCGTATTCTTCATCCTTTTCTTTTTCATCATCGTTGTCCCGTCTCTCTCTCTCCTCCTCTTGCTCCTCTTCCTCTACCTTCTCTTCCTCCTCCTCCTCCCCTCCTCTACCTTCCTCGACCTCATCCTTTTTCTTCCCCCCTCATCCATCTCCATCTCTACCTTCTCCTCATTCCCCTCCCCTCCTTCTCTTCCTCCTCCTCTACTTCATCTTTCTCCTCCTCCTCCACCTCTTTCCCTCCTTCACTTCCTCCTCTCCTCCTCCTCCTCCTCCTCCTCCTCCTCTCCTCCTCCTCCTCCTCCTCCTCCTCCTCCTCTCCTCCTCCTCCTCCCCCTCCTCCCCCCTCCTCCCCCTCCTCCTCCCCTCCTCCTCCTCCCCTCCCCCTCCTCTTCCTCCTCCCCTCCTCTTCCTCCCTCCCCTCCTCTTCCTCCTCCTCCTCCTCCTCCTCCTCCTCCTCCTCCTCCTCCTCCCCCTCCTCCTCCTCCTCCTCCTCCTCCTCCTCCTCCTCTACTTCCACCTCCTACTCCTACTCTTACTTCTACTACTACTACTCCCAAAGCAAGACAAGGAAACCAAGACAAATCAAAGCAGTTACATCAAACCAAAGTTAGCAAAGCCAACGATGTCATGTGCAAGTAAACAAACAAAGCAAACAAGCAAAGCAAACAAAGCAGCGCAAGCAAGCAAGCAAACACGCCATCCGCGCAAACAACTACCGAAGGCGTCAAGTGCTTGGTGTGTCCACTGGGGAGGGGGAGGGGGGGGGGAATGGGGAGATAGGTGGGGGGAAAGGGAGGGGGAGGGGAATGGGGAAGTAGGTGGGGGGAAGGGGGTAGGGGGAGGGGAAGGGAAAGGGGGAGAGGGAATGGGGAGATAGGTAAGGGGAAGGGGTAGGGAGAGCTGGGGAGATAGGGGGAAGGGGGAAGGGGAGAGGGGACAGAGGTAGAGGGGAGGAGGGGAGAAAGAGAAGGCAATGGGGAGGAGGGTAGAGGAGAGGGGTGTGTAGATTGGGGATTGGGAAAGGGAAAGGAGGGTAAGAAGGGCGGGGGGGAAAGGGAAAGTGGAGGGAGGGGCAAGGATAGTAGGAGAGGAAGGGAAAGCAAAGAGGAGAGAGAGAGTAGGGGCGGGAGGCGGGGGGATGGCGCAGGAATTCGCTTTAGTCCCTTAAATGGCCGCGCAGAATCTCAGTTATGCGACGGCGGAAGCATCTCCCTCATCTCTCATCTCCCTCTTTTTCCATCTCTCATTTCTCACTTCCCTTTTTTTCCATCTCCCTCATCTCGCATCTCCCTTATCCACCATGACTTCTTCATCTTCTTCATCTCTAATCCCCTTCATTCTTTTTCCCCTCATTTCTCATCTCCCTCTTTCTTCATGACTCTCCTTCATTCTTATGTACTTTTTTTTCTCTTTTTCCTTCATCTCTCATTTCCTTCACAGCATCTCTCTCCCTTATCGGTCTCTTCGGATCTCTTGCAGCGTCACCACTCCCTCGTTCCTCTGTGGGATTCCCGTCATTTCCCGCTCAATTCATCCTCATTTCTCATTTCTTTCTCAGGAGATAATATCTCTTCATCTCCGATATGTCCATCGTCTTCCTGGCTCTTCCTCATCACCCTTGCAGCATCTCATCGCCCATAGTCTGCCTCATCTCACTCACGGAATCTCATGTGTGTCTTCCTCCTCTTCCTTGATTTTCTTCATCTCTCTCTTAGCACTGCAACTCATTTTCAGAATCTTTCTCGAATTCGTTGTATATGTCGCGGCATCTTATCTCCCTTCTTTATCACACAGCATCTCATCTGTCTCATCTTCCACACAGCATCTGATATTTCTCATCTTCCATCCAGCATCTCATATGCCTCATCTCCCACACAGCATCCCATCTCCAACACAGCATCTCGTCTCCCTATCTCCCACACATCGTATCTCCATAATCTCCCATACAGCAACTCATCTCCCTCATCTTTCACACAGCATCCACCCTCCCTCATCTCCCCCGTATCCCGCGCAGCATCTCACCTCCCTCATCTCCCACGCAGCATCCTATCTCCATATATCTCCCATACAGCAACTCATCTCCCTCATCTTCCACACAGCATCCAACCTCCCTCATCTCCCCCGTATCCCGCCCAGCATCTCACCTCCCTCATCTCCCACGCAGCAACTCATCTCCCTCATCTTCCACACAGCATCCAAACCTCCCTCATCTCCCTCGTATCCCGCGCAGCATCTCACCTCCCTCATCTCCCGCGCAGCAACTCTCCCTCATCTTTCACCCTCCTCATCTCCCCCGTATCCCGCCCAGCATCTCACCTCCCTCATCTCCCACGCAGCATCCTATCTCCCTCCGAGGACCTCCGCTCCGAGTGGGATCCTGGACCACCCCGATCCAGTGCCATTACTCCATTACGGGTGATTGTATTTAAATTAAAACAACAACAACAAAAAAAAGAACAAGAGAAAAAGGGATTCCCCACTCTCCCCTTTCCTCCTCCCTGTCTCCCTGCGGCCCCCCTCCTCCTCCTCCTTCTCCTTCTTTGTCACCCCTATACTCCTCCGTAACTCCCTCGCCCCCCCCTCCCCCTTCCCCGCCCCTTCCAACCCCCCTTCTCTTTTTATCTATCCTGGTAATAAAATGAGAAGAAGGGCAAAAATATGTTTTTTTTCTTTCTTCTTCTTCTTGTTCTTCTTCTTTTTCTCGTTTTTTTCCCTTGGTCAACATTTGCAACTCATGCTTCAGACAATATCAAACCACGTAGTGATGTGTGGTCGGTGGACGTGGGAGGGAGGGAGAGGCAGGAGGGGAGAAGGAGGGAGGGAGGGAGAAGGGAGAGGGAGGGGGAGAAGGAGAGAGGGAGGGAGGAGGGGGAAGGAGAGAGGGAGGAGGGAGGGAGGGGGAGGAAGGGGGGGAAGGGGGGGGAGAAGGAAGGATGGAGGGGATGGAAGGAGGGAGGGAGAGGCAGGGAGGGAGGGAGGGAGGGTGGGAGGGGAAGGAAGGAGGAAGGAGGGAGGAGAAGGAGGGAGGGTGGTCGGTGGACGTGGGAGTGAGGGAGGGAGGAAGAAGGAAGGAAGGAGGGAGGGAGATGGTTGGCCGCAGAGACAAGGGAGAGACGGCTAATCAGAGTGTTACTGAGAGTGAAGAGGGAGGGGGAAGGGGGGGGAGACGAGGGAGAATGTGAGTTGGGGAGGGAGGGGAGGGGATGGAGGGGGCTTGTGGGGGGGATTCTGTCTGTTCGTGGAGGATGTTTTTTTTTGTGTGTGCGTTTTGTGTTTCTATGCAGGCAAATGCATTCGTATCTTGAATATATATATATATATATATATATATATATATATATATATATATATATTATATATTTATTTATTTATTTATTTATTTTTATTTATATACAATATATGTATATATATATATATATACATATATACATATATATATATATATATATATATATATATATATATATATATATATATATATATATATATATATATATGTCTGTGTATATTATATAAATGCAAATGTTTGTCTATTTGTTCATGTATTTATGTATTTAGATATATGTATGCTTATATATACAGTATATATATATATATATATATATATATATATATATATATATATATATATATATATATATATATATGTATGTATGTATATGTACACGTAGATACATACGTATATATATATATATATATATATATATATATATATATATATATATATATACATGTTTATATTTATATTTATATATATTGAGAGAGCGAGAGGCGGGGACCGTCAGCATCGCCGCCGCCGAGCGCGGAGCCGCGGCCCGAGGGAGGCTCGAGCAGAACAGCCCATTAACCGGACAATGCTTTCAGAAGCCGACCTCCATCCTGTTGTTTATGTCAATCGGCCGTGTTTACATCATTTATTTATGTATAAGGCAGACTCGTATTACTCTTAAATTATTTATTATGACTAGCCGGAGCTCCAAGCGAAGGTGGGATTTCGACACGCCGACAATGACGGGGATTTCGAATTTCGGAAGGGAAGGGCGCTGCTCGGATGAGACACGTCGAAGGAGCATGTTCTACAGATACATCACTTAACCGGATGACACTCAAGGAATAGTCTTCTGTTTTTTTTTTTTTTTTTCTCCCGAACTATCGTATTTCGGCCGGGCAATCAACGCCTCCCTTCCCCCTCCCCCCCCTCTATTCGCCGTCCAACAATTCGGCAACCGCGCGCTCGCTCTCTCCCCCGTTTTCTATGCCGCCGCTACCTCGTGCTCGACCGCTCTAATTTGCCAGGGGATACTCTTGCCATCATCTATGTTAATAAATGTAAGATATTCATGTTCGTCTGCCGTCTTGATAATAAATGTTTGGGCGGATGCTCCGGTCGACGCCCACGGGGTACCGCGTCGAGGAGAAGGCGATCTAGGCCCAGCGTACGAGTTGAATAAGAGTCATTTACCCGTTGTTGCAAATAGAAAAATGAACAGTTATGATCTTAAAGTGGCGGTCAGGTAAGGGCTATATTACCGCCATGGCCAACCAGGTTTGTAATTTCTTCCCTCCAACGCTTACTCGTGGAAGGCAGTGGAAGAAAGAGGCGCCCCTTTTGAGCCGGGGTCCACGCACACGGACGCACACGCATGTACGCGCGGATGTGTACACGCGTCTACTTATTCATTGATTGGGTATTGCTTACTCGCTCATTAGGTTAGCAATGCACGATTTCAGTCACTAATTTTTTCGCTCGTTGTTGTTCTCTTCTCTCTCTCTCTCTCTCTCTCTCTTCTCTCTCTCTCTCTCTCTCTCTCTCTCTCTCTCTCTCTCTCTCTCTCTCTCTCTCTCTCTCTCTCTCTCTCTCGCACACACACACACACACACACACACCACACACACACACACACGCACACGCACACGCACACGCACACGCACACACGCACACGCACACCACACACACACACACACCACACACACACACACACACACCACACACACACACACACAGAGAGAGAGAGAGAGAGAGAGAGAGAGAGAGAGAGAGAGAGAGAGAGAGAGAGAGAGAGAGAGAGGCCCTGCCAATCTGCGATGAGGATGAGAAACTCCCAAGAACAGGTATGGCACTGGCAAGGGTTGCGGGGCAGGGTGAGGGTTGACCGCACAGGGCAAGACAAAAAAAAAAAAAAGAAGAAAAAAAAAGTCAAGAAAAATGATGTTTGTCTGTTTATTTCTTTTCTTCTTTTTCTTTCTTTTTGTTTTGTTTTCGAAATTAGATTTGTCTGTTTTCTTTTTTTCTTTTTCTTTCTTTTTGTTTGTTTTAGAAATATAGATTTGTCTGTTTTTCTTTCTTTTCTCTTTTTGGTTTGTTTTCGAAAGATCCGATTTATCATTATCATTGTAATTGTTTAATTATTCCAATGTCACATATATATAGTTTTACCGTCATCGTAGGGACCCAATATATATATATATATATATATATATATATATATATATATATATATATATATATATATATATATATATATCAACCACTAACTCCTTACTTGCACATGTACCGAAACACATTATACAACTGCCGCTTTATGTGTACAATGCGAATGTATCTATTGCTGCATCAGATTTACAGGACACGTGTTAACAATCACCAGCAATTATTATTGATGTTACCTGAAGGGCAAGGTGGGTCTTCAGGCATGGCATTACCTGGCCGCCCGCTGTCCCGATAGAGGTATTATGACATGACTCACTCACTCTTTTTACTTCTTCATTACTCTCGTCTTGAATGGGTTAATTATGGGCATTGCTTTTCTCTTTTGGTCCGTAAGTGGGGGATTGGTGGTGTGATTTCTGATTTTTTTTTTCTTGGTGTTTTCTGTCTTTTTTTTTTTTTTTTTTTTTTTTTTTTTTTGAGATGTATGGGTATATTTTTTGGCCAATAGTGAGTGTCTGGGGTGTTGAGATTTGTATTTATTCTCTGCATCCTTTTCCTTCTCTTCTCTTTGCCGTCTTCCCCTCCCTCTTTTTACCTTTGCTCTATCCCCCTCCTTATTCTTCCCTTTTCCTTTTCTTTCCACACTCATTGCCCTTTACTCCTTTCGTTTTTAAACACCTTCACCTTATCCCCCCTTTTTTTAACTCTCTTCCTCCCCTATCCCTCTTCCCTTCCCCCACCCTTCCCCTATATACCTTCTTACATCTCTCTCCCTTTCTCCCCCTCTTCCCCTCTCCCCCCTCTTCCCCTTTCTCCCCTCCCCTTTCTCCCCCTCTTCCCCTTTCTCCCCCTCTCCCTTCTCCCCTCTTCCCCTTTCTCCCCCTCTTCCCCTTTCTTCCATCTCCCCCTCCCCCCTCCTTCACTATTGCGTGTCTCAATATCCGATAAGGCGCGTATCTGCTCTCGACGTACTTATCATTATTTACAAGCAGCGCAGACTACACTGTTATTTTCTTAATGCTCAAACTATTTCTAGTGGCATTCCTAAGAAAGCCCTGTCGTCCTGGGCTCCGGTAAAGCCAGTGCTTACATTTGGGGCAGGAGGAAGCTACGGCCGGGAGGGTCGACAGAGCCGAAAATCCCATAGCAGAGCGAGGGGCGTCTCCGCCTTACGTCAGCGTGGGTTTAGCGGTGTTCCTGATGCCCCCGCGCGCACACGCACGTACGCACGAACGCACGGCCGACTAGTTACGTGCAAACACTATCGACACGGCATGCGAGGAGCTAATGTGAGGTTGCGGGCCGTGCCGACGTCGGCTGTTGATACCTTACGAACAGTGGACTTCGGTAAACAAGTTACGACCCTCGTTCGATAACCAGAGAGGGCGGGCTGTTGGGTAAAGGACGAAAGGGAAAGGGGAGGGGGGAGGCGGGGAGGGTGGGGGTAAGAATGAAAATGGGGAGAGGGAGGGAGGGGGGAGAATGAAAATGGGGAGGGAGAGAGGGGGAAGAATGAAAATGGGGGAGGGAGGAAGGGAGGAGGCTGGGGAGGGGGGAGAACGAAAAATGGGGGAGGGAGGGGGAATAAAAAAATGGGGAGGGAGGGGGTGGAGGAGCGGGGCGGGGGATTGGAAGAATGAGATTGAAGGTAAGGAGAGAGGGGGTGAAAGGAAGAGAAAGAATGAAATAGGGGAAAGGAGAGAGGGGGGGGGGCGTGGTGAGAGGGAGATGGTGGTTTTATATAGTGGTTTGAGTTTTTATTTTCTTGGGGAGGGGATTGAAGGCTAGAGAAAGTTATTTCGTCATTTCGCTTCGTTCTTTTATTTTATTTGCGTGTCCCGAGGCCCTGATTATCACTGGACATTTCTCGAGTCGCGTGTTAATCCAACAGGTACTATATGAAACACCTAAACTTTCCTTCACTCATCCCTCACCATCCCTCCCCCTCCTCCCCCTCCTCCCCTCCCTCCCTTCCCCCCCCTCCCACCTCCCTCCTTCCCCCTCTCCCACTCCTCCCTCCCCATCCTCCTCCCCCCCTCCCCCCTCCCTCCTCCTCCAAAATTATCCCAAGGCAATTAACAAAATCACAAACCCACGACGAACACCCGACTGCTCCAGTACTCGCCTCGCGGTAACCGAAAAGGGCCGAGACCGACCTAGCGGAATGCACGCGGCAACCGGGGACAGTAACTCATCGACGTCCCCCATTCCTCACGCCAAGCCCATTTCATCATCAGAAATTTCGTAGAGGCTTTGTGATTAAGCTTATTATATCGAGCGCCATGTGGGGTCTTTGATGATTTCCAGCTTACAATGCTTACCTTGTCATGGCACCTCCGGATGTCGATTGCTGCGTTTGGCACTCGGCGGCGGTGCCATGGCCCGGTATGCAGGTGCTTGGTCTTCCGTGTAATCTTCCTCTTTCTTTTCTCTCTTCTTTTACTGATTTTTCGTTCCTTTTTTGTGTGCTGATTAACTCTCTACATTTCTCTGACTTTTTTTTGTTAGTTTAGGTTTTGATTTATTTTTTTCCCTTTTCTTTTTTTTTACTTCTTTTTTCTTTCTGTTTTTTGTTCTCTTTTTGACTTTTCTTCTCTCTCTCTTTCTTTCTTCTTTTTTCACTCTCTCACTCTCTCTCTCTCTTCTCTCTCTCTCTCTCTCTCTCTCTCTCTCTCTCTCTCTCTCTCTCTCTCTCTCTCTCCTCTCTCTCCTCTCTCTCTCTCTCTCCCTCCCTCTCTCTCTCATCCTCTCCCTCTCCTCTCTCCTCTCTCCCTCTCATCCCTCCCTCCCTCTCCCTCTCCCTCTCCCTCTCCCTCCCTCTCCCTTTATCTCTCCAACTCTCTCTCTCTACGGAAAAAAAAATACAGTGACTGTTGGCGATACTGCGGGAGACGCACCATTAATTGGCAAACGCGGCGTGATCAGTGTTATTTTCGGACGTTGGTACCACTGCCGGGGCGTGAGGTTTAGCGACACGTAATAGAAAGTGATTTAATGATTCGGCGTGTAATCAGCGTAGAGAATATTCGCCCGTAGAGCCATCAGCAGAGAGTAGAAATATTGGAAGTCGCGGCCGCCGGTGGGGAATGGTCGTACGAGTGCATATGCGCGGCGGGTGAAATAGTCTTGAGTAAATAATACGGGGCCGAAAATAACCCGACTTGCCGCTCGTAGATCTGCGGGATGAAGTCGGTGCCAGTGTTAATGGTGTCGTCAGTCACCATATTTTGCGTACAGTGAGTCACTCGAGGGGGGGAGGAGGGGGGGGGGGGATCGCGCGGCGGATGACGGTTGAGCAAATCGCCAAGTTTTTTTTTTTTTTTTTTTTTTGTATTGTGGGTATTTATTGGATTGGATTAATACCGCTTGTGTGTTCTGTGTGATTTGATTTTCTTTTTCCTTTTTGATGTCGTAATAGTTACCGTTTGTCTCTCTTACGTAACAATGGGTTTAATGTGGGTAAATAGGGGGTATTTATGTATACGGTTTTATTCTATCATTTTTATTGTAAAAGGGATATTATCGGGTAATGTTACTGTATTCGTATTATCCGAATTCACATTGTCCTTTGTGGTTAGATTATTTGAAAGGTAAATGTGGATTGGCGTCATTATTTATTGTGAATTAGACATGACATTTTGAGTTCGGTTTAGCGTGTCTGTTAACCGCTTTACATTTCTTTTGTGGAAACTTTAGTGCCATTTCAAGCCATTTTAGGTCGAAAAGGATTGTGTGGGATCTATTTAGAAAACAACATAATGGCACATTTAATTCATCTTATCATTATTATTAATTATAATAAGAATTAGTATTATATATAAATGTCGATAGCTGAATGGGATTTTTTTTATTTCTCTCTCTCTCTCTATCTTCCTTTCTTCTTCTTCTTTCTTTTTTATTTTATTTTATTATTAATAATAATTATTATTAAATAAATATAGCTGAATGGATTTTTTTTATCTCTCTCTCTCTCTCTCTCTCTCTCTCTCTCTCTCTCTCTCTCTCTCTCTCTCTCTCTCTCTCTCTCTCTCTCTCTCTCTCTCTCTCTCTCTCTTCTCTCTCTCTTCCTTCCTTTCTTTATTTATTTATTCATATTTTAATATAGCTTCATTTCGCGGATTATATTGAAGTATTGC
>NW_020870125.1:92693-95193 GCF_003789085.1 Penaeus vannamei | reverse complement strand
TCCTCTCCCTCTCTCTCTCTCTCCTTCCCTCCCTCCCTCCTCCCTCCCTCCTTCCCTCCCTCCCTCCTTCCCTCTTCCCTCCTTCCCTCTTTCCCTCCCTCCCCTCCCCTCCCTCCTTCCCTCCTTCCCTTCCTCTTCCTCTACCTCTCCGCAATGGCACATGAAGTGAAGAAGGATGAAGAAAAGAAATGAAGAACACGAAAATGCAAAAACCGAAGTGTGTCAGTGACTTTCCAGACAGATTGACATCGGCCAGATTAATAATAAAAATCCACGGCTATGAAATTAGTGTGTTAAAAGAAACGCGATCGATGTAACATACTATTTTTCTCGTGGATTTAGCAAGGTCGATAACACACGCCAAATGAATGGGATTAAGATGTAATGACATGACAGAAGAAGTTATTACTGTTTGCGCTACGCTGGCCATGATGACGCGAGATTGAGAAGTTTGCAATAATTTGTGTAGCGTTGCCTTAATGAACGCACGGAATTTATACACACACACACACATACACACATACATACACATATACACATACACACACATATACACATATACACATATACACCATACACACATACACACACACCACACACACACACACACACACACACCACACACACACACACCACACACACACACACACACAACACACACACACACACACACACACACACACACACCATTATATACGTGTGTGTGTGTTAATGTATGTATGTATGCATATATATACCCTCATATATATTTATTATTGAGCACATATTCACACCAAAAACATATAATTACAAATCACTCATCACTCTCAGACGTGTAATATAAATCAATCTGATGATCATCACAATCGAAAGTCAAATATGATGAACGATATGATCACAGGTCTCATATATAACCAGCAAATCCAGTCTCATTACAGTCCCATTAAGCATAGCTAGAAGCCACAATAAGGAATGCAGCAAGAAAACAGCGCGTAAGCAAACCTTGAAATAATGTAGATAATACCGTCAGAGCAACAAAAACAACAACAAAAACAGGAGAAGAAGGCAGTAGCCGAGCGAGAGTATCATTGCCTCCCTCTCTCCCTCTTCTTCTTCTCCCCTTCTTCTACCTCTTCTCTTCGTCTCTTACTTCCCTCTCTTCCTTTTCCTCTCATATCCTTCTTCTCTTCCTGTCTCCTCTCTCCAGTTCCACTCTTCACTAATAACGGAGAGAGAGAGAGAGAGAGAGAGAGAGAGAGAGAGAGAGAGAGAGAGAGAGAGAGAAGAGGAGAGAGCAGAGAGAGAGAGAGAGAGAGAGAGAGAAAGAAAGAAAAACAAACAAAACAGCCACAGAGAAAAGGAATAAGAAACAAAAGCTAGAAGAAAGAGTAAGACCCTCACACTCGTAAGAAAGAGAAGAGCAAGAGAATGAGCGAAGGAGAAGACAGAAAGAACAGAAAATGCGACAAGAACGAGAGTCGCACAAACCCAGCAAAGCGAAACGGGATATAATAGCTGTCATTTACGTGGTTTGTCTGGTGCATTATGTAAATAAGTCCACTGCCGTACTTTGTTTATTGATTCTGCCATTTCTTCATCTGCTGCATTCTTTAACTCTTTTTTTTCTTCTTTTATCCTGTTTTTATTTATTTTTATTTATTTTATATTTTTTTTTTTATATTTTTATTTTTATTTTTTATTTTTTGTTAGGTAGATCAACTCTTTTTCTTCTCCTTCTTGTTATTTTTAATTTTTTAATTATTATATATTTTTTTTTTTTTTTTTGCAACTAGGAAAAAAAAAATCTTTCCTTTTCCTTTTTTATTATTATAATTTATTTATTAGCTACTAGGTATTTTTTTCTTCTCCTTTTCTTATTTTATTCCCCATTTTTTCTGTAAGTTTTCCCTCCGTCCCTCCGTTCTGAAAGCCGCCCCCGTGAGGCTAAAAGACTCCCTCACTTCCCCTTACAGAGCGTTACTAAGTATCGAGAGTCCTGCAGCAGCTCTCTCGAGAGTCCTGCAGCATTAACTCTCGACAGTCCTGCAGCAGTAACTCTCGAGAGTCCTGCAGCAGTAAGTCTCGAGAGTCCTGCAACAGTAAGTCTCGAGAGTCCTGCAGCAATAACTCTCGAGAGTCCTGCAGCAGTAAGTCTCGAGAGTCCTGCAACAGTAAGTCTCGAGAGTCCTGCAGCAGTAACTCTCGAGAGCCTGCAAACAGTAACTCTCGAGAGTCCTGCAGCAGTAAGTCTCGAGATCCTGCAACAGTAACTCTCGAGAGCCTTCAGAGTCTCGAGAGGCCGCATTAACAGGGCAATTGTGTATCGGCCTCTGTAAACGAGCCTGGGACATTACTTCAAATTGGAGGTTGAGTGCTCTGCCGGGGCTAATATATTCATGCGCTGCGTAATGGAGGAGGGAAGATCGGAGGTCTCCAAGAATGCGCTCCGTAAGAAACTGGCAGTAACAGTGATTTATGATATTTGCCACACTCAGCACGGCTTTTTTTTTTTTTTTTTTTT
>NW_020870125.1:75193-80193 GCF_003789085.1 Penaeus vannamei | reverse complement strand
TCGTCCTTTCTTTTTTTCTCCTTGTTCTTTTCTTTCTTCTTTCTTCTCTTTTTTACTTCTTGTTCTCTCTTTTTCTTTCTTTTCTTTTCTTTCTTTCGTCCTTATTCTTTTCTTTCGTCCTCCTTATTCTTTTCTTTCGTCTTTCTCCTCTTGTTCTTTTTTTTTCTTTCTTTTATCCGAGTCTTTTTTTATATGTATCTTGCTCTGTTCACCGGATGTATCTATCTTCATGATTTGTATATTGATTGACTTTCTTATCTTTCTTCGTTTCCCTTTCCTTATTTTTCTCCTCTTCCTTCTCCTTCTCCTTCTTCTCTTCTGCCTCTTCCTCCTCCTTCTTCTTCTCTTCTGCCTCCTCCTCCTCCTCTCTCCTTCTTCTTCTCTTCTGCCTCCTCCTCCTACTCTTTTCTATTATTTATTATTTTAACTTTTCTTTTTGTCTATGTTTGCTTCTTCTTTTGTGTTACTTCTTCTTCGCCTTCTCCAATTTCTGGGTATTATTCTCCTTCTCTTCCATGTTCCTCTCATTCTTCTTTGTCTCTTTCTACTTCTTTTTATTTCTTAACTTTCTCATTATTTTCTTCCTCGCTTTTTAAATTATTTTTCGTCCTTTTCTGCCTTTCTTCCTCTTCCTCTTCTTCATTATTTTGTCTTCCTCTTTTTGTCTTGGTATTATTTGCCGTCGTTTTCTACTTTTTCTTCCTCCTCCTCTTCATCATCTTCTTTTTTGTCTTAATATTTGCCGTCGTTTTCTACTTTTTCTTCCTCTTCCTCCTTTCCTCTCCCTCCACTTCTTCTTTTCCCTATTCCTCTTTTTTTTCTCTTCGTTTTCCTCTTCCTCTTTCTTCTTCCTTCTTTCCTTCTTTTTCCTCTTCCTCTTCTTTTTCCTCCTCTTCAGGAACGAATTCTTGATCGTGCGCTTCCTGACCTTTAGTGCATCTAATAACCATACTCATGTTCTGTCTCTTTTACCCTCCTCGACCATCCATAATATTTATGCAAGTGCTATTGTTGCACGAAGCTGCACCGTGATAGCCCAGCCTGTATACGTACGTGGACGTTCGTACGTGCATACATATGTACATACATACACGCGCATAGATATATATACGTACATATGTATATATATATCCATACACGGTATATAGCGCATGATTTTATGCACATACGTACATATGTACATGCACGCATACATACGTACATTCACACACATACATACATTCACACACATACATACATACACACACATACATACATTCACACACACACATACATTCACGCATATACATACACCCCCTTACACACCCACCCACACACCCCCTGATGACGTCACTGTATCGCTCCGCCCACCGGCTTCGTCTCGCCCCGCTGCCAAACTCCCCCCCCCCCCCCCAATCAAGGCAGATTCTCAAGAAGGCGTATTTCCGTAAATAGGATTTTTTGCGTTCATTAACACCTTCATTTAAGAGCGGCGCGCGATGCTTCGAATCTCCCGTGTTCAACGTAAGCGGGTTTTTCGGAAAACGCGCCGTGAGGATGCGGCGACACAAAGGGAGGGGGAGGGGAGGAGGGAGGGTGAGGAGGAGGAAGGGAGGTGAGGAAGGGAGGGATAAGGGAGGGGATGAGGAAGGAAGGAGAGAGGGGGAGGGGAAGAGGAGGAAGGTGAGGGGGTAAGGGGAGGAAGGGTGGGAGAGGGAGGGTGGAGGGGGGAGGAGAGGGAGGAAGGGAGGAGAGGGGGAGGAGGGGTGAGTAAGGAGGACGAGGGGAGGGGGTGAGGAAGGGAGGGAGAGGGGAGGGGGTGAGAAGAAGGTGAGGGAAGGGAGGAGAGGGGGAGGGAGAGGGGAAGGGGGGGAAAGATAGTGTCATACTCGATAATGAACCGTGATGGACATTTGCATGGAATATAAGGCGGGAGAATGTTCTTCGATACGTCTGATTATTAGCTGTTCGTGGAGGATTTTTGTGAGCGTTTTTGTAAACGTACGTGTGTGTTTGTTTGTGCGTGTGTGTGTGTGTGCGTGTCGTGGCGTGGCGTGTGTGTGTGTGTGTGTGTGTTTTTGATGCTTGATTTTTTCCAGTGATTTGGTAGTTATAGTCACGTGGATTGTGCCTTTTCTATAAGGATACAGAAGGAACGCTGGATTATTGGGAATTATATTGATAATAATAATATCATAGATATAAATTGTATAGTCTGTATATTTGATATTGATATTATATTTGCTACCGTTTTTGATGATGATTATCAAAATTATTAGCAATCATTATCTTTATTATTACTTATATCTATTCGTTGCAACACTTTTCCTTTAGCATTCTGCTGTCACAGTTCGCACTCCGCCATAATGAACAGAAAGACGACCTTCCTTGTATTTCATTGCACGGTCAACATCAGAAGAAGAAACCCCACGTGGGCAATGGCATGGTAAACCAGCCCTTATGGGTGTAAGGGACCTCGTGACACGATAACATTGGCTGTCACAGTTCGAAATGAATCGTTTTTGCCTACAAGCCGCGTGGTTTCAATTTCTATCGTATCAACTCGAGCTGTTTCGCAACCCCGTCCCTTGTATATTAGTCTTTGTCTTCCTGTTTTGTTTTGTTTTTGTTTGTTTTCTTTTCCTTTTTTGTCTTTTGTCTTTTCCTCTAATAGTACCGAATTCTTGTTTGTTGAGATGGAGATGTCTTTTTTTGTCGGGAGGGTTGAAGTGTTTTTCGTTTTTCTTTTTTCTTTTCAATCGGGGGGTTGAAGCGCTGTTTTTGTTTCATCATTATTGTCATATATTATTGTTTATTATTATTATTGTTATATTATTATTATGTATTATTATATTATTATTATTGTTATATAATATTAATATTATTGTTATTATTATCATTATTATTATTATTGTTATAATAATAATAATAATAATAATTATTATTATTATTATTATTATCGTTATTATTATTATTGTTATTATTATTGTTGTTTTTTGTTATTATTAATTATTTTAAGTCGTGGTTGCAAGCCAGTCCCGCGCGCGCGTCCCTTCGCCCGTCCACCTCCGCCTTCCGTCCGGTCCGCGAGATGGATGGGTCTCGATCGCCCGTAATTGTTGTTTTCTCATCCGGCGATCCCGTGTTGCGCTGACTCGATCCCCTGATGTTCGCTCGTCAAGTTTTACACGTTTCATGTTACCGGACGATGCGACTTTAGCGATGATATTCGTTCTAGAGAAATGTGTCTGTTTTGTTTCGGTGTCTCGCTGGATCGGTCGGTTGCAGCGGCGAGGTTTTGGAAAAAATGAATAAATAGATAAATAAATAAAATCTGGGATGAAATGGGCTGTTTTGTTTTGGTGTCTCGTTCGGTCGGTGGTGCAGCGGCGAGGTTTCGAAAAAAAAAAAATGAATAAATAGATAAATAAATAAAATCTGGGATGAAATGTGCTAGTTTGGTTTGGTGTCTCGTTCGGTCGGTGGTGCAGCGGCGTTTTCGAAAAAGAAATGAATAAATAAAATCTGGGATGAAATGCGCTGTTTTGTTTCGGTGTCTCGCTTCGGTGGGTGTTGCAGCGGCGAGGTTTCGAAAAATAAATAAACAAACAAACAAATAAATAAATAAATAAATAAATAAATAGATAACTAAATAAATAAAATAAAATCAGGGATGAACATTCTGACATCCCGAAGTACGAAATTGGCGTCTGACGTCCGGGACTTCTCATCAGGGGGGCCCGTCGGTGAGGCTGAGGTCGAGGGTGACTTCCGTATGGGAGGCTCTGGGATCTCTTGGCCGGCTTTCGATTTTGTGTTGGTGTGCGGATGCTACTGCAGTTGCAATTTATGTTGATGTTTCTACTCCTACTTTTTGCTACTACGTCTATTTTAGCTACTAATAGGACTGCTAGTAGAAGTAAAATTAAGAAGACTGATTATGCTATTGCTATTGATGATGATGATGATGATGATAATGATAATAATGATGATGATGATGATGATGATGATGATGATGATGATGATGATGATGATGATGATGATGATAATAATAATATAAAATGATGATAATTAATAAATAATGATAATATTAATAATAATAATAATAATGATAAATTAATAGTAATAATAATGATATGATAGTATTATGATTAATCAGTACTACTAATGTGAGGTAATTATGCATGATAATTATAGTTTCTTATCATTTTTATTTCCGCCGTTGTCATTGTTTCCGTGCGCAGGTTATCGCCAAGAAACTTTAAGAGCAGAGAGCAAGAGAAAAGAAAATTAACGAAAATCATTACGAGCACTACGAGTCCCCTTTCTCCATCCCCCCTACCCCTTCTCTCTCTCTCTCTCTCTCTCTCTCTCTCTCTCTCTCTCTCTCTCTCTCTCTCTCTCTCTCTCTTCTCTCTCTCTCTCTTCTCTCTTCTCTCTCTCTCTCTCTCTCTCTCTCTTCTCTCTCTCTCCTCTCTCTCTTCTCTCTCTCTCTCTCTCTCTCTCTCTCTCCCTCCCTTCTCCTCCCCCCTCCCTCCCTTCTCCCTCCTCCCCTCCTCCCTCCCTCCCCCTCCCTCCCTCCTCCCTCCCTCTCCCTCCCTCCCTCCCTCGCCTCCCTCTCCCTCCCTCCCTCCCCTCCCTCCTTCTCCTCCTTTCTCCCCCTCTCTCCCCGTCCCCTCTCTCGCCCCTTCTCCCCCTCCCTCCTTCCATCCGCGCTACCCCCTCACCCCCCATTCTACCCCAAGACAACACATCACAATCTCAACTTATCTTTTGGCGTCTTCACTAACGTCTTAACAGTGGAAGTCACTTGGCCTTTCTTTTTTTTTCTATGTTTGGTAATGGCTTTGCGCATGGTCTCAAGTATGGCTAAGTGATCAATATTGGTTTATTGTTGGTATATATTGCGGTAGGATCGGGTGATGAAGGCGAGAATGTGGGGGATGATGAGAGAGAGGATGAGAGGGGAGGGGCCAGAGAAAAGAGAAAAGAAGGATGAGAGAAAAGACGAGAAGGGGAGA
>NW_020870125.1:64095-75093 GCF_003789085.1 Penaeus vannamei | reverse complement strand
CTCCCTCTCTCTCTCTCTCTCTCTCTCTCTCTCTCCTCTCTCTCTCTCTCTCTCTCTCTCTCTCTCTCTCTCTCTCTCTCTCTTCTCTCTCTCTCTCTCTCTCTCTCTCTCTCTCTCTCTCTCTCTCTCTCTCTCTCTCTCTCTCTCTCTCTCTCTCTCTCTTGTATGTCTCTCTCTGTATTTCTCTCTCTCTCTCTCTCTCTCTCTCTCTCTCTCTCTCTCTCTCTCTCTCTCTCTCTCTCTCTCTTCTTGTCTCTCTCTGTATGTCTCTCTCTTATGTCTCTCTCTGTATGTCTCTTCTATTCTCTGTTCTCTCTTTCTCTCTCTCTCTCTCTCTCTCTCTCTCTCTCTCTCTCTCTCTCTCTCTCTCCTCTCTCTCTCTCTCTCTCTCTCTCTCTCTCTCTTCTCTCTCTCTCGGTCCTCCCTCAACCGAATCATTTATGAGCACGTAACATATTCACTTTCACAGCGCCGTTATTAAATTGGAAATGTAACTGCGTTCCCTTTACAATGCGTATTTTTGATGATGTTTACGTGTATATGAACTGGTTAAAGTCCCCTCTCTTTCTCTCTCTCTCTCTTCCTCCCTCTATCTCTCTCTCTCTCTTCTCTATCTTCTCACTCCCCTCATTCCCCTTCCTCCCCAAGCATCCTTCCCCTTCTCCACCGTCCCCCTCTCCCCCTCCCCTCCTCCCCTACAAGCATCCCACATATTTACGCAAAACAATACTCCCCTCTTTGGTACTCCCTTCGCTGACCCTCTTCTCGTCCTCCTCTCCCCTTTCTTCCTCCTCCCTTTTCTCCTCTTCCCCTTTTCTCCTCTCCCCTTCTCCCCTCTTTCCTCTTTACTCTCTCTCTCTCTCCCCTTAGCTTATTTACAGGTATTCTATCAGACGTCAACAGTGCCCCTTAGCCCCTTCCCTTTCCTTTCTCTCCCTAACCCCCTTTTTACAGCTTCGGCAGGCAGTAATAGTTTTTTTGCGCCGTGTCCCTCTAGCTTGTTTACAGTATGCTTTATTAAACAACAACAGCCCCTAGTTGTTTCCTTTATACTTTATTGCATTTTTCTTCCCTCGCCAACAATACTGTGTTAGTTTCTCCCTCTTGTTTATTTGCCGGTAATTATAACAGACAACGAATTTGCTTGATCTGTTTTTCTCGACTCTTCTCGTTCTGTCTCTTTCGTTCTCGCTGTCTCGTCTTTCTTTGGCTGCCTCTCTCTCGCTCTCTCTTCTTCTCTTTGTGTCCCCCCCCTCTCTCTCTCTCCCTCCTCTCTCTTTTCTCCCCCCCCCCCCTCTCTCTCTCTCTCTCTCTCTCTCTCTCTCTCTCTCTATATATATATATATATATATATATATATATATAAATATAATATATATATTATATGTGTGTGTGGTGTGTGTGTGTGTTGTGTATGTATGTGTATGTGTGTGTATCTGTGCATATATGTATGTATATATTTATTATGTATATCCTTTTTTCTGTCCCTCCCAAGTTGTCTCTTACAATTGTGTTGTCAAACAAACAAACGCTATTTCCTTATTTCATAATTCCTCATCATTACCTCGTTTTGTTATCACTTCCCGTTTCTTTCTTCACTATTTCTTGATTAATTCCTTACATTCGGCACAAACAGACAACAGCACCTTTGTTCCTTACTTGTTTACCACGCGCTCCGGCAGACATCAACAACACCTCTCCTCGCTTTCTCGCTCGCGCTCCATTTGTCTTGTCTGTCTGTCTGTCTGTCTCTGCGTGTGTGTTGGTTTGCTTGTTGCTTTGGCTTTGTTGTTTTTTGTGTGTTGGTTGTTGTTTTTTTTTTCTGGTTGTTTTCTTTGATTCTTTCTTTCTTTCTCTTTCTTTATTTCTTTGTCTCTCTCTCCCTCTCTCTGCCTATCTATATCTATCTATCTATCTATCTATCTATCTCTTTCTCTCTCTTTTTTATATCTTTCTCTCTCTTTCTTTCTTTCTGTGTGTGTGTGTCTACCTCTCGATCTATTTCTGTCTTTATCTCTCTCTTCCTCCACCCCCTTTCCCTCTTCCCTCCCTCTAGTTCTCACCCTCACACCCAAAACCCTTCCCCCTTCTCCCCCCCTTTTTCTAACCTTCCCCTCTCCCTCCATCCCACCAAACCCCACCACCTCCACCACCTTCCAACCCCCACCCCCCCCCTCCTCCCTCCCTCCCCACCCAAACTCCTCCCCTTCCCCTTCCCTCTTCCCTCCTCCCCGCCCCCCCTTCCCTCCTCCCCCTTCCCCCCCCTTCCCTCCTCCCCGCCCTCCCCTTCCCTCCTCCCCCGCCCCCCCTTCACCCCCACTTTCCGAGCAACCCCAGCCCACCCCATGTTTACGTAGAGGAGCAGAAGTCCTGAAAAACAGCCTTCCCTCCCACCGAAATTCCCTTCTCACTGCGCTCTTGTTCTTGTTTACGCGCGTCTTCACAGCACCTCCTGCTCTCCCTACTCCCCCCACCTCCCTACCACCCCTCTTCCCCCTCTCCGTCCCTCTTCCCTCTCCCTCCCTCCCTCCATCTTCCCTCTTCTCCCTCCCTCTCCCCTCTTCCCTCTCCTCCCCTCCTACCTCCCCTCCCTCCATCTTCCCTCTTCTCCCCTCCTCTCCGTCCTTCTTCTCCCTCTCTCCCTCCCTCCCTCTCCCTCCCCCCCTACCCCCCTCTCTCTCTTCCCTCTCCCCCTCTCTCCCTCCCTCCCTCTTCCCTCCTCTCTCCCTCTCCCCCCCCCTCCCCGGTCTTGGAGAAACGACGGATGCCAATTCGCACATCTGATTTATTGTTGTTTGTTCTGCTTGTTTTTTTTTTTTTTGTTGTTGTTGTTGTTTTTTTTGGTGGTTTGAATAATGGTGTTTGTGTATTTGTTTTATTGTATTTGTTATTGTGATGTTATTATTATATTATTGGTGTTTTATTATTATTTATCTATTAAGTGTATGATTATTGTTATTAATGATTATAATTATGTTATTATTCCAAGTATTATTGCTGTTATATAGTTATCATTATGTGTATTATTATTATTATTATTGTTATTATCATAAATCATTATCATTATTACTATTATTTTAGTATTATCGTTACTGTTATTGTTTTTTTCGTTTTTATTATTATTATCATTACCCATATTATTATTAGTCATTATTATTATTATTGCTGTTATTATTATTATATTATTATTATTATTATTATTATTATTATTATATTTATTACTATTATTATTGTTATTATTATTATTATCATTATTTATTATTATTTTATTATTATTATTATTATTATTATTATTATTATTTACTATGACTATTACTACTATCATTATTGTTATCCTTTTCATTATTATTAGTAGTAGTAGCTTAGTGAGTGTGTGTGTGAATGTGGATGTGTGTATGTGGTACGTATTTATGTATGCAATGTATGTATGTATATATATACATATATACATACATATGTATATGCATATTATATATTTATCCCTTACAATGTATACATACGCATTTATGTATACGTATGTATAACCACGCGTGTGCATAATACGCGTGCGTGTGTGCGTGTGCGTGTGTGCACCTTTCCTCGGGGCGTTGAGAGCGAAAAGCGCTTAGTGTTCTTTGATGCTTGCTTTGATGTGTGCTAATGAGTCGGTCGAGAGCAAAATATCTTGAAACTTCGAGAAGAGAAAAAAAAATACCAGTAGATCAACGATTAAGTAAACAACGAAGTTTGAAAAAAGGGAGACTGTGAATTGATGGATTTTCTAAAGGAGTTTGGAGACGTCGTGGGAGGAGAGAGAGAGAAGAAGGATGATGGTGGTGGTGGTTATGGCGGCCGGTGGATGGTGATGGCGGGGTGATCAGGGAGCGGGGATGGGTGATGGTGATGGTGATGGTGAAAATGATGGGTATGGTAACAAGGGTCAGGTATGATGCAGTGTTCGAGATGTCAACTTATACATACATATGCAGTATACATACATGCATACGCACATGCATACACCTACATACATACATACATAGTACATACGTGGATGCATACACATAGGATACGTCTAACAAACATACTCATACACATATAAACCTCTGAACATATACACGTATATATATATATATATATATATATATATATATATATATATATATATATTAATATATATATATATATATATTATATATATATACTTCTATACATTCACACTTACAACACCCCCTCCCCTCCCTCCCCCCCCTCCCCTCCTCCCCCGTACCGCGAGGAGAGCTCCCATCCCCTCCTACCCACCACTCATGTTCACCCCCCCCCCCGCCCAGCGCTCTCTCCCCTACGACCTCCACGCGAAGTGAACGACCAGAGAGTCCTGACCCCCCCCCCTCCCCCTCCCCTGTATCACTTTCTTCCCCCTCCCTCCCTCCCTCCCCCACCCTTCTTTTCTCGGCGACCTTTGGGGGAAAGAGGAACTTCTCTTGTTCCTTTTGTTCTTTTTCTTCTCCCCGTTTATTTCGTCTTTTCCCCCTTCTTCCTCCTCCTTCATTTAATTTTCATCTTTCTTTCTTCCTCCTCCACTTTTGCGTTTTTCCTCCTCTTTTCCACCTTTTCCTCCTCTTCTTCTTTCTCCTCCTCCTCTTCTTCTTTCTCCTCTTCCTCACCTCCATCCCTCGAAAACAAATGAAAAAAAGACGACATTTCCGCCTGACTTATTTATTCTCCTTTATTATATCTAGTTCTTTCCTCCCCCTTCCCCCCCCTCCCCCCCTTCCTATTAACATTGCGTAAGTGCCACGTCCAGCCAAGAGCGACGACATCCCGCCCAAACGGCTCAGAATCGGGCGCAGATTAAACCTCCTTCCCCGGCGGGCGTTGCGCTCCGTCCGCGTCCAATAACCCGTCCGGATCAGCGGGTCGCGGCCATAAACACCATAACAAAATAACTCGGAGAACCGGCCCGGAAAGTGTATTGTCGAGGAAAATAATAATTCTCGAAGCTGCCTCTCGGGAGTTGCGTCGGCATTCTCGCCGCGGTGTTACCAGGGCGGTGAGCCTCGACGCCCAGGAACGCTCCGGACGCCCTCGCCCGTAAGGCACACCCTCGCACGCCAACGCCAGTTCGCTGCCATCCTTCGGGGCGGCCGCGTCATAGCACACTCCTGCGCCGCATCGAGATATAATTGACTATCTGTACGTGCCTTGGGAGGAACTCTTGTTTACCCGCGTGTGGCTCCTGAATCCCCAGGTTATCAAAGGGAACAGGTGAAGCCGCGCGCCGCGATCTCGACACCTTTCTATTTGCGGCTTGTTACTAGGCATCCATTTTTCTCTCTCTCTTGTCTTTCTCTTTCTCTCTCTGGCTGGATGTGCGTCTGTCGCTCTCTCTTTTCTGTCTTTTCTCTGCCTATCTATCTTTTTATCTATTTGTATGTTCATCTATCTATCTATTTATCTATTTTCTTTCCCCTTCGCTCCTCTCCCCTGTTGGTGAATGCATTTCTTTCTCTCGTATGCGTGGCGAGATTGTAGAGAGTAAATTTTAAGATATAGTTTGATTTCTCTCTCGTGTGTGCGCGCGCTCTCACACACGCACACACAGCCGCACACACAGATCCCAAACTGCCTTTGGTTTAGAATTTCCTTCGCAGAAACTCAGACAAAAGGTCAGAAATCCTGATGGGAAAGTTTTTTTCTCTCCCTTTTTTCCTTTTTTTGTCAAAAATTACCAAAAAAAGAAAAGAAAAAAACGAAGTGGAAGAAAAGAAGCGAAAGAAAAGAGAGTGACAGATTGACTTACATTTAACAGCGTTTTCCTGTCCACGAAATTGTGAAATCCAAAGCTCCAGAAAAAAAACGTTTATTCAAAAAAGAAAGAAAAAAGAAAACGTTTCGGAAAGCGTTGCCAAGCCGGCCTCAACACCTGTGCTAAGGCGGAGCACAAGCGACAATCCGTCAGCATCTGGACATTCTGCACCGACCGAGAGAGAGAGAGAAAAAAAAGAAAGAAAAAGAAGAAAAAAAGAAAACACAATAAGAAGATCTCTCTTGCACGCCCGAGTAGCGTGGCCGCCTCGCTCCACCTGCCTTCACTGATTGACCCTGGCGACAAAACGGCCTCTCTTCACCCAGCCCAAACTTTCGCGTTTCTCCGTTTGGCGAGATGCGTGGGCGTGCGGGCGTCCTCCGTGGCCTGCCTCGTCCTGGAGCGACGACAGATCTCGGGAACGGTACCCCGACGGCCGAAACGCGGCGCCGAAGGGGAATCCCGCCGATCGCGAACTTAAGACCCGCGAAATGACATGCGGCGTGTCAACAGAGTTAGGGAGTAGCGTAAAGCTTGACCGTTCATTCATAAGATTGTCTTCCTGACGCCTCCCGCCCGGCCGCTGCGTGCCCAGGGCGCCGTAACTACTGACAAACACAATAAAGCCTCGCCAACTTTGTCCCCGGGTGAAAACCTGTATTTTTGTCCATGCTTCTTGTTCTACGGTGAACTTTAGGGAGGCGGCGAGGTCTTTAAGGTAAAGTTATTTGAACGGTTCTGAGGGATGGGTATGGATTTTTCATTGATGGACGAGGAGGGAAGGAGGGACGGATGGAGGAGGCGAGAGGAGGAGGCGAAAGGAGGAGAGACAGAGAGAAAGACTGAAAGGAGAGAAGGAGATTATAACAGAGGTATGCAAGGTGTTAATTGGCTACGTTCTCCGTCTCGTCAAACAACAAATAAACAAAAAAAAAACGCTAAGGAGAGGAAGAGGAAGTGAAACGCGGCGCCAAGTGTCCGTAGAGTAAACGAGTTTTCGAAATGTCAATCATTTTTTCCCGAACGTATTCCATGAATAGCATCACTCTTTTCCTCTTTCTCTGTCTCTCTCTCTCTCTCTCTCTCTCTCTTCCTCTCTCTCTCTCTTCCTCTCTCTCTCTCTCTCTCTCTCTCTCTCTCTCTCTCTCTTCTCTTTCTCTTTCTCTTTCTCTTCTCTTTCTCTCCCTCCCTCTCCCTCTCCCTCTCCCTCCTCCTCTCTCTCTCTGCTCTCTCTCTCTCTCTCTCTCTCTCTCTCTCTCTCTCTCTCTCTCTCTCTCTCTCTCTCTCTCTCTCTCTCTCTCTCTCTCTCTCTCTCTCTCTCTCTTTTCTCTCTTTTCTCTCTCTCTCTTTTCTCTCCCCCCCTCTTTCTCTCTCTCTCGATTTTTTTTTTTTTTTTTTTTTTTTTTTTTGAAATATCTTCATCAGTTCCATCTCATTCTGCCAATGATTACTCCCAATTTACATCATCACAGCCAACGACTGGATTATTATTGGCAAGTGCGCGAACTGTATATCTTTTTTTCCCTCTCTCTCTCCACTAATTAAACCGCAGAGTGATAAGCGATGATATGAATCCACTCAACAACACCATTCGGAGAGATAATTACCTATTTAGCATATGATCATCATAATGACAGTTGTGAAATACGTGGCCAATCAATGGCATTATCTGCGTGTGGTTGGCGGTCCGTGTCTTCGGTCTGCCGTTCTCTCTCTCTCTCGTCTGTTTATCTGTCTATCTATCTGTGTATTTGTTGTTTCTTTTATCTCTTCTCTTTCTTTTTTTTGTCTCTCTCTCTCTCTCTGTTTCGTTTTCTCTCTCTCTCTTTCTTTTTCTCTCTCTCTCTCTCTCTCTCTCTCTCTCTCTTCTCTCTCTCTCTCTCTCTCTCTCTCTCTCTCTCTCTCTCTCTCTCTCTCTCTCTCTCTCTCTCTCTCTCTCCTCTCTCTCTCTCTCTCTCTCTCTCTCTCTCTCTCTCTCTCTCTCTCTCTCTCTCTCTCTCTCTCTCTCTCTCTCTCTCTCTCTCTCTCTCTCTCTCTCTCTCTCTCTCCCTCTCCTCTCTCTCTCTCTCTCTCTCTTCTCTCTCTCTCTCTCTCTCTCTCTCTCTCTCTCTCTCTCTCTCTCTCTCACTCTTCTCTCACTCTCTCTCTGTACGCTGTGTGTGTGTGTGTGTGTGTGTGTGTGTGTGTGTGTGTGTGTGTGTGTTGGTTGTGTGTGTGGTGTGTGTGTGTGTGTGTGTGTGTGTGTGTGTGTATGTTTGATGTTGAATATGCGTTTCACTCTATGCGTTTTTATGTAAAATGCTTCTCTGAATGTTGACGTGTGTGTGTGTCAAAAAGTAATCTGTTGCCATAAACACATGTCGTACATATACAAATACGTACTTAGGTGGTTTTACACACGCATCAACATACATAGTTGCAAATATTCTCAATACACTTTGGGCAGTAAATAAATATTCAAACGTATTTTCGTAAATACTGTATATATACGTGTTCACACATTCAGTATTTTTTGCATATTTGTTTTCCCAATTTGATGCCCTCATGTAAAAGTATGCTTAAAATAACCCAAAGCACTATGTAACGCATAAAATAAACAAATAGATAAATAAACATATGCTGTGTTATTTTTCTTTTCATATTTCATGCATCAATTACCAGCAATCATAATAATAAATGTATTTATACGTACATGTTTTCTTTATCATTTTTTTTCTCTTGTCTCTTTTCCCTCCCTTTCGCCTTTTTTCCCCCCGCCCTTTTGCCCGCTCTTTTTTGCGCGTGTGTGTCGATTTCGCATTTATTATTCTACGTACCTTTGCTCCTGGCCTTCTCCCTTGACGAGAGGAATTGACAGCAAATGAACCGCAGAAATATTAACGCTGTAATTGACATTTAGAAGTGTCTGAATGTTACGGTGTGTGTCGCTCGCCTCCCCTCCTTCCCTTTCTTCCCATCTTCCCTTCTTCCCTCCTTCCCTCCTCCTCCAGCGTATCCCTTCTTCCTTCCTTCCCCCCTTCTTCCCTTCTTCCCTTCTTCCCTCCTCCCTCCTTCCCTCCGCCCCTCCTCCTTCCTCCACCTCCCCTTTCGCTTCCCCTCTCCTCTCCCTTCTACCCCTTCTCCTCCTTATCCTCTCCCTTGTACGCCTCCTCTTCCTCCTTTTCCTCCTCCTCTTCCTCCTTCATTTACTCTCGACCTTTCTCCCCCCCCCCCCCCCCCCCCCGTCACCTACACTTGCTACCTTCCACTGACCTCTCCACCTCCCCTTTACTCCTTCCTCAACATCCCCCTCCCCCTCTACACTTCCGCTTTCACAATTCCTCCTATTCCATCTCCTATTCCCCTTCCTCTTCCACCTACACTTCCCCCTCCTTTCCCTCCTCTTCTCCCCCCTCCTCTACACCCTTCTCTTCCTTCTCCACTTCCACCTCTTCCTTTCTCCACTTCCACCTTCTTCCTCTCCCACCTCCTCTCCTCCTTTCTTCCGCCTACTCTTCCCCCTCTCTTCCACCTCCCCCTCTTCTTCCACCTTCCCCCCCTCCTCTTCTACCCCCCCCTCCCCTGTGTGGCATTCTTTGTTACGATAAAATCAAATATTGAAAAAAAAAATGGCGGGGCATTCGTGGTATTATACAAATTTTGTGGTATTGATATTGGATAAGGAGGGTGCGAAGGATAATAATGGGGAAATAAGACATGGAGAAGGAGAAAAAAGGAGGAAGGGGAAAAAGGTAATAGGAGGAGAGGATAAGAAGGGAGGAAGAGGGAGGTGCTTGGATAAAGAGGAGGTGAGATGGGGGAAAAAACAAAAATAGTAACAAAAGAAAGAATGAAGAAGGAGAAGAAAGCTAAGGAGATACAACTGAAGAAGAGGTTAAGAATGAAGGAAATGAAGAGGAAGAGGAAAGAAGCTGCATAAGGAAGTTGATATAGAAAAAAAGATAACTAAAGAAGGGGAGATAAAGATAGGATAACAAGAAAGAATACAGTGAAGGAAAAAAAAACCAAAGGGGATGTAATAGGAGAAGAAATGAAGGAAATAAAAACTAAAGGGGATGCAATAGGAGTAGGAGAAGAAGAGGAATAAAGAAGAGAGGGAATGGGGGAGGAGGAGAAGAGGAAAGAGGCCGGGGGATTGATAAGGGCGTCGCCACCATGTTAAATATTCAGACCGTAATTAGAGGCCGCCGGCAACCATCCGTCTGCGCGCCCATCTTCGAAAACTTATTCACACGATGCCGGTTTTTTTTGTGTTTCTCTTTTTTTCCCGAAGGAGGAAAGATGGGTATAGGTGGAGGAGAATCGGGGTGGGAGGTGGGGGGAGTGGGAGGAGGAGGGGAGGAGGAAGAGGGAAAGGAGGGGGAGGGGGAGGGGGAAGAGGAAGAGGGGTAGGGAATGGAAGAGGAGGGGAGGGGAGAGGGAGGAGGAAGAGTAGGAGGAAGATGAGGAGGGAAGAGGAGAAGAGGGAGGTGGAGGGGAAAGAGGGGGAAAAACTCCTAAACCCACTCACCCCCACTCCATTCCTCCTTCCCCCCCCCACACACCCACCCCATTCAGCCCATGTCCCCCACCCCTCCCTTTCGCAACCCCACCAGATGCCCCAAATAGCCTATCCTCAGAACCGCACTTTTCACGCACGTTCTAACACGTTTCTTCCTTCTTTCTTCCTATTTTTTGTCTTGTTTTCATTTGCGTACATCCATTGCAATCGCCGCCTCAGCTGCCGTTCGCGCCTCCCGTGTAGCCTCAGCCGCTGGTTACACTGCCCCCAGCAAGCTCCGGTGTCGCCCGTGATGCCAACGCTACCCATGCCATGCCTCATCTCTTACGCTGCCCAGTGCCTCCGCCCACGCCACTCCACCTCCACCCTTATCACCTCCACCTCCACCCTTCCTAACTCCACCTTACCCTTATACCTCCACCTTCACCATTATTACTTCACCTCCACCTTACTAAATCCACCTCCACCTGCACCTCCCCACTTGCCACTCACCTCCACCCTTACGTCACCTCCACCTCCCCCTTACCACTCACCTCCCCTTACTCACCTCCACCCTTCCACTCACCTCCACCTCCACCTCCCCCCTTACCCCCTCCACCTCCCCCCTTGCAGCCCACCTCCCTTGGCACCCCCTTAGCCACCCTTACCTCCACCTCCACCTCCACCCCCCCCTTACCCCCTCCTCCGCCACCCTTCTTTCGCAGAGGTCACC
>NW_020870125.1:56595-59095 GCF_003789085.1 Penaeus vannamei | reverse complement strand
TTGTTGATCTGTCTGAATGTCTTGTTTTTTCTGTCTTTCTCTTTCTCGTTCTCTCCCTTTCTTTCTTTGTCTCTCTCTGTCTCTCTCTCCTCTCTCTCCTCTCTCTCTCTCTCTCTCTCTCTCTCTCTCTCTCTCTCTCTCTCTCTCTCTCTCTCTCTCTCTCTCTCTCTCTCTCTCTCTCTCTCTCTCTCTCTCTCTGTACATCTTTACCTTTAATGGCTGGCAATTAAGATTAAATGGATTTCTCGAGAAAAGAAACCAAAGATGATTTGCAATAGGAAGGATTAGATATAGAAAAAAAGAGAGAGAAGGTAAAAAAAAAGATCAGCGTATGGGTTTTCCATTTTTTTCATCTTTCGGACACGGAATATGGCGGGAATACACTTACGTAGGTTAGCCATTACTCTTGTCAATTTTCAATTTGTTCGCCCTTCTCCCCTCCCTCCTTTCCCCTCTCTATTATCCCTCCCCCCCCCTTTCCTCTCTCCTTCCTCCTCCCCCCCCCCCCCCTTCAAAAAGAGATGATGTCATTATTTAACCATAATAACCCCCCCCCCCCCCGGCGCACAAAGAGAGGGGAGAGAGAGAGAAAAAAAAATACGCGAGACATGCGCATGGAACCCGAATGGCTTCTCGCTATGGCCAAACATACCATCAAAAATTTATCCGCGTTTGCTTGTCCCCGGCGCGAGAATTCGGCGATTTTGTGTATATTTAAGAAACACATTAAGATGTATTCTGCATTGGGACCAGCTGTTGGGTCACGATATTGTTAGCTTATAGATTTATATGGATGTTTATTCCGTGTGCAAATGGCGCTGGTGCGTTGGGTTTACTGATGATATTGCCCTTGTTGGTGTTTTAGCTTTTATTCTCTCTCTGGTTTGTGATATTGTGGGAGTTATTATTTGCTTTGTTAAAAGGATAAATGTATGTTATTTTTCTGATGTTGATTGCTTTTGTGATTATAATTACTTTAGCTATTGTTGTTATTAGTGTTGTTATTATGTTTTTATTATTTTTATTATCATCACGTTTTTATCATAGTTGTTATCATTATTATTATTGTTTTATATTTTCCATTATTGCCATCATTATTACTATTATTGCTATTGTACTATTATTATTATAATTAATCACACCATTAGTAGTAGGTGTTATTATTATTATTGTTATTACTATTATTATTGTTATTATTATTATTATTATTATTATTATTATTATTATTATTATTATTATTATTATTATTATTATTATTATTATTATTATTAGGTGTTTGTGTGCGTGAGTGAGTGAGTGAACAATGTGCTATTGAACGATGTGGTTCTGCGTGTGTGTGTTTGTATTTTGTATGCGTGTGTACATGTGTACGCACATGCACGCGTGTGCACGTGTGTCACCTTGTCTACCTCGTTGCGTGGCAAGCTTTATTGCCTTCCGTGTTTAACTGCTGGTTTATATATGATGCTTTTAGAGTTTTAACGGCGAGCTTTTGGTTTACACTCTACGATTTTTGATATCAATAATGAAGAACTTATTGTTGGCCTCGCGTGACACGGCGCGGCCAGAAGTATGTGGTGTCGGGCTCTCGCCTTAGTCTGCCGTCGGGTTCCTGCTGTTCTTATTCTTGGTCTTATTCTTGTTCGGGTTGGTGGTGAGGGTGAGGATGGGAGTGGTGATGATTGTGATGAGGGTAGTAAAGATGTATGTTGGTGATGATTATGATAGTAATGATAATAATGATGGTGATGATAATAATAAGGATGATAATACTAATACTAACAATAATAATAATGATGATAATACTAATACTAATGATAATGATGATAATACTAATAATGATTGTAAAGGTAATAATGATAACCATGATAACGATGATAATTATTATATTGCGATGATAATAGGTAGTTGCGTTAATAGTAATAACAGAAGTAGTAGTAGCGGTAGTTATATCGTTATATCTTATTATGATTGATATAATAGTCGCAATAATCTTCATCATTAACACCACAACCACCAATTACCCATAATGAACATCTGTATCATCATGATTTCCTTCTCCTTTTTTATCATCCATCTCCCTCTCTCCTTAACCGGCCAATTATCACCTCTTCCTCCTCCTCCTCCTCCCCAGGGCGCCACCAGGAAGGTCATCGAGGAAGGCTCAAGTCCCGACCTAGGAGCGAGGATCTTGGAAGGCCGTGACACTCCTGCAGGACGCGTGTCGCCGCCCCACCTGCACAACCCGCCCACCACGCCGGCAGGACCACCGCCCCCGCCGCCCACGTCTGCCCAGGGCCTCCACAACCTGATCATGGCCCCCGCCCTCCAACAGATGTCGCACCTGCTCCACCAACAGCTGATCAGTCCCGCACAGATCCAGTCGCTGATGCACCACCAGAGCGTCCTTCTCCACCAGCAGGTAAGGCCGGGAGTTCTGTCCTGTTCTTGTTGTTATTTGTTCTGTTTCGAGGGTGTTCTGGGTCCTAAGGGGGGGGCG
>NW_020870125.1:39095-49095 GCF_003789085.1 Penaeus vannamei | reverse complement strand
TCCCTCCCTCCCTCTCTCCCTCCCTCCCTCCTCCTCCTCCCCCCTCCCTCAGCCTCCACCCCTCCCTCCCTCCCTCCCTCACCCTCCATCCCTCCCTCCCTCACCCTCCACCCACTCCTCCCTCCCTCCCTCCACCCTCCACCCGCCTCCCTCCCTCCCTCCCTCCCTCCCTCCCTCCCTCCCGCACCCTCCACCCAACAGCTAAATAGCTTCCAACACCCGCCAAGGAGTGTTAGAACAGAAGCGTTAAAACGAGAATTTGTTTTTTTTATTTTCTCTCTCTCTCTCTCTCTCTCTCTCTCTCTCTCTCTCTTCTCTCTCTCTCTCTCTCTCTCTCTCTCTCTCTCTCTCTCTCTCTCTCTCTCCCCAACGAACGAAGCAACGAGGCGCGCGCGAAACAACCCCCCCCCTCCCCCTCCCCCACCCCCCGCCGCATGATATGCAAACGGCTCGTTCCCCCTTCCACTCCCCCCCCCTCCTTCCCTCCCTCTCTTTTCTCTTTCTCTTTCTCTTTCTTTCTCTTTCTCTCTCTCTCTCTCTCTCTCTTCTCTCTCTCTCTCTCTCTCTCTCTCTCTCTCTCTCTCTCTCTCTCTCTCTCTCTCTCTCTCTCTCTCTCTCTCTCTCCTTCTCTCTCTCTCTCTCTCCCTCTCTCTCTTTCTCTCTCGCTCTCTCTCTCTCTCTCTCTCTCTCTCTCTCTCTCTCCTCTCTCTCTCTCTCTCTCTCTCTCTCTCTCTCTCTCTCTCTCTCTCTCTCTCTCCCCCCCTCCTTACCCCCTCCCTCCCCCTCCCCCGCCACCCTCTCTCTCTCTTTTTTCTCTCTCAAAAAGAAAAGAAGAAAAAAAAAAAAACACGCCGTCAGCTACAGCTTTTTTCGGTTTTTCAAATGGCCGGGAAGGATATAAAAAAAAGAAAAAGAAAAAAAATATGGGGAAGTTATTGCATAGCGCCTTTCGAGACCATGTGCCTTGCCGCTGCTGTGTGCCCGCGGGCGGAGGGAGAGGGCACGAGGTTGGGAGAGGTTGGGAGAGAAGTAGAGAGGTTGAGAGAGAAGTAGAGAGGTTGGGAGAGAAGTAGAGAGGTTGGGGAGAAGTAGAGAAGTTGAGAGAGGTTGGGAGAGAAGTAGAGAGGTTGGGAGAAGTTGGGAGAGGTTTTGAAAGGGTGGGAGAGATTTTGACAGGTTGGGAGAGGTTTTGAATGGTTGGGGGAAGTTGGGAGAGGGTTTGAAAAGGTTGGGAGAGAAGCAGAGAGGTTGTGAGAGAATTAGAGAGGTTGGGTGAGGTTTTGAAATGTTGGGAGAGGTTGAGAGAAGTAGAGAGCTTGGGAGAGAATTAGATTGGGAGAAGTTGCGAGAGAATTAGACAGGTTGGGAGAGGGTTTGAAAGGTTGGGAGAGGTTGAGAAGTAGAGAGTTGGGAGAGAATTAGAGAGGTTGGGGAGAGTTGGAAGAGAATTAAGAGGTTGGGAGAGTGGGAGAGAATTAGAAGAGGTTGGAGAAGTTGGGAGAAGAATTAGAGAGGTTGGGTGAGGCTTTGAAAGGTTGAGAGAAAGTTGGGAGAGAATTAGAGAGGGGAGAGGTTGAGAGAAGTTGGGAGAGGTTTTGAAAGGGTGGGAGAGGTTGAGAGAAGTTTGGAAAAATTGGGAGAGGAAGATGGATGTTTTGAGAGGTTACGAGAGGTTAGAAGTTGGAGAAAGTTGAGAAAGGTTATAAGGAACTGGGAGAGGTTGAAAGAAGTTCGGAAAGGTTAGGAGAAGTTAGGAGAGGTTAGAAGTTGGGTGGGTAAGTTAGAAAAGAAAATACAGTTTGGACGATTATGGGCAAGAATAGGTTAAACAAGTGCATACGTGTATTTTGTTTTTAGAAGTGTTTATATATATATATATATATATATATATATATATATGTATATGTATATATTATATATATTAGTGTGTGTGTTTATTATATAATATATATATATATATATATATATATATAGTGTGTGTATATATATATATATATATATATATATATATATATATATTATATATATATATATATAATATATATATATATATATATATATATATATATATATATATATATATATAGAGAGAGAGAGAAAGAAAGAAAAAAAAGAAGAAAGAAAGAAAAGAGAAGAGAAAAAAAGAGAAATATCAGAAGAAGGAAACTCTCCCCCACAATATGTGACCCTGAATTAATGTCATACATGGAACTTATCGGTTTCGCAAATAACAAACAAGTCTATTACCACCGGGGCGATAAGATCAATATATATATAAAAAAAAAACATGTATTAAAGTACAAAAAAGAGAGAGAGAGAAAATAGAAAAGAAATGAGCGAAAAGAAAAAAAAAATACGAGAGAAAAAAAGAGTAAAAGAAAATACACAGAAAAAAAAGGATAGTAAGTAAAAAAAAAAAAATCTACGAGAGAGAGGGAGGGAGGGAGAGGGAGGGAGAGAGAAAAAAAAATTATATATATATAGCCTGAAAACATACCCGTGCTAACTTGTTGTGCTGAGGGTTTGATTATCAAAACCCAGAGGGGAACTGTGTTTTTGAATGTGTTTTTTTCGATGTTTTTTTGGGAATGTGTTTTTGTCCCCTCTTGACTGATGATTGTGTGATAGGCTTTGCACGGTTGATGAAAAATATCACGGGTAAGCGAGAGGGAGGAGGGAAAGGGAAGGTGGAGGAGGAAGGAGAGGGGAGGAGGAGGGAGGGGGAGGGAGGGAGGGAGGAAGGGTAGATATGAGGAGGGTGAGGAGGAGGGAGGAGGGAAAGGGAAGGATGAGGGAGGGGGAGGAGAGGGAGGAGGGAGGGAAGGATGAGGGAGGGTGGAGGAAGGGGAGAGGATGAGGGAGGGAGGGAAAGGGGGAGGAGAGGATGAGGGAGGGTAGAAGGGCAGGGGTGAGGAGGATGGAAGGGTGGAGGATGAGGGAGGGATGATGGAAGGGTGTGGGAGGGATCCAAGGTGGAAGGGTGGAAGGAGAGAGAATGAAGGAGGGCGGAGGATGGAATGGAGAGAGGGAGGGAGGGATGGGGGGCGGGAAGGAAGGTTTTAAGGGCGGAGAGGGAATGGAGGGGGGGGTGGAAGGGTGGAGGATGAGTGAGGGAGGGAAGGTGGAAGGGTGGAGGAGTATAGCGGAGGCTGGAGGAGGGAGAGTTAGAGGATCGGGTGAAGGATGGAAAAGGGAGAAGAGAGTGTGCAGTGGATGGAGGATGAGGGAGGGAGAATTGAAGGTGGAGGATGGAGAAGGAAGCAGGGGAGATACGGGAGGGAGGAGGAAGGATGGAAGGTGGAGGAGAGAGAGAGAGAGAGAGAGACAGAGACAGAGAGAGAGAGAGAAAAGAGAGAAAGAAAGAGGGAGAGAGAGGAGAGAGACAAGAGACAGAGACAGAGACTGAGAAAGAGAAAATGACAGAAAGAGAGAGACCGAGAAAGAGAAAAAGAGAGATACAGGAAGATGAGACAATTATTGACTAATGTTCTTTAGAGTTAGTCCCCGCTGTACTGTAAGTATGTGGGACCAACAGAGAACTCAAGAAAATCAAATCATAACTTTTTTTTTTTATTATTCTAAAACCGGTATTGGCGTGTGATAAAGAATAACACAAGATGTCCGTTTAATGTCAAATGCCAGGAGGTTATTGTGATGGGTATAGTGACGATGATGTTGATGATGATTATGGTAATGATGATTATTATGGTGATGATCATTATTGTTAATATAATTATGGTAATGGTAATGGTACTAATGATAATGATGATGATATTCAGCATAATGTATATGTTTTTAAACTGCTGATAAAAGTAATGACGGAAAAAAAATGATAAAAGGGAGCAGAGATTAGGAAGAAATAGGAAGAAAATGCGAACGGTGAAGAAAATGAGGAAGAAACAAAAAGAGATTCGCCCAGTACGAAAATATGCATATGATCTTTTTGCACACCTATCTGGCAACAGTGCATGCAATAGCCGTGACAGAACCAGATCTTGCAACACCTGGAAGAGCGATGTTGCCCCCCCCTTCCCCCCTCCCTACCATGGCCTCTCCTCACCCTCCTCCTCCTTGCTTCTCCCTTCTCACTTCTCCCTTCTCCCTTCTTTTTCTCCTTCCTTCTCCTGTCTCCCATCTCCCTTTCTCCTTCCTTCTCCTCTCTTCCCTTCTTCCTTCCCCCTCTAATTTCTCCCTTTCTTCCCTTTTCTTTCTTTCTTCTCCTTTTCTTTCTTCCTTCCCTTCCTTTTTTTCTCCTTTATTCTCTCCCTTTTTCCTCCTCCTTTCTCCCTTCTTCCTTTCTCCTAGTCTCCCGCGTCGTCCCCTTCTCCCTTCGCAAGATTCCCCTCCCTTTCCTCCCTCCGAACCCCTACCCCCCCACTCCGACCTTCTTAACTTCCCTCCCCACCCCCCTCCCCTACCTCCCCCTCCCCCCTCAAATTCCTTACTTTCTTTTCCTCTCTCCTCCCTCACTCTAGTTTCCCCTTCTTCCTCCTCCCTCCACCCCGCCCTCCACCTCCCCTGCATACTCCATCCCACTTTCTTTCCCTCCCTCCCTCCAACCCTCCCCCATATCTCTTTTCTCTCTCTCTCTCTCTCTCTCTCTCTCTCTCTCTCTCTCTCTCTCTCTCTCTCTCTCACCCAAAGCCCCAACATCCCCCCCCTCCCTCCTTCCCTCCCGTCCCCCCACCTCTCCAACCTTCTTCCCTCCCCAAACATGGCTTCCCTCCCTCCACCCCTTTCACCCAACTCCCCTAACATTCTCCCCCCTCCCTCCACCCCCTCCACCTTCCACCCAATACCCCAACCTCCTCCCTCTCCCCCACCTCCATCTCCCCCTCCCTCCCCCCATCTCGCATCTGAGGTCAGCACGCTTCATCGCTGATCTATGGTTTAATTTCTGGCGATCAGCGTTATTACCGGGGACCGTTAGGATCATATTTGCAAGTCCTCATCAGCACAATCTGCCTATAACGGTATCCATTATGCCAACTTTGGACAAAAGTACGCGATGGCCCCACTTGCCTTTTTCTTGTGTCTTCGTAAGCTCTCTCTCTCTCTCTCTTTCTCTCTCTTTTCTTTCGCTTCTCTCTGTCTGTCTCTCTCTTCTCTCTTTCGTCTCTCTTTCCTCTTTCGGTCTCTCTCTTTTCTTTCCTTTCTTCTTCTCTTTCTCTCTCTCGGTCTCTCTTTCTCTCTCTCTCTCTCTCTCTCTCTCTCTCTCTCTCTCTCTCTCTCTCTCTCTCTCTCTCTCTCTCTCTTCTCTCTCTCTCTCTCTCTCTCTCTCTCTCTCTCCCTCCCTGCTCCCTCCCACCATTTCCCTTTCTCTCACTCACTCGTATCTTCTATCTATATATTATCATTCTATTATATCTATATTATTTATTATCTTACCAATTATTTTTATTTTTTTAGCACATATTTCTTTTTGCTATGGGTAGATATGTGACTTGTTTTTATTTGTTTTATATGTAAATATATTTTTATGTTTATTTATTTTTTTATTTTTATACGTGTTACATTTATTTTTCTATCTGTATCTCATTATCATTGTTATACGTCTATGTAAGTACTGTGTTCGGTGACTGTGTGTGTGTATTCGTTTGTTCAAATGCGTGTGGTTGCGTTTATTCGTATGCGTTGTGTGTGTCTGTGTGTCGTTTGTGTGGTGTGTGTGGTGTGTGTATGGGCGTGTGTGCGTGTGTGTATGTGTTGTGCTTTGTTGTTGTGGTTGCGTGTGTGTGCGATGTTTTTTCGAATGACTGTAGTGTTGTGTTAGTTGTAGTGGTGTGTCGTGTTTTATACTGTGTCTTATTGCGTCGCGTTATGTCATTGTGTGTGTCGCGTATGGTTGTGTTCTGTGTGCGTGCGTATGCGTGTGTTTGTGTATGCGTGCGTGTGTGTGTTGTCCATGAATGTATTTTAATGCGTGTGTTAAATGCATGTATGTGTGTTTCGCCTATCTTTTCCCGTACGATAATGGCCTTATTGACTAGTTATCGGGAAGTTCAAGGCCATAATGTATTGGCTTTTGTACGCGGTGGAAGTGACCGCCCGGGCACCGTGGCCCCGTCGCCCTTATCGCCCTTATCTCTCCTTATCTTTGTGTTGATTTTTTATCTTATCTTCGTATTCTTTATCTCCCTTATCATCGTGTTGTTTTTCTTTATCTTATCTTCGTCTTGCTTATCTCTCCTTATCTCTGTTTTGATTCTCCTGATCTTATCTCCGTCTTCTTTTAACTCCCTTATCATCGTGTGTTGATTTTCCTTATCTTATCTTCGTCTGCCTTATCTCTCCTTATCTTTGTGTTGATTCTCCTTATCTTATCTTTGTCTTTCTTATCTCCCTTATCATCGTGTGTTGGTTTTATTCGTCTTATCTTCGTCTGTCTTATCTCTCTTATCTTTGTTGATTCTCCTTATCTTATCTTCGTCTTCTTTATCTCCATTATCTTCGTTTGTTTTTCTTTATCTTATCTTCGTCTGCCTTATCTCTCTTTTTCTTTGTGTTGACTTCCCTCATCTTATCTTATCTTCGTCTTCTTGATCTCCCTTATCATCGTGTTGTTTTTCTTTATCTTATCTTCGTCTTCCTTATCATCCTTATCTTTGTGTTGATTTTCCTTATCTTCGTCTTCTTTATCTCCCTTGTCATCGTGTGTTGCTTTTCTTTATCTTATCTTCGTCTTCTTTATCTCCCTTATCATCGTGTTGTTTTTCTTTATCTTATCTTCGTCTTCCCTATGTCCCTTATCATCATGTGTTGCTTTTATCTATCTTATCCTTATCTTCCTTATCTATCATTACTTTGCTTTTTCTTATCTTATCCTCATCCTTATCTCCCTTATCATTATGTGTTTGCTTATCACATCTTCTCACCACATTGTTTCTGTTTTTGTTTCTCTTATTCCCTTTTTTTCTTTTTTTCCTCATCCCTTCTCATTTCCCCATCTACCTAACCCTCCTCATATTCTTCCTACTCCTGTTTCCACTCATCCTCATTCCCTCATCCTCTTAATCCCCCTCATTCACTCCTTCCTCATCATCTCTCCTCATCACATCTCCCTCCTAGCCCTTCCCCTCCCCTCCCCGACCCCCCCCCCTCCCCTCCCCCCCTCCTCAGCCTCCTTCCCTCTCGATCCTCGCTCTTTCAATTCCCTTAATTTTCCTCCTCCTCCTTATCTCACCTTTTCTCCGTCTCTGCCTCTCTCTCCCCTCTTCGGAACGGCGTGTTTCCCTCCTCTCCATCAAAATATATTCTTTCCCCACACCCACAGCTGCCCCTTCTTCCCCTCTTTCAGTATTTATATATTTCTCTTCCCCTCATTCTTCCCTAGACTGTCCCTTCCTCACACAAATTTCCTCCATCACCCCATCTGCATATCTCCTTAGATATTTTCCCTCCATTATACCTTCCTCTTGGGCTCTCCCTGTTTCAGTTGGTCCCCGGTCGCTCTCGCGCCTCTCTCGCTCTCTCTCTCTCTTGCTCTGTCTCTGTATCTCTGTCTCTCGTTGCTCTCGCTCTCTCTCTCTTGCTCTGTCTCTGTATCTCTGTCTCTCGCTCTTTTGTTCTCTTGTTCTCTTTCTCTTTTTATTTATTTCTCTCGTTCTCTCTTTCTATTTCTCTTTTCTTTCTCTCTTCTCTTCACTCTCTCCATCTCTCTCTCTTTCTCTCTTTCTCTTCTCTCTCCTCTCTCTCTCCTCTCTCTCTCTCTCTCTCTCTCTCTCTCTCTCTCTCTCTCTCTTCTCTCTCTCTCTCTCCTCTTCTCTCTCTCTCTCTCTCTCTCTCTCTCTCTCTTTCTCTCTCTTTTCTCTCCTCCCTCCCTCCCTCCTCCCTCCTCCTCCCTCCCTCCCTCCCTCCTCCCTCCCTCCCTCCTCCCTCCCTCCCTCCTCTCCCCTTCTTCCCCCCCCCCGGCAACCATCCCCCTGGAGGTCGGATTAGTCACCTTGGGTTGTTTCTGTGTCATTTACTTATTCTTTTGGGGTCTTAGAAGGAGTCAGTTCGGAGGAGGAAAAAGGGGAGGGAGGAGGGGAGGAAGGAGAAGGGGGAAGGGGGGAAGGGGAGGAGGAAGGGGGAGGGAGGGGGAGGGAGGAAGGGAAGAAAGGGGGGAGGAAAAGGAAAGGAGACGACGAATAGGACGAGGAAGGATGAGAAGGAAGGAGGGGAAGAGGAGGAGGAAGGGAGGAGGGGGAAGTTTGCGAAGAGGAGTACTTTGAAAAATGCGAGTGTCTCTTCCTCCTCCTCCTCTTCCTCCCCTTCCACATACTTCCCTCCCTCCATTCCCTCCATCCCTCCCATCCTTCCTCCTCCTCCTCCTCCCTCCCCTCCCTCCCTCCTTCCTCTCCCATCCTCCCCCATCCTCTCCCCCTCCTCCTCTCCGCTTGTCCCTCCCTGTTATTGTGTTATTGACTAAATCAATCGCTTTCAAAATTAAGTTGCATCATCGATAGAGTGGAGCGGTCAGGTAGGGTCGCGCTGGTGCTCATGATGACGAGAGGAAAGCAATATTTATGGTTAATGAGGAGAGGAATAATGAGGAGGACGATCAAAGAGAATCGGTTTTGTTGTTGTTTTCTCTGCGTTGAGTGTTGTTGTTGGTGTTATTGTTGTTGTTAGTCATCATCATCATCATCATCATCATCATTACTGCTATTATTATTATTATTATTATTATTATTATTATTATTATTATTATTATTACTATTATTATTATTATTATTATCGTTATTATTATCATTGTTATTGTTATCATCGTTATTGTTGCTCCTATCGTTTCTACTACTGATTATCTAAATGCGTATGGTGTGAATTGAGAGTGAATAATCCTGAACGAAACATTTCACAAAATAAGGTATATTGATTCGAACGTTTCAAAACTCGGATCGAAACATTGAAGCGATACGTCTGGTAAAGTTTCATTCACTGGTTCGTATTATGAATTAGTAATTGGGGCTAAATGGTTGTAATTATATTTATGCTTACAATTATGGCAATAAGGACGAGAATGAGGATGATAATATTGATTGTAATGATGATGATAATGATTAGTAATGGATGATATATAATGATAGTAATGATGATAATAATGATAGTAATGATATAATAAAGATAATAAATGATAGTAACGATGATAATAATGATAGTAATGATGATAATAATGATAGTAATGATAGTAATGATGATAATGATAGTAACGATGATAATAATGATAGTAACGATGATAATAATGATAGTAATGATGATAATGATTGTAACGATGATAATAATGATATAATGATGATAATAATGATGAGTAATGATGATAAAAGATAGTAATGATGATAATGATAGTAACGATGATAATAATGATAGTAATGATCATGATAATGATAGTAACGATGATAATAATGATAGTAATGATCATGATAATGATAGTAACGATGATAAAAATGATAGTAATGATGATGATAATGATAATAACATAGTGGTAATGAAGTAATGATAGTAGGAATAATGTAGTGGTGGTACTTATAAGTATACGAATAAGAATAATGATAATAACAAGAATAGTATTAATATTAATATTTTTAGTAATAGTAACAATGGTATTGAAAATATAACGATATTCTTACTATTACTACTACTACTACTAATGATAATAGTTAAAAATAAGGAGAGAAAATGAAATAACGGTAACAGTAGTAATCCAAAGGACTATGATGATATAATGATAATGATAATAATGATAATAGCAACAGCAACAGCGAAGGAAAATAAACAAAATCACAGGAGCCTTTTTGGAAATCCATGGCCGTCTTTTAGGTAGCACGAGCCAACAGCGGTGTCTTGGAGGACCAGCCTTTATAATCCTCAAGATGCTTCTGCAACACACACGCGCGCGCCACACACACACACACACACACGCACACGCACACGCACACGCGCACACCACACACACCACCACACACACACACCACACACACACACACACACACACACACACACACACCACACACACACACAC
>NW_020870125.1:36136-38600 GCF_003789085.1 Penaeus vannamei | reverse complement strand
TTAAACGTAATACGTATGTTTAACGGCTCAGTTGAACGTGACAGGTTCATAGAAAAAGAAATACACTCACGAGTATTCTCCGGCCTTGATCACAGCGTCCTCATCGCCGTCGGGGGATCCAGCCTGGGAGACGCGGATGCCGTTGGCAGCTTCGAAGTCGAAGTTGAAAGTTCCATCATCTTCGTGAACACGATCGTCCTTCAGGATTGGCACGAACTCTTCGCTCGAGTCGTATTGGGGAGCAGCAAGAGCCACGGCGGCCACGCAAGCGATGATAACCTACAAAGGGTATATATATTTATCAGTCTTTGGTGATTATAATGAAATGTGCTTGTCACTTTAAAAATTTATTTCAAATGAACATTTATGGCATTTCAGATTCATCTAAGACAAATCAGTACACACTCACAAACTTCATGTTGCTGGTGTAAGGATCACACTGATGGTTCGACCAAAAGAACACGTCTTTATATAGCACAGGTTCCCCTCTTGACCTTAGCGACCCTATTGCAGGTGTGGCCCCATCGGCCTTGACCCTTTCGCACAATCAACCTGATGCATGTCTGGAGATGTACACAGACATCTTACACATCTTACCATAGTGCAATATTGAGAGAACGCTAACGCTATCGGATATGGTTATGTCTGGAGTAACATTATCAGTATAACTGTTGTTTTTGTTATTATTCTACCATTGTTACCCTCAGGAATGTCTGTTTTCGATTTCTTTTAAAACCATTCACAAGCTGATTTCGGAATTCATATGGATGTGGTACCGTTGTAGAATGAGTACTCCTTAAAGAGTAAATAGTATTGCGTATTTCGAATGTACAAATTATCCCTGACCATCTGAGTGAAGTTATCAAGGTCTGAATAACTTTTTTTTTTTTCATCACTTTCGCGTATGCTGAAGTTTCCTAGTATTTTCGTGTAGATCATGTGTATCAGTATTTCGTCTTTTCAGTACACCTTTTGAACTAACAAAAGATACTTTATATCAAAATAAGGGAATGGAAACGTATAAAGCAGATAATCCAGATAAAAAAAGCACTTGTATTAAGAAGTCCAGCACAATGGAAATAAATTCAGAGCTCGAATTTTTTCCATAAGAATATTAGGGCTACACTGTCGTTATCATTCTTGTAAACAACTCTCGCTTTGTTCTTACTGCACTTACACACCACATGACGTTTCGCGTATACGCATGATTTGATATTGTCTTAATAAACTTGCCATTTTAGCGTAGACTGACACATGTTCAGGGGGTTTAAAAGCTCTCTCTCTCTCTCTCTCTCTCTCTCTCTCTCTCTCTCTCTCTCTCGGGGGCCGTCGCCTTTGTTTCAATTGTTATTCTTTTTACTACTCTCATTATTATTAATATAATCATCATTATTATTACTTTTACAACTACTGTTAACATTATCATTATATTGAAATTATCATCATTAGCATTGTTATAATAATTAGTATTAACTTTACTGCTAATACTACTTTTATCATCATGGCCATTATGGCAATCAACATCATTATCTTTATCATTATGACGATGGTTATTATTGCCATAACTATTAATACAAACATCATTATCCTTCTTTCTAGTGTCATCATGATTTACTTATTATTATCATTTACAAGATATATGGATATGAGTATGAGAAGTTTTTCTCAAAAAAGAAAAGGGAAGAAAAGGTAGTAGTGTTACTAATATTGAGGTGTGTTAGCTGAATCGTTTTCTAATATTCTTTGAAGATGAAATCTCATATAATTGATTTAACGAGTGATAAAGGTGCGCGACTCCAAATCATCTCAATATTGTGCGATGAAACGAATGGAAATGCACATTGAGATGAATGGTCTAATTCCACTTTTGTATGACCAATACCCATGGTTGTAGGTATAGCGGTTCTGAGCCTTTCAATGAAGGATCTGTATGCGTGTGTGCGTGAGCGCGAGAGTGTTAGAAAAACGTGAATCTGCCAGTTATGTATCCCGTAACTCTTAACGTTAGAATATCTTGATTTTTCAAGATAAATAAATCTTTAGTAGTTCAGAACCGAGGTAGGAGGTAGTAAAAATAAGTATACATCTGTATATAGTCTATTAACAATAGCATACAATAAATAGACGATGGTTTTCTTTGGAGCTTCTTAATTGTAACGTTCATCAGAATCGTCGCTGCGGTTGCGGTCCTCCTCGGCGGCCTTAGCGATCTGGTCGAGGACGAACTGAGGGATCGGGTGGGGAACTCGGGAGCCACGGGCAGGAGGTCGGACTGGGGCTGGAAGCCGTTCTCGTCAGCCACGTACTTGACGACAACGGGAGTGCCGTCAGGAGCGGTGTATCTGTAAAAATAGGAGGGTATGATTATTTAGATCTCATTAAATCAAGTGTACGTACGGAATTATATATTTTGTGAGGCTTTGAAATCTTTGTTTAAGTAAGCTTAAACGTAATACGTATGTTA
>NW_020870125.1:26136-28636 GCF_003789085.1 Penaeus vannamei | reverse complement strand
TCACAAGTTATGCTCAGTCTCCAGACATTATTCCTGTATGCAAATGATTTATAAAGATTGTTCTACCATGGATGGTTGTAATCGGAGACATTCTTCGCGTAAGGAACACAAAAATTATGAGAATTATCGGCTTTTATGGTTTTCGTTACACCATACTTATTGCTAATGTTGTCGTTTTGTTGTTGTTGTTGTTGTTGTTGTTTTACAGCAGTTGAATTATCTTTATTATTGCTGATGTTAAATATGACATGATTATTCCAATGATCAGTAATAACAACCATAATCATTGTTATAATTGTTTCAGGGGTTATAACTAGAATAATTTATTTTCATTAATATTCATATTATCGTATCTACTAGTGCTCTAGCATTATCATTATCGCTCCTACCATTCATTAATAAGGATGATATCAAATAAAAAATCACTAAATGCAAAAACTAATACTGCTAATGCTAATGCTGATGGTAATAACAATACTACTACTAGTACTACTTCCACAGCTTCTGATGATAATAATAATAGTAATAATAATGATAACAATGATAATGAAAAAAAATAATAATATCAACTAAATAAAAACAACAGTAATAGAGTACTTGTAATAATAACAATGATGATAATGAGGATGATGATGCTAATGAGGCCGATGATAATAATAATGATAACAATAACAACAACAGCAAAACAACGATAATGATAATAATAATAATAATAATAATAATAATAATAATTGTAATAGTAATAATGAGGATGATGAAAATAATTATATCAATAATAAGGATAATACTTATAATAATTGTGTTGATGATAATGATAATGACCATAAAGACCATACAAAAATAATTGCGGCGATCACCAATAGCAATAATTCAATATTGTTAGCAGCAAAGATAATGTATTTTAAAAAATGATTCTACTACTGATGATAGTGATAATAATGATAATGATGGTTATTAATATCATTATCATTATCATCATTATCATTATCATTTTCATTATCTTTATATTTATCATTATCATTATATTTACTACTACTACTACTACTGTATTATTATCATCATTACTGTTATTGTTACTTTTATTTTATTAAGAGAAAAATAGCAGTAATAAAATAGTAGTAATAGTAATGATAATGATGATAATAGCAATTATGGTAATAATGATGATGATATTACTAATAATATTAGTGAAAGTAATAATAATGATAATGTTAATAATAATAATAATAATAATAATAATAATAATAATAATAATAAATAATAATAATAATGATAATAATAAGGATAATACTACTACTACTACTACTAATAATAATAATAATAATAGCTGTGATATTGTCATTATGATAATAATAATAATGTTGATGATAACGATAATGACGATAATGATAATGCAATTATGAATTTAATTCTAATGATCACTTTTTTATCATTATAATTAGGATACTATTATAACCCTTCAAAAATAGCAATAAGACTGATCGATGCTGATCACGATAACAAAACAGCAAAATACAATAGCAATAACGAATAAAAATCGTAATGATGAAAATGTTAATCTGATAATAGTAGTGGTAGTAGTGACAGTCATAATGATAATAATAGTTAGTATTAGTAGTAATGATAATGATACTTAGAATTAATAACTAGTGATAGTGACATGAAGAATGAAAATAACAATCATTACGTAACATTTCATTCATAATTACAAGTAATTCAACCTCAGAGAAAACCCAAAAGGTTATATTTAGAATTAAGGGTAGTGGTTCCTGTGACATTTTTTTCCCGGAGAAAGGCCTTTTACGGAGATCACGTAGCATCAAAAACTACCTGTTGTTATTGGTTTGCTTTGTTTCCTTTGGTACAGCTGTCTCTCGTTGTCATTGGGAGTTCCAGTACTGTGTTAGCAGTTATAGTATAAATGACTTATAACAATTATTACAACCCTGATAGAGAAAAATATAGCATGACATTGAATACCATGAATATAAATTATTTTAGATGTAAAATAATGTGGTACGAATAACAGAAATTGCAATAACAACGATATTGTTGATATGTTAATGATGATTGAAAAAAAATAAACATAATTATGACTATCATCTTTACAACTGAACTTCAAAACAATTCATTTTTTTAGTAAGTGGTATAAAAACAAAACTGCTTTATGAAAGGGGTTTAATATTTACACAATATATTTGTTATAATATACAATAAATATATACATTTCTTTAGGTAGCTTCAGCAATTAGAAGCTTCGTCAGTAAAGTCGAAATTTATTCTTCATCGGAATCGGCGCGGGCGGCGTCCTCCTCGGCGGCGAAGGCGATCTGGTCGAGGACGAATTGAGGGATCGGGTGGGGGAACTCGGGAGCCACGGGAAGGTGGTCGCCCTCGGGCTGGAAGCCGTTGTCGTCAGCCACGAAGCGGAGATGGATTTCAGTGCCGTCAGGAGCGGTGTAGCTGAAATATTACAGAAACGCAATGAAGATGTACTTTC
>NW_020870125.1:16136-18636 GCF_003789085.1 Penaeus vannamei | reverse complement strand
AAACTCACAAGAACTACGTATAACTAAATTATTAATACTCACGAGTATTCTCCAGCCTTGATCACAGCGTCCTCATCGCCGTCGGGGGATCCAGCCTGGGAGAAGCTGATGCCGTTGGCAGTTTCGAAGTCGAAGCTGTAAGTTCCATCTTCCTCGTGGACGCGGTCGTCCTTGAGGATTGGGATAAACTCAGCCTCCTCGCTGGAGCTGTACTGGGGGGCGGCGAAGGCCACGGCGGCAAAGCAGGCAAGGATTACCTAAAAAAATATTATTACATATTAGTTTACAGGCCAATATGCTTCGCGTTCAGAAGAAATAAAGGTTACAACTAAATGGTATTGTAAGAAAGTTAAATATAGATTCAGTAGAGTGAAAGATGGGAAATATACTAAAGCAGTGTGCGTGAGTGTTTTTGTATATGTACACATGTACCGTACGGTGCGCGCGTGTGTGTTAACATATATATACATATATAGTATATATACATATATGCACGTACAATCATAGGTATATATACATAGATATCTATGTATATATTCATAGATATAAGTATCAGTAATCACATTGACATATGTATCAAACATACGTCCATAATTGAATACTCATCTATTAAATAATATATATATTGTATATACATATTAACAATTGTAAGTGTATTATTTTCACTTCTAAGATTAAAGTTCAAAACACAAGAAAAAATAAATACAATCCAAATAACTTTGTTTTATAATATGTCATTTGCACAATTATTTCCAGTATGCTCGCAACACTCACAAACTTCATGATGGTCGGATGTAGATCGAACTGATGTAGCGAACCAGTTGACTGAGCTTTATATACGTGCACTAGTTCCCCTCTTGACCTTGGCGATACTCTTGTAGTCCCACCCATATTGTGCAACCTTGACCTTTCCTTCGTAGCAAAGGGCCTTATCTCCCACTCACTTCTTGTGTCACATTCGTCAGCATTTTCTTTTTAATTGCGTCAAGCTTACAGTAACCTATGTGCATTGTCTCAAGTAACGTTTCCTTTTAACCATCGACGTAAGAAGGATGGCCACATGGAATGACGATAAGAACTGTTACAATAACAATTAACATTTTAGAGCAATATCAGTAGACGTTTTAAAAAATATTAAACCAGAGCTCCAATTGCGTCTATGTTCGTATATAAATGTGCATACTTGTACATATATAAAGAGAGAGAAAGAGAAGTATGCATATAACATAAATATATAAAATACACATATTTATGAATATATGTATGTATATCCATGTATATAAATACACACACACACATGCATATATATATATATATATATATATATATAATATATATATATATATATATATATATATATATTATATATGACATACATGTATGTATATATGTGTGTGTGTGTGTGTGTGCATATATATGTGTATATATGTGTATATATACATATATATGTGTGTGTGTTTTGTGTACAATGTTGATATATATGAACGTTTGTGTATATATACATGCATTTATAAATATATACATGTATATATATATATATATATATATATATATATATATATATATATATACATATTTATGTGTGCGTGTGTGGTGTGTGTGTGTGTGTGTGTGTGTGTGTGTGTGTGTGTGTGTGTGTTTGCATGTAGATGTATGTATGTATAATCATAAATCTGAAAACACATGTGTGCATACACATATATATATAATATATATATATATATATATATATATATATATATATATATATATATGTATGTGTATGCATGTGTATATATATGTGTGGGGTTAGGGTGGGTTGTGTGTGTGCACGCATATATACATGTATACATGAGACCATATAATATAACATATGTATACATATATGTGTGTGTACATCTAGGTATGTGTGTGCATGTACGGATCTATATATGTGTGTGTATGTGTGTACACATACATTTATATATTTATATATAAATGTGTGGGTCCATATACATATACATATATAATTATATATTTATATATGTATATACGTAAGTACATATAAAAATATATAAATCTAGATATATTGATATATATAATATATATATGTGTGTGTGTGTGTGTGTGTGTGTGTGTGTGTGTGTGTGTGTGTGTGTGTGTGTGTGTGTGTGTGTGCGTTGTGTGTGGGTATTTATACGCGTTTGTGTGCTAATGTATACTTCTGTGTGTGTATTTATGCAAACAGAAATGCATGCATATGTTTGTGTGTGTGTGTGCGTATGTTTGTGTGTATGTCTATATATAAACTTATATATGTATGTGTGTGTCTGTTTGCGTGTTTGTACAGCATTCATGTATATATATATTATATATATATATATATATATATATATATATATATATATATATATATATATTATATATATCCATATGTGCGTATATATGTACAGATGTCTATAAATGTGAACATCAAACAGCTATGTAACGTCACACACCCCTGTCGAAGTCCTGTCCAACCTTATCTCTATTTCTCAGTCTC
>NW_020870124.1:202500-205000 GCF_003789085.1 Penaeus vannamei | reverse complement strand
TCGGTTACTTTCAGTTATTTTCTTTGATTTTTTTATTTCATTTTATTCCACATGGAGTAGATGTATTTTCAGTGAAATCATAAATGGAACTGTAAATGATTTGATGCAAATCCATGTATATTATAATCAGTGTTTAGAATTATGGCAATTTTTGGGGGGGTTCAAGAGAAATGTCAGAATGCTTTTAAGATTTTTTTTTATTATAATCTGTAGATATATTCCATATAAATAAGAATCTATACAAAAAATACATTCTTTGGGATACAAAAATATAAAACTGTGACTAGACAATTTATACATATATGACTAGAAAAATAACTAGATTCAGACTAGAGAAGCGGCAACGCAAAATGACTAGACTTCTGCTTGCCAAACCTTAACGCTACAATACTGGATGACTAGACCATAGACTATATGGGACATAATGCTTGTGACTAAGCAGCATTAATGTCTTACAAATACTGAATGACTAGAGAAACATAAGCTTAAAAATAATATTCATGACTAGAGGAGTTGACTATAGCAAACATTTCATTGAGAAATATTTACAAAGGCTATATGACTAGGCAAAGGACTAGGTGAACATTATTGTTCAAAGCTGAACAAAAATGTTTTACATAAATTAAGGTAAATGACTAGATTACCTATGACTGAGATCTTTGTTTAAGCCTAAACCTAATGAGATCTTTGGATACGAATTAATAACAATGACTAGTTATAAATTATTTGGTTAATAGCTGATTTTTCTTTTTTTTGTGTCTTTTTTTAAAAAATGTTATGTTGGTTGAGATCTTTGGTGAGAAGCTGTTAATTTTTGAAGATGAGATTAAAAGTAAACTATTGCTAAATCTTTGGTGAGCCGATGCAATGCAATTTGCAAATTATGTTGATTGAGATCTTTGGTGAATGCTGCATTCTTTTTTTTTTTTAGTTTTTGTGCTATTCACTAACCTACAGTGGTCTTTGGTGTGGTAGACTAATAACTATGATGACTAGTGATAGAAAACTAGCTGACTAGTGCTAGTTACTCATCTTTGGTAAGCAAGACTTTGGATATAAGCTCTTATGGACTATTTTTGGTAAGTGGCTCTTAAATAATCTAAAATATAATCTTTGGTAGTATTACTTAACGCTACTTTGAATACTGAACAGTAAAATAATACTGGAGACTGGAATACCCAGCAGTTAATATACCATAGTACTACTACTGACAAATAGTACTAATGAGATCTTTGGAGACGAACTGGCGGTCCATCTGCGGTGGGTAGACTCGTCCTCTTAAAAACTAAAGGTAGACTGGTAGATCGGTAGACTAGGGTTGACTATCTCCCGGAGATCACTGACTTGCCCAGCGACTTGACAGCAGCTGGAACGGGTTGATCGGGGAGTTCTTTGACTATGTTCTTGGGTCGTTCTTCACTGGATAACTGCGACTAAGCACTAGCCCCTCCGACGACTAAGTTCCTCTGGAGGGGCAGCAGACGACTAACATGTTGCACTGACTACGATGAGGTGTCCTGGAGACCTGCACAGATGCGCAGCGGTCTGGGTGACGGCTGTTGTTCTCGAAGAAGGGGGCATACTCATTCCGAACTCACGAGACGCACAGCTAACACTCGACTCGCCTAACACTTGCAATTCCATTTCCTCAGCACGGCTGCCTCGAGGGCGACTAGAAGAAGGCTTGAAGCTGCACCCAAAAGGGCTGTGGACAGGCGGGAAGCGGTTGATCTCGCCGTCCGAAGACTCAACTCCTGACTAATGGAGGTTTGACTAGAAGAAGGTCGACTAGGAGAGTCCTGAGACTCAAGGACTAGGATGACTGGCGCCTGCCGACGTCAGCTGACTAGGGGGTGTCGTTCCGGCTGATCCTCCATTGCTCGGGAATCCGGGGAGGTCTGTAAATATAAGAATACACTGTAAGTTCACTGCACTTTGAATATGAAGCACATCTCACTGTTTGTCACTAAAATCACTGTATGTATTAATCACTGTTCCGAAATGCTGCTGTACTTACCGAGCCACGACGGTGAAGTATGATTTATGAGAGGGCCTAAAAGGCCACGAGGAGGTCCTGTGAGCAGAGGACGTTCCTCGGCTACAAGCTGAGGCTGTAGTGATTTCCAAACCAGGTTGGCGGGCTTATATACGCTGTCACAGGCAGGTGCACCCACCACGCGTGTGGCGGACCAATCAGGGCCCAGTAAACAACCTGCCACGCGCCGCGCCAACCAACCCGAGAGGGGCGGTGGGCCGGACGCTCCCGTCAGACCAATGAGCGGCCAGCGTAGGGGTTGAACGCGCCAATGGAGACTCTCAGAGAACGCAGGTGGCCGGCATGTGGCGGCACGTGTCAGGTGAGCCACCGACCCTCCCGCCACTGCTAGGTGGCCACCCACCATTATCACGCATGGACCCCGATATAGTGACTGTACTTATTAAATAACAAAGTTTTCTGATTGATTCATACCATGAAATACTGCATTACCCTTCCGTTACC
>NW_020870124.1:115000-197500 GCF_003789085.1 Penaeus vannamei | reverse complement strand
CCGTCGGCTACCCGAAGTGCGAAGAGCCACGGCGCGGCCACAGGTCGTCCCGCTCCTGTCGGCACGCCGGGTGTTGTCGCGTCGCATTACTCACGTCGTAGGCAGGTCGTCTCACGCCAGGCAAGGTGGATCCGCGGGCCGACACGACTCGCGCGGGTACCCTGGGCCACTTGAGTGAATCTGTGAATCTCTTCTCGAGCTGTTGGTGGTCTCAGGAGGCCGAGTCGAGCCCGGCGCCGCCCAAGGAGACGCCCTCCGACAAGATGGTTCACCAGGTCCCGCCGCCGCAGGACCGCAACCCCCGGAAGCGGGACCGCAGAGCCGCGGGACTCCTGCTGAACCCGGGGGGCGGCCCTGAGCTCGCGCCCCTGAGGGATCCCGAGTACAAAGGCGACATCCGCCCGCCGCCCACCAAGATGTCCCGCCTGGGCATGTATGAGACATACCAGCCATGGGTACTGCAGACGTACGGCGACTCAGCCAAGACCAAGACTATCACTAGGAACAAGTACCAGCGTATCCTGCAGATCCTGCGGGGCGACTACGTGGACAACGAGACGTCCAAGTTCAAGCTGTGGGTGAAAGGTCGGGGCTTCAGGATCGGGCCCCCTCCCGGCTACCTCAGCGGGGGCGTCGGGGGCGTCGGGGGGGTGGAGGACCCCATCATCACCCAGCTCACCCCCCCGCCCGGCCTCGATTACAACCCCGATAAGGACCCCTACCCCGACATCTACGTCCAGACCGGCACAATTAAGGTAAGAACTTGTAAACTTTTATGGTCCCGCTGACGCTCGACGGCGAGGCGGCGCGACAAATATCTCGCCCGGACGAGGGAGTGGGTCTGGGACCGTTCCTGAGGGGTGACCGGCAGGACGGGGCCATGTGTGTCTGCGAGTTTGTCTGCGTGTCTGTTGGTCTGCGTCTTGTCATCCGTCAGCCAGTCCGGCTGAAAGTGCGTCCGTTGGCGTGGTCCCTCCCCCCCCATCCTGGGCATCCTGCGGCCGAGGCGTCCCTCCGCCGGCCAGCGACTGCGACACAGGTACACGTCAGGCAGGTGGCCCATGACGTACCTGGCCCGGGCGTCCTAACAAGCCCCGGCCGCTGTTTATGAGCGCCGGAGGAACGTGCGAGGCACCGAACAGGGGCCGGGGAGGGGGGGGGGCTGCCAGCCGAGGGGATTAAGGTGCACATAGCACCGCATACTTGTGTATCGCCATGTACACGCGCTGCGACCGTGTTATAGCGGGTGCCCAGGTACTGCAGAAGGGCGTGACGGCTCCTGCCGCTGCAAGGCCTTCGCCTTAGCTCCTCGGGGGCTGCGGGGCTGAAATAGCGGACACTTGAGCAGAGCGTTAAGCCTCGCCCTCCCCCCATCCCGGCCCCGTCCCTTGCCGTGCCCCGGTTGTAACAGTCCCCTTGAACTTGGTCCCCTGCCCGCAGCGCCGTCCCTCCCCGTCTGCGGTGTCCTTTCCCTGGCCCCTGCCCCTCCCCCGCCCGCCCGCCCGCTACGGGACGGGGCGAGTCATCTGGGTCGGGCCGCCTGTGTGTGTGTCCGGCCCGCTGCTGCTCAGGCTACCAGGGCTAGAAAGGCGCGAGTCTTAAGTGATTTATGTAAGCGTGACGCCCTTACGACCCTCGCCCGCCGTGAGAAGGATGTGGAGTTTCAGATTAACCGAGGCAGTGGGTGGCACTCCGCAAGTTTTCGCTCACCTGCATGCAGATGTCAGATTTTATCATAGCCCGCTCCGAATGCATTTAATCTGCTTTAATTGTTCCAGTAGAAAAATAGCGGGCAGGCTTCGACGGGGCGAGCGAGCGGCTGGCGGCGGCGGATGAAACCTTTTGGCGAACGGGGCGAAACGCGGTGTGAACGCGCGCTGTCTGCGGAGAGGCGTCGCCGCTCGCCTGCCATGTCTCGCACACGCCTCCGGCCGCCTCCGAGCCACAAGGGCGCGCGCCGGCCCTGACATCATGGTTTCTGTGCCTTTGTGGCGGCCGCCGCCCGCTCCTCTGTAACCACCACGCGGGCCGCCGGCCGCTCGGGCGTAACCCGCACGCCGCGCCCCGACGCATTCCCGTCGTTTGTCACGTCGCGGCGGCGCGGGCGGGGCGCTGTCAACTCTCCAAGTGATGCCCGCGCCGTGGCCCAGGCCTGGGCAGCCAAAAGCGGCAGTCCAGACGCCCATGGGCGTGGGGGCGCCCAACAAGGCCGAGCGTCAAGTGGCGGCGACGAGGGCCTGTGCGTTGCAGATCTCCCGTCTCGACATGGCGCCTGGACGTTGTCCCAGGGACCCGCCGCGCCCCAGAACTCCACCAGGGATCGACTTCCACTTCGACGGCCACCTGCGGTCCCGGACTACGTGCGTGGTCTAGGTGTAGCGAGTCACGGACCCGTACAACACGCAACAACCCCACCAAAGGTTCAGGCTTGCCCGCTGCCCCCGTTGTACTGCTCCGTCTGTTGGCGCAGGTGTGTGCTCTCCCGTGTCCGCTTTACAACACGTGTGTGTCGTCACCCTCTTCGGATGAAGGGCACTACTGTCTTCTGTTTGTAAGAAGGGTGGTGTGTGGTTTGTGTGTGATGACATATTGTGTAGCCGTGTGTGTGTCGGTTAGCTGTGTTGTGGTGATCTGTGTTGTCAGTTGTGTGTGGTGGCGCGGCAGCTACGGTGTCGTTCCCGACTAACATCATACTCGCATATTGCTCCGTCTGTTTGTGGAATCAGAGAATAGAGGGTCGGGAAATTCACCGCGAATGCATATTCCGCGTCTGTCGCATCTGCCTATCTCGTTCTGCCCGTCGCCCTGACGCCGTGCCGCTGGCAGAAGCCGCGGCACTCTCCATAAACCATGGATCTCATTGCCCCAGCATAATTTCCGCACGCACCAGGTCGCTACACAGATATTAACTAAACGACTAACCTGGTCATAAAAACGAACTCACCGCTACTCTATACTACAACTGCTCGCTCGCCGCTCGAAGCCCGCCAGCCAGGACCACCTACTTAGAAAAACCGCTCCTCACACACCGACGCTCATTACTCCGCCCTCCTCGCCGTGCCTGCCGTATTATCTCCGCGCCACTCCCCCGACACTCCTCTCTTCCGCCACTCCATATCCTCGATCTCCCGTCCTCTCACCTCTTCTCTCTTTCTTCTTTCCCTTTTCTCTCCTCCCCTCGCTCCTCCCCGCTCTTCTACTCTCTCTCTCTCTCTCTTCTCTCTCTTTCCTCCTCTCTCTTCTCTCTGGATTTATTCATTCGACTCGCCTCCGACTTCACCCGAAACACTTTTAATCTCCTCCTCCCTCAAACCCAGCTCCTAACGCTAAATTTATCTTCGACCCCCCCGTCTAGTCCCCTCTTCCTCCCTCCCTCCTCCATCTTTCTCCCTTCCCCCTTCCTCACCCTCCTCCTCCTCTCTTCTCCTTCCCCCCCTCAGCATCACCTCTCTTACACTCCCTACCTCCTTCTCTGCCCTCCTCCTCCTCCCTTGGCCCCTACGCTCTCCTCACCTTCTCCCTCCACTCGCTCTCCTCCCTCGCTCCTTCCCCCTCCGTCCAACCTAATTCAGTTCTCGGGCCCGATGAACAGCGGCACTCACTCTTATCCCACTCAACAACCCTCACCCCCCCCGTCCCTTCTTCCCCAACCCTCGCCTCCATCCCCCCTTCTCCGATACCCCTAAGCGATTTGCCTTACGAATCCGCCATCCTCTTCCATCGATACCTCCATCAAACCCGCACTCAACGCCCTTCTCTCTCTCTCTCTTATCTCTCGTCTCTTCTTACTTTCTCTTCGCTCACGCTCTCTCTCCTCCTGGCTCTCTTCTCCATCTCTCTCTCTCTTCTTCTCTCTCTTCTTCTCTTCCTCTCCCTATCCCTCTCCCTCTCCCTCTCCCCTCTCCCTCTCCTCTCCCTCTCCCTCTCCGCTCCCTCCTCCCTTCTCACCTCTCGTCTCTCTCTCTCCATTGCGCCTCCGCGCTTCTTTCCAGAGTCCCCGCCCGACCCGCAAAATTTCTCATTGACCGCCTCAGATGAACGCCGGGGATTTTTTTTATTTTCCAATCTCTTGTGTTTCACGGATTTTGCCTTCAAATATTCTTACTGATTTGTAAGACAGTGTCTGTCTCTCCCTTCCTGTTTTGTCTTTCTGTTATTCTCTCTCTCTCTCATCTCTCCTTCTCTCTCTCTCTCCTCTCCTCTCTCCCTCTCCCTCTCCCCCTTCTTCCCTCTCCCTTCCTCTCCCCTCTCCCTCTCCCTCTCCCTCTCCCTCTCCCTCTCCCTCTCTCTCTCTCTCTCCATCGCCTCCGCGCTTTTCCGAGTCCCCGCCCGACCCGCAAAATTCTCATGACGCTCATGAACGCCGGGGATTTTTTATTTATTTTTCAACTCTTGTGTTTCACGGATTTTGCTTCAAATCTTTACTGATTTTATGAATGTCTGTCTCTCCCTTCCTGTTTGTCTTTCTGTTTATTCTCTCTCTCTCTCTCTCTCTCTCTCTCTCTCCTCTCGCCTCTCTCTCTCTCTCTCTCTCTCTCTCTCCTCTCTCTCTCTCTCTCCTCATCCCCTCTATCTCTCCTTCCTCCCTCCTCCTCCCTCCCTCCCTCCCTCCCTCCCTCTCTCCTCCTCTCTGCTTCTCTCTCTCTTCTCTCTCCCCTTCTCCCCTCTCTCTCCTTCTCCCTCACCCTTACCCTCTCCCTCTCCTGCTCTCCCCTTCTCTCTCATCACTAACTTTCCCGGTCGCCCTCGCTGTGTCGCCCTCTTATATCGCCTCGCCCCTATCTTACAACCATTAACTGTTCGGCTCCTCCCCTCTTTCCTCTTTTCTCTCTCTCTCTCTCTCTCTCTCTCTCTCTCTCTCTCTCTCTCTCCTCTCTCTCTCTCTCTCTCTCTCTCTCTCTCTCTCCTCATTCCTCTCTACATTTCCCTCTCCCTCTTCTGGATGTCCTTTCTGCTTTTCATCTTTTCTGTATCGTTTACCCTTTCATTTCTCTTTCTTTTCTTCTCTCTTCGTTCCCCTTCTTTGTCGTAAAGTCAAGTATATCTTTACTCTACTTCCTTCTTCATTTTCCCTTTCTACTTCAATTTCTTCTCCCCCCCCCCCCCTACTCCTCTTCGCCGTCGTTCGTTTCCTTTCTTCTTTGTCTACCTATCCCTTCTTTACACCTTCTTCACCGTCTTCTTCCTGTCCTTACTCGTCGAAATCTTTCCTCCCTTCTTCCTCTCTCCTCTTCCTCCTTCTTTTCTTTCCTCTCATCACCCTTTCATCCTGTCACCTTTCCCCTCACTTTACCATCCTGCCAAACCGCAGATCTCTCCCCTCTGCCCCCTCCCCCCCTTCCCTCCTGTCAAACCTCTATTCAACTCTCCCCTTTTCCCTCCCCCCTCCCTCCTCCTACCCTTCGTCTTGCTTTGGCACTCCGGGAAGGCGGTAAGTAGAGAGAGAGAGAGAGAGAGAGAGAGAGGAGAGAGAGAGAGAGAGAGAGAGAGAGAGAGAGAGAGAGAGAGAGAGAGGAGAGAGAGAGAGAAAAGAAAGGAGAAAGAAAAAGGAAAGAGGAAAAAGGCAGATAGAAAGGTCAGGCAGTCAGATAGAAAGACACAAAAAATATTAATCACCAAGAAATTAATATTCAAAAGAGCATAAAAAGAAATAATATTTATACACATGGACAGCGAAATTTGCCGGAAGATAAGAACAGATTGGCAGAGAGAACGTGAGAGAAACGGGTAAAAGGAGAGGAATTGAATAAAGTGCGGGAATAAAGTAGTGAGAAATTAGAAAGAAAAATAGGAAATGAGAAGACTGGAGGAAAAGGACAAAGCGAAAGAAACGGGAAACGGAGCAAAATGTAGGAAACGCGAAAATTGAGGGGAAACTGACGGCATGAAAGAAAGGGGGAACAAGTAAAAATATAGGGAAACCGAAGACTTAGGGGAAACGTACTTCACGGAAGAAACGAGAAACGAGGTAACTGAGCAAAACGGGCAGAGAGAGAGAGTCAGTGAGTCATTGAGAGAGAGAGAGAGAGAGAGAGTCAGAGAGAGAGAGAGAGTGAGAGAGAGAGAGTCAAGAGAGAGAGAGAGAGAGAGAGAGAAGAGAGAGAGAGAGAGAGAGAGAGAGAGAGAGAGAGAGAGAGAGAGAGAGAGCCCAGAAACGAAGGGAGACGAAGGAAGCGCGCAGAACGAGAGGAAGAGGAGAGGCGAGGCGGCGCACAACAGGAAACTCACCACCAGTTTACACGGAAGGTGATATTTTGGGGCGCCGGACGAGGGACTCAGCTGGTGAGCCTCGGATGGGCGGGGAGAGAGGAGAGAGAGAGAGAGAGGGAGAGGCGGTGGGCGGGGAGGAGAGGGGAGTGGATGGGGTGGGAGATGACAGGCTGGTGGAGGTGGTGAAGCGGAGGGAGGAAAGGCGTGGATGGGAGAGGGACGATGAAAGATGTGGGAGGGGGACGGGGGGAATGCAGGGATAGAGACATGTTTGCAAGGGATGGGTCTGCTTGGCTCTTGCGTGGTGGAGAGAGAGGGAGGAGGAGGGAGAGGAGAGGACGGAGGGAGAGGGGGAGGGAGGAAGAGAGGGAGAGGGAGGAAGGGGGGAGGGGAGTAAGAGGAGGAGAGGGAGGGGCAAGGGAGTAATGATAGATAAAGACAAACAGACTGACAGACAGATAGACAGACACAGACAGGTAGACAGACAAATAGACACATACAAACAAGAGGAAAAGGCGAAGAGATGTCGGAGCGAAAGAAAGAGCAAAAGCTAGAAAGCAACAAAGAGAGAGAAAAAAGAGGAGCGCCGAAAAGACTGAGCCGTTTTGCGGTTCTTTCCCCTCGCTAGATTTTTGGCGTCGCGGCGCTGGTCACGGAAGCCCTGTTGTAAAAGGCCCCCTCCCCTCCCCTCCCTCCCCCTCCCGCTCCGTCATTCTTGCAAGCGAGCGAGGGCGCCCGTGTCACTGCCTCTCTCCCTTCCTTCTCGCTGTGGCCCGCCCGTGCCTCGGCGCGGCCCAAGACGGGTTTACTTACAGCCACTTACTCGTACAGTTTACAAGCCGTGAAGCGAGGCCTCGGGTCCGCTGTCCGTCCCTGCGCGAAGGTCATCCCGAAGCCGCGGCTGTGGGCGGCGCGCGCGGGGATGATTCAATTCCAGTAGCGACTCCTCTTTAAATTTAATTGTGTCTGCAATTAGACTGACTCCGGAACTAATCAAACGGACGCGGATATCAGGTCACGCGAGGTCGCCCGTGGGAAAGGCCCTCCCGGAGATCAGCCGCGCGGGGTCATCTCGGCGCCTCGTTAGGTCGAGGGCCAGCCTGGGTCGCGGAATGGGGGGGGGGGGAGGTCTTCGTGTGGCATTAATGGTATTATTATTATTTCGGTCATTATTATCACCATCATCATCTCCGTCTTCATCGTCATCATCATTATTATGTATTTCCCTAAACTTGTTTTTTAATACTAATTGGTCTCAGCTATTGTTATCACAGCCCCTCCTCCTCCTCCGCCACCATCACCCCCTCCTTCCTACTTCTTTCTCCACCATTATCTCACTTTCATTACTTCCTCTCATTTTCCGTCCCTCTCCTTCACAGTAACCTTTGGCACTGCCCTGTGTGTACGAAGTAGGATTCAGGGTGGCAAGTGTGTGTAAGTTTATGGTAACTGGAGTATGGTTGAGGATGATGAGTATAGCTGAGTACATGCGTGTGCCTAAATGCGTGTGCGTATGATTGTGTGTGGAGAGAGAGCTAGAGAGAGAGAGAGAGAGAGAGAGAAGAGAGAAGAGAGAGAAGAGAAGAGAGGAGAGAGAGAGAAGAGAAGAGAGAAGAGAAAGAGAAGAGAGAAAGAGAAAGAGAGAGAAGAGAGAGAGAGAGAGAGAGAGAGAGAGAAGAGAGAGAGAGAGAGAGAGAGAGAGAGAAAGAGAGAGAAGAAAATGGTGTGTACATATGTAATTTAGAACGTTGCGTCACGACCGCCTCTGACATCTCGAGGAGGGGCTGTCGGCGGACTCATAAAGGGCTGAGGACTGTGGGGGTTAGGGTAAGGGCAGGGAAGGGGTGTGGATGGAGGCGAGTGGGGAGGGGAGGAGAGGCGAGAGCGACGGGGCGAGGGGAAGGCCGGGAGGGGAGGCGACGGTGCGAGGGTGGGTGGGGTTGGCCCAGGGGAGTTATTATAGGGTCGGAGGAACGTTCCCGACGCACTAATTGGCGCGATTACCTGCCGTCACCGTCCCTCCTTTCCCTCCCCACCCGCCTTCCTCTCCCTTCCTCCCACCCCCCACCCTCCCCCATCCCTCACCCTTCCACCCTTTTAAACCCACCTCCCTCTCCCTCACCCTGCCCTAACCCCCTCCCTCCGCCCTTCTAGAGTGCGAGCGCTGAGGGTGGGCGAGGCGGGGCGAGGAGAGTGTGGGCGGCAAAGGTATTGTGTTGTACAAAGATATTGGCGAGGGGTGCGTGGCCGCGACCCATTGTCAGGGATAATAGTGTGCGGCTCCTGACTGTGACACTGCTTCCACCCTCCCTCCCTTTCGCCTTCCCTCGCTTGCTCTTTCTTTCCCTCCCTCGCTCTCGTCTTCCCTCCCTCTTTCCCTTTCTTCTTCCCTCCTTCCCACCTTTTCCCCTTCCCTCCCTTCCCCTCTTTCTACTTCCTTCTCTCCCTCCTTCTCTTTCTCATTTCTCCCCCTCTCTCCCTCCCCCATGTTAGTCACCACTGAACACTTGCACTGTTTTAGTCACCCTCCTGTATCACTTTCACGCTCACGCCCTTCCACATGTAAGCTGTCTCTCTTTTCTCGTCTCCTCTTTCTCTTCTTCATTCTCCTTCCCCTCTTCTTCTTCTCCTTCCTCCTCCTTCTCCTCATTCCCTCCAGCCCCTTCCTTTCCCTTCCTCCACCCTCGGCCGTTTTCCGCCTTCCACCTCCCTTCTCCCCCTCCCCCTCCTCCCTCTCCCGCCGCACTCCCATTTCCTGTCCAACACATCTTCAGCACCCTTCCCTCCCACACCCCTCTCCCCCGCCCTCCCTCCGCCGCACCCGACCTGTTGGAACACTGCTTTACCTGCGCCGGTGGAGCGAGGGGGGAGGGGTGGGGAGGGGGCGAGGCAGGAGGGATGGGGAGGAAAGGGGAGGGAGGACGGGCGAGTGATTGAAGGCGAAGGGGAGAAAAAAAGAGTGAGAAAGCAGGGAAGAAAGGGGATGAGGAAGGGAAGGAAGGGCGGAGGAGGCTGGAGGCTCGGCACAGGAGACAAAGCCCTGAGTCGTCCGGGGAGGGTGGGGTCGGCAGGGTGGTGGAAGGGGCTGGGGAGTGGCAGGGGCAGCGCCCGGACAAAAGCATGAGCGCGGAGGGAGGGAGCGGCAGGGGAAGGAAGAGAGCGGCAGGGCAATTGGCAGGGGAAGTCCTGTCTCGGCGCCTCCCGCTGGCTGGGAGCGACGGCGGAAATTGCGGCAGAGACGTGAGTCGTAACGTCTTGTTTACGGCCACTGTGGATGTCCGCGCCCACACGCACACGCGCACATGCATCCATGCACACATTCGCGTACATCCCATAACGGAGGCGCTGGCGAGAGCGAGCCGTCGCAGCAGGCGCGCAGTCATCCGCAGAAGCGCCGTTCGCCCGCACGCCCGCAGGGGAGGGGGCGCCAGGCAGCCTCCACACGCACTCGAACGCGCCGTTGCACAGACACGCCTCCCCCCTTCCGCAGCCCTTAATGTCAGCCTCCCCGCCCACCGCTCGTCAGCTCCAGATGTTTCCACAGCCCCCGCCCCTCCCACCTTCCCCCCCGTCGCCGTCACCACCACGCCCATTCCTCACGCCCTTTAACGCGCCCACTTTGCATACGAGCGCTGATTGAACCCTGCGGGCTCGGCGGTGCTGACGCCCTCGCTGGGAGCGTCGAGTGCCTGGCGTCTTCGCGCTGGCCTCGCCCTCCCTCCGGCTCGCCCTCGCCGCCTTTTGCACGCTAATTCCCCCGCAATGAACACCTCTGTGCGGCGTCCCCGGCCTGCAGCCTCCCCCCCGGCCTGCAGCCTCCCCCCGGCCGGCCTGCGACGTAGCAGCGAGCAACATCCTGCGTCCCGGCCTGCCCGTCGATCTGCATACCAGACTCATCTGCAGCCCGGCGTACCAGACATGTCATCTGCATACCAGTTCTGACTATCACGATGCATAATCTCCCCCGCCGCTGCCACCCGCATGCGAGCCGTCTGTCTGTCACCCTGCACACTGCGCCCTTGTGAGCCAGCCAACACCCTGGCGCGCGGCCGCTCCCTCGGGCCCTCCTCTGCCGCCCTGCATGCCGCGCCGCACGCCCTTGCCCCGCCGCGCCCGCCCTTCCTCGCATGCCCTTCGCCCTGGCTCTGGCCACGCGGCCTTGGGCCCTGTCATGCTCTCGAGGGCTCCCCGCCCGCGCCCCTTGCGGTGATGGGGTCTGCCCGTGCCCTTCCTCCCCCCTCCCCTCTCTCTCTCTCTCTCTCTCTCTCTCTCTCTCTCTCTCTCTCTCTCTCTCTCTCTCTCTCTCTCTCTCTCTCTCTCTCTCTCTCTCTCTCTCTCTCTGTCTGTTTCTCTCTCTCACTTGCTCCCTCCCTTCCTGTTTCATTCACTCCCTTTCACCTTCTCCCTCCCTCTCTCCATTCCTCCTCCCTTACTTCCCCTTCTCCCCCTCACTCTCTGTCCGTCTTTCTCTCAGATTTTCACTTTCGTTTTCTAGTTTTTCTCTCTCTTCTCCCGCTCTCCTCTGCCCGACGCTGCGTTTTCTTTTTGCCTTGACTTTCGCTTGTCTTTCTTCCTCTCCCCTCTCCTCCTCAACCGCTAATCCCATCATGCTGTTCTCCTCACTCGCTCTTTACCTACTGCCCTCTCTCTCTCTCTCTCTCTCTCTCCTCTCTCTCTCTCTCTCTCTTCTCTCTCTCTCTCTCTCTCTCTCTCTCTCTCTCTCTCTCTCTCTCTCTCTCTCTCTCTCTCTCTCTCTCTCTTTCCCCCTCTCCTCTGACTCTCTCTCCCTCTCTCCTTTTCTCTCTTTCTGTTTCTTTCTTTTCCTTTCTCCCTCCCTTTCCTCCTTCCATCATTTCCCTTTGCCTTTGACTTCGCCTCCCTTTCCCTCCCACCATGTTTAGTCCCTCCCTCTAGGTCACCCAGCCCTTTAACCCCCACAGCGCGCGCCTCCTCCCCTCTCCTTCCCCCCTTCCCCCTTCCCCCCCCGGGTGCTCGTGTGACGGGCGTGGGGCGTAGAAGACTCCTGCTGTCACACCTGCTGCCACCACCACCCTTCATTATCATGGCTCCCCCTCACTTGCGCCTCCTCTCTCCCTGCCTCTCCCCTCTGCCTCTTTCTGTCATTCTGCCCTTCCCCTCTCTCCTCTGCTTCTCAGTTTCTTCCCCTCTCTCCTATCCTCTTTCCCCTTTCCCCTTTTCCCTTTTCCCTTTCTTCTCTCCCTCTTCCCTTTCTCCTTTTCCCCTTTCTTCTTCCCTCCTTCCTTTCCCCTCCTTTCCCTCCCTCCCCCTCCCTTCCCTCCTTCCTCTCCTTCCCCTCTGTCTCTCCCTCTCCCTCACATTCCCTTCCCTCCTCGCTTTATCCCAGGCTTATGCCTTCACCCTCTCGGCCTCGCTCAATCTGCCCTACTCTCTTTCCCTTTCGCTTCTTCGCTCTTTTTCGCATTCTCTCTCTTTCACAAATACATATACACATTTTCACACTTACACACATATTTACTTCCATTCACTCAGTGCATAACACTTTCACGCTCTCACACATACTTTACTTCGCACACGCACACTCACGCGCACTCTCACACTCTTTCTCTCTCTTGCTCTCTCTCTCTCTCTCTCTCTCTCTCTCTCTCTCTCTCTCTCTCTCTCTCTCTCTCTCTCTCTCTCCTCTCTCTCTCTCTCTCTCTCTCTTCTCTCTCTCTCTCTCACTGTCGCATACGCTGACACACTTTGCCTCATGCTTGCACTCACTCCCTCCCGACTGCACTCATACTTTACCTCGCACTCACACTCGCACTCTCTCACACACTCACACTTCCCCGCACTCGCTCTCACCCAGCACAGAGCACACACTTCCCCCGGGATTACAAGCCTTGGGCTAACGGGCCGCACGCAAACAATGATCGTCTTTCATGCAGAGACAAATGTCATGCAGAGAAATCAGAAACCGCACGATCATTACAGATTGGAGAGAGGGAGGCACCAGGGTCATGCAGGCACACAATAGAGAGGTGCCACGTGTAGAGCCAGACCGTATCAGGCATCGATGCCACGCTTAACAAGCACTCGGTGTGACTTACGCGAGGAAAGCTGCACACGCACTGATAAATGGGGAGGAAGATAGCTGGGGATGGGAGTGGAATGGGAGTGACAGGTGTAGGAGTGGGAGGTGGAGTGGGAGTGAGAGTAGGAGGTGGAGTGGGAGGGGGATGGAAGTGAGGGAGTGGGAGTGAGAGCGAGAGCGAAAGAGAAATAAAACCTTTATCAGTTCGTATAGCGGGGATCCAACTTCCCACATCCTTCCTCCTTCCTTCTTTCTCTCCTCCCTCCTTCTTCGCTCCCACACGCACTCACGCACACACGAATGCTGGCACGGGTGGGAACACACACACCGGCCGGGTTCTCCCTCTCATTAGCGGCGCCGTCCCACAATGTTTCGTTCAGGGCGCCCAGTCACGTCGGTGGGCCCCTCGCCCCCCTCCCCCCGGCCCCTGCCTGCCTCCCCTTGCCTCCTCCCGACCTCTGGCTGCCTCCACTCTCTCCTTCCCTGCCCCTACTTCCCCTCTGCTCCTTCACTGCCCCTCTACCCTCCATCCTCTACCCCCGCTCTCTCTCTCTCTCTCTCTCTCTCTCTCTCTCTCTCTCTCTCTCTCTCTCTCTCTCTCTCTCTCTCTCTCTCTCTCTCTCTCTCTCTCTCTCTCTCTCTCTCTCTCTTCCCTGACGGTATATATCCCGCCCCCCTCTCCCCTTCCCTCCTCTCCTCCTCCTCTTCCCCTTTACTCCTTCCTCCCCATCCTCGTCTCACCCGTTCCCATCCCCCCAACCTCCCACCCTCCCTCCCCCTACCCCGTCCCGCGTTGCAAGAGTGTGAAAATTTATCCATGCAATACCAACTTGTGCTTCGCTGGGGGCAGAGTCATGGACGCGCTGATGGACGGCGGGGCTCGGCCGGCGCCGTTTGCTTCTTTGGGCTGTGCGTGCGTGCGTGCGGGCGTGCGGGCGGGGGTGGGGGGTGGCAGTTTTTGTGAGTTGTGGGTAAGTTGTGAGTGTGGGGTATGTGTGTGTGGGGGGTATGGTGTGTGTGTGTATGTGTGTGTGTGTGTGGTGTATGTATGTATGTGTGTGGTGTGTGTGTGTGTGTGTGTGTGTGTGTGTGTGTGTGGTGTGGTTGTGTGTGTGTGTGTGTGTGTGTGTGTGTGTGTGTGTGTCTGAGAGATATCTGTCGTACTTTTTTAATCGGCTCTGTAATCTAAGCGATTTTTTTGTGCGTATGTCATTGTGTGATTTTTCTTGTCATGTTTTTTTCTCCTTTGTTTGTGTAGTGGTGAAGCTACATAAATACCCGTGAAGTCTTTGTCAGGCAGCCATTTGTTTCGCTAATTCATCTAACAGACAAACGACACGCGGCCATGGAGTATATTTGTTGCACACTGCTCGTTGGCGTAGTTGCAGGAGACAGTACAGGGGACATTATGTAGATAAAGCGGATATTGACAAAGCGTTGCACCGGAGTGAACTATGTTGATGATGTGCAACGGCGGCGTGTTCTGTTGCATCAGCGAACGCGTTTTGGCGAGTCCCGTATGTTAATGACGCCGGCGAACGCTTCCTCTGGTTGCGGTCCGCGCGCACGCGTAACAGGGCTCGGAGCGTCGTCGTAGGCTTACGTAATGCTCTATGGTAATGAGGTGCGGCTGCGGGAAGCGGTCTGCGAGGGAGCTGCGAGTTTTTTTGTTTTTTATTGATAATTGTTTATTGTTTTTGGGTTTTGCTTTTTCTTACTTCTTACCGGAGAAAAGTGTGTTCTTGCGTCACGAAGGTCGTCTGGCCTGGATTTCACATGCTACGGTTTGTTCATTGCCTCTCTCTTCTCTCTCTCTCTCTCTCTCTCTCTCTCTCTCTCTCTCTCTCTCTCTCTCTCTCTCTCTCTCTCTCTCTCTCTCTCTCTCTCTCTCTCTCTCTCTCTCTCTTTCTCTCTCTCTCTTTCTCTCTCTCTCTCTCTCTCTCTTCTCTCTCTCTCTCTCTCTCTCTCTCTCTCTCTCTCTCTCTCTCTCTCTCTCTCTCTCTCTCTCTCTCTCTCTCTCTCTCCTCTCTCTCTCCTCTCCTCTCTCTCTCTCTTTCGCGCGCGCGCGCGCCTTCTTCCTACTGCATCTCCTCCCTCACCCCCTCTCCTTGCTCTCCTCCTTTAATTCCTTCCCACCTCATACCTTTGCCTTTAACTTCCCTCTCACCTTTTTCCTCTCCTCCACGCCATTTTCTCCCCTTCTCCCTCTCCCCATTTCCCCATCTTCCCCACCTTCACTCTCCTTCCCCTTCCCCCATTCTCCCCCTCCTTCCCTCCCATTCCCTCTCTCCCTCCTCTCCCCCCTTCGCCTCATCAGCGCCGCCTCCCCGTGGATGCAGACAGGCAGCCTCATCATAATTGGCTTCACTTGGACGAGAAATCAGATTTATGAGTGTCCGCCGCAAGAGGAGGAGGAGGAGGAGGAGGAGGAGAAGGGGGAAGAGGAGAGGGAGAAGGAGAATAATAGAAATAAGAGGAGGAGGAGGAAGGGAAATGCCACCTGATACAGGGGAGGAGGAGAAGGGTAAAAAAAGAGCAGAAGAGAACGAAACAGAACAGAAAGAGGAGAAGGAGGGGGAAAAGGAGGGGAGGAGGAGGACCAAGAAGAGCACATACCCTTACCTTAAAGGGAATCTTAACCCTCGCTCTGCCACAAGGCCATATGGTTGGGCGTGCGTGCGTGCGTGTGTGTCTGTGTGTCAGTGTATGTGTGTGTATGTGTGTATGTGCCTGTATGTGTGTCTGTGTATGTGTGTGTGTCTGTGTATGTGTGTGTGTGTGCGTGCGCCTGCGCGTTTGTTTGCTTGTTTGTTTGTTTGTATGTGTCTTTCTAACTTTCTGTCTGCCACTCTGTCTGCATCTCCCTGTATCTGTCTGCTCCCTTATGCATCTGTCTGAAATACCAAATTTCTCGGCCCTTGTTCACCATGAATAAAACAAGCAGGACGTCTTTCCCTAATGTCAAGATTATTTATGAAGGTCAGTCTTCGCTTTGGGGAAAGGGGGAGGAGGTAGGGGGAGAAGGGACGAGGGAGGGGAAAAGAGGGGGAAAAGGAGGACAGGGGTCGAAAGGCGTGGGGGGGAGAGGAGGGAGAGAGAGAGAGAAAGAGGGGGAGAGGGAGGGAGAGAGACATATGGAAGCTCCATCTCCATGCACAGCCTCCGTAACGGGATCTCGCTGGCGCATCGCCCTTCTCGCTCTTTTTCCATCCACTTCTTTTGCTACACTTCTTCATCTTACCCTTCTTGTTTTTCTTGTTGCTCTTCTTCCTCTGTATCTCACACCTGCTGTGAGAGATAGAGGAAGAAGACAAATTTAAGACATAGAGGAAGACAAACTTTCTTTAATAAGACAAATATTATTTGACTTCTTCTTCTTCCTTCCTCTCGTCCTCCTTCGTCCTCCTCGTCCTCCTCCTCCTCCTCCTCCTCCTCCTTCTCATATTACTATTATTATCACAATTATAATTATTCCCCATTTTCTTCCTCCTTGAGTTTACTTTTTGTTAGTAAAATTATTATGGAAATTAGGCTCAATTAAGGTTTTGCAACAGAGAAACATAATTGATATCATGTAATTATATGTATCTATCCGTTGATCTATATTTTTTTCTGTCTATCTGACTATCTATCCACACACACACACACACACACACACACAACACACACACACACACACACACACACACACACACACACACACACACACACACACACACACACACACACACACACACACCAACACACACTCTCTCTCTCTCTCTCTCCTCCTTCTCCTTCTCCTTTTCCCTCTCTCTTTCTTTCTCCCTCTCTATCTTCCTTTCTCTTTCCCTCTCTCTCTTCCAGCCCTCTCTTTTTTCTCCTTTTTATTTTTCTTTCTCTTTACATACCTACCCCCTTCAACCCCCCCCCCCCCGCCCGCTTCTTATCGAGACTGATTTCCCGGATCGCGACCAGAGCTGACGCGATGCTGACCCGGAGCTTGCTTTTATCCCGTCAGCGGGTCGTTAGATATTCAGGGACGGTTTGGGCTGACACTTTTTTTTGAGGGGGGTAAGGGGGAGAGGGAGAAAAGGAGGGGAGAGGGAGGGTGGTGGTTAGGGTTGGTTGAGGGAGAGAGATGGGTTTAGGGTGAGAGGGAGGGTGTGAGGGGAGGTAGAGAGAATGGAGTGAGAGGGAGGGGGTGAACGAGAGTGAAAGGGAGGGAGTGAACGAGGGTGAGAGGGAGGGTGGTAAAGGGGGGTGGAGAGTGAGGGAGTGAGAGAAAGGGTTACATAAGAGGGTGATAGGGTGACGGATGCAGGGAGCGGGTTTAAGGACCGGGGGTATCGGTAGGGCGAGAGAGTGAGAGCTTGGGAGGCAGAGAGGGTGAGAGAGTGAGAGTGCGGGCGGGGGTACCGGGAGGGCGAAGGGATGAGGGGAAGGGAGTACAGGCTGAGAGGAGGCAACGAGGGCGAGGGGGAAGGGGGTAGAGGGAGCTTGGGGGGGGGGATGCGTCTGATTCGCAGGACCTAATTTGGGTTTTGTTCTGATGTCGGGGTCGCTCGCACGGCTCCTTGGCGTAATGCTTAGTCTTACTCCTTAATTTCTTCTGTTTTCTATTTTATTATCTTTTATCTCTCTTCCAGTTTTCGTGAATTTTGATATTTATCTTGCATCGGGCCAAAGGTCTTGGTAGGATGTTGTTTGTCCAAATAATGTGGAACAATTTTTACCGTTAGGACAGGAGGGAGGTGGTCTTAAAAAGTGAATCTTGTCTGCAACATCTTTGCTGCCCACAACAAAAACGTTTGCGTGCGTGCGTGTGTGCATGTGGGTATCAACACGTGTGTCCATGTACTTGTCTGTACATGTGAATGACTACATGTACCGTATCAGGTGTTAACTAGCAGATAATTCTTTCTCCATTCTCCCGTCTCCCTCCCTCCCCTCTTCCTTCTCCCTCTCCCGTACCTCCTTCCCTCCCTCCCCCACCTTCTACCCTCCTCAAGCTCTCCCTTCCTTCCCTACCTCCGTCCCCCTCATATCTCTCCCCTCCACCTCCTCCTTCCCTCTCCCCTTCCTCCGTCCCTCCGTCCCTCCCCACCGTGTGCCCTCCTCAGCCCCCCCTTCAGCCCCCCCTCCTCCCCGCCGCCACCCACAACAACGGCGCGGGCGAGAGGCGGCAGCAGCTAGCAGCGCCGGGACGACCCTTTGCCCACGCGAGCCTCGCCTTCCCCCTTCCCCTCCCTCTTCTTCCCCTTTCCTTGCCTGCTTCCTCCTTCCTTGTTTCTCTATTTCTTGCTTCTGTGCTTCCTTTCTTCTCTTTATTCGGAAGATTTAGGAGGAGGCAGAAAAAAGGGGCAGGAATAGAAGTAGGAAGAGGAGGAAGGAGAAGGAGGAGGAGGTGGAAGAAGGATAAGGAGGATGAGGAGTAGGAGGGCGCTCGAGAGCTGTCGAGGGACGTAGGATCGAGGGAGTGACGGCGGAGGAGAGGTTGGGAGGAGTAGGGGAGAGGAAGAGCGGGGGATGGAGGAGGAGAGAGAGGGAGGGGGGAATGAGGAGTAGGATGACGGGAAGAGGATGAGAGGCGGAAAGAGGAGGGCGGATGAATGGAAAGGAAGGGAGAAGCAGAAGGGGGAGATGAGGGCAAGGAAGGGAGGAAAGATGGATATGTAAAGAGGGAAGGAGTGAAGGAAGAGACGAAGGAAATAAAGAGAGACGGAAGGGAATAAGGAAGGAAGGAGGGCAGGAAGGGAAGAGAGAGCGGGAGGGAGGGGAGGGAGGGCTTTAGATGCCTAAATATATGGCCGGATCGTTCAGGTGATTGATGCGTGGTGGAGGAGCCGGCGAGGGGGGAGGGGGGGGGGGAGCTGCGGCACTCGCGGGGGCTGGAAGGAAGGTAATTTGGGGGTGACACAGCGGGGTGGGAGGGGAGGAGGGAGGGAAAGGGAGGATGGGTGGGGAGCGAGGGAAGGGTGGATGGGTTAGGGAGGGAGTGGTACGATGAATATGGAAGGAGGGAAGAGAGGGAAGGAAAGGAGGTGTAAGGATAAAGAGGAGGGGAAAGAGGGTGAGGAAAATGATGATGAAATGACATGACAAGAGAGAGACCAGAAGAGACGGATCGCGTGAAAAGAGAACGAGGATAGACCCAAAACACGCGAACGTTAGAAATAAAGGAGACGAAATATCTATCGGATAGCGGAGGATGGGGATGGCTTCAGAAGAATAGATGGGGCGTTAAGGAGGGAAGGACGTCGAAGATGAAGCGCTAATGAAGGGAGGGACAGGATGGATCGATCGGCGGGGATTGGACGGACAAGGAGAGATGGCATGGGTGGAAGGGTGGAACGCCGAGGGAAGGGCATGTGGAAGGGTGGAACGCCGAGGGAAGGGCATGTGGAAGGGTGGAACGCCGAGGGAAGGGCATGTGGAAGGGTGGAATGATGAGAGAGAGAGGAAAGGCGGGAAGGATTGTGTGTTGAGGGAGAGGGGAAAACCGGAAGGAGGATTTCAGAGAGAAAATTCGGGAAGGGTGAAATCCCGACGGAGGGGAAAATCGAAAAGGAGAAAGTGTAGGCGGAAAGAGAAAATCGGAAAGGATAAAATGAGGACTAATTCAGAAAATCGGAAAGGACAGACTGCGGACGAAAGGTAAAACGGGAAAGGACAGGATATAGAAGAATAAAGATACTCGCAAAAGGAACAGAGAACACACGATTAGAGAAAATCGGAAAGGACCGACTGCGGACGAATCAAGAAAGTCGGAAAGGAGGGAATGCGGACGTGGAGGGAAAATCGGAAACGGGCGCCGGAAAGGGAGACGGCCGAGCGGGGATTACGCGGAGGCGCTCGGAAACTCACGTGATTCAGCGGCGCGCCACAAGTCCCACGTCACGGCGGGAAGGGGCTCGCCTGCCGCGGGAGGCGGTCGCGGGCATTTAAAGTCTCCACCCCCTCTCTCTTTCTTTTTTTCTTTTCCTTTTACTTTCTTTTCTTTTTCTTCTTCTTCTTCTTCTCTCTCTCTCTCTCTCTCTCTCTCTCTCTCTCTCTCTCTCTCTCTCTCTCTCTCTCTCTCTCTCTCTCTCTCTCTCTCTCTCTCTCTCTCTCTCTCTCTCTCTTTCTCTTTCTCTTTCTCTTTCTCTCTCTCTCTCTCCTTCTTTTATTTATTTATTTCTCCTATCCTTTACCTCGCTCTCTCCCTTCCCCATTCCCTTCTGCTTTATATCTCCCTTCTTCTCTCTTTTCCCACCCACCTCCACCTCCTTTTATCCTCCCCTACTCCCTTCCTCCTCCCTCTCCACCCCCTTCTCCCCTTTCTCCCTCCTCCTCCCTCTCTTTCCCCCTCTCCCTCCCCTCCCCGCGACTGTCTGGCCCCGTGACGCACGCACTCAGCCCCGCACCCTTTGAGAGAGCCACGACCCCATCGGCAACACTTTCTCTCGCAATCAGGTTCAAGGACACCTCATTCACACTTTTGAGGCTGATGCCACTGCCGGTGCAACGCCCTTGGGATGAGTTATGAGGGTTTTTTGTTTGTTTGGTTGTTTATTCTGTCCATCTTATCTCTTTCCTCACTTTTCCTCTCTCCTTTCCCTATCCTTTCCTCCCGTCCCTTTCCGTAGCTCTCTTCCTTCCCCGTTTTCCTCCTCCTCTTTGTTCTGTCTCTTTCATCTACTCCCTTTCTCGTCTTCCTCCTCCTCCTTTTTTAAATTCTTGCACTTAAAACAGTGACTCACAGGCGTCTCTGTGTGGGACCTCCGCTCACCTCGCCGCCCGTGAGTCACCTCGCACGGGCGGAGCGCAGCCGGGCCAGGAGGAGAAGGCCTTGCGTTGAGCGCTGGGGAGGGAACGCACGCGCACGCACGGAGGCACGCACGCACACGATCGGATATCTACATCTGTCTATCTACCCATATGTATGTATCTATGTACGTATGCATATATACACTGTATATATGCATATAAACACTTACATAAATACATACGTATTAATAAAGCGAAGAAAGAGTGAACACACATACGCGCAAACAGACAGAATGAATGAAGGAAAGGAGACCGGATGTCGGGAGGGAGGGAGAGAGGAAGGAGGAGAGAGAGGAAGGAGCGAGAGATCATTAGCGATCAGCCGCATGTTTGTAACTTTAATCATGTCTCCGCCGATGTGATCGATTGTGCCGCACGCGCTGCTGCTCCTGCTCGCTCCCTGGCCGCCGGCGCCGCCGCACGCTGCCGCACTTTGCCGCGCTCTGGTACGGGGGACCCCGAGGCACTCTTAGGCACTCGAGGTCACTGTTCTGCTCTGCTGCACTCCTCGGGCCGGTGCTGCCACATCCCACCATGCTCTAACTGTGGCACTTTCAGGCAATGAGGCACTCTTTCATAATGTGAGGCCCTCTAAGGTACTCTAATATGCTCTAATGCACTTAGCTATCCTCCAAGGCACTCTGTTATGCTCTAAGACAGTCTGCTATGCTCTGAGACACCCTAAGGCATTTTCGTATGTTAAAAAACACCAACGATTCTCTGAGGTACTTTGCTGTGCTGTCATCCCTCCCTCTACCTTTAAGACACTCTAAGACACTCTGAGTCACTCTAAGACACCGCAAGGCTCTGCTGTACTCCAAGACATTCTTAAGTTACTTTGCCCTATCCTGCTGTGCTTCACAGGCCGCCTCCGACGGTCAACTCAGCCATGTACTGCGAGTGTCAGCTTACACTCTACCATGCTTTAGGACGCTTCGTTACACGTTGCTGAAGGTACAGTAAGAATAAGAGGAAAAACATAAGTTAGAGAGAGAAAAAAATAGACAAAAGCAGGAAGGAAGGGAAGGAGAGGAATGAATACGGGGATTAAGGGAAGGGAGGAAGGGAAAAAGAGGAGAATTAGGAGGAGGAGAAGGAGCAAGAGAAGGAAGGAAGGGAAGAGGGAGGAGGAGAAGGAGCAAGAGAAGGAAGGAAGGGAAGAGGGAGGAGGAGATAAAGGAGTGAAGGAAAGAAATAAAAATGAAAATAAAAGTGTAGAAAGAAATAAAAGGAGCAGGCATAATAAGAGAGGAATAGTTGAGGAAAATGAAAAAATATCGGTGGAAGAGCGGGAGACAGTGAATGGGGGAAAAGGAAGGAATCGATGATGGGGGGAAGAAAGAAGGATGGATGAGAACACAAGACGGAATGAGAAAAAAGGAGAAGGGGATACCTGGAGGATTACCGGTAAAATCTCGGTTAGAGGAACGAGGGGAGAGAGAGAAGGTAAAGGTGAGGGGAATGGAGTGGGAGAGGGAGAGGGGAGAGGAGAGGAGAGGGAGAGAGAGAGGGAGGAGGGATAGGGAGAGAGAGAGAGAGAGGAAGAAAGAGAGAGAAAGCGAGAGAGAGAGAGAGACAAGAATAAAACAATTAACAACCGAGTCCAAAAAAAGAAAGAAAGATAAAAGAAAACTAGTGATAAACACGCCCAAAATAGGCAAGGCAGATAATCAAGCGATGGAAGGGCGGCTGAGGGTGTGGCGGGGCAGGCAAGCAGGCAAGCAGGCAAGCAGGCAAGCAGGTGGGGCAGAGGAAGGATGTCGAGAGAAGGGAGTACTATGAAGGACAACAGTGATGGGAGGAAGAGGAGGAGGTGGTGGAGGTGGAGGTGGAGATGGAGGTGGAGAATGAGGAGGAGGAGGAAGAGAAGAAGGAGAAGAAGAAGAAGAAGAAGAAGAAGAAGAAGAAGAAGAAGAAGAAGAAGAAGAAGAAGAAGAAGAAGCGGAGGAGGAGGAAGAGAAAGAGAAAAGGGGAGAGAAAGAGGACGACGACGACTTCGCGTCAGATAGCAGAGTATGGAACGTGAACTGTGAGTGCAGGAGCGGAGGGGGGGGCAAGGAACGAAAGGAGGAAGGGAGGGGATAGGAGGGAGGGAGGAGGAGGGAGGGAGGTCGATGTGAATATTTGGGGGTGGAGGAAAGGGGATTTTCTTACACGTAGGACCTAATCGTGAAAAAATATATACATATGATGGTTAATATTCATATAATTAACTTCAATGGCAAGGCATCCCCCCCCCTCCTCACCCCCTTCACACACAACACGAGTTCCCAACTGGAATGACGTTATTTTTCCCTCTTTATTTCAAGCATTAGTTTCATCCCTTTTAATCCTCATTATATCGCGCATCGTAAGTCGGGTCGGACGGCCAAGCCCTAAGACGTAAAGTTGGTTCCTGGAATACAAAGATTTTGGGCGGTTCGCTAATTACCCTCATTAAGGCTGCTGATACACTCGGAAGACGAAGAGACAGGGATAAGAAGAGAAAAGAAAGGGGTTAGGGATAAGGGAAGGGGATAGAAGGAGGGAGAGAGGGGAGAGGAAGAGGGTGGGGTGAGGGAGAGGGAGAAAGGGAAGAGGAAGAGGGGGTGGTGGTGAGGGGAGGGAGAGGGAGAGGGAGGAGAGAGAGAGGAGAAAGAAAGAGAGAGAGAAAAGAGAAAGGAAGAAGGAAAGAGAGAGTAAATGAAATACACTAACACGCACACGCGCGCGCGCGGGCGAGAAAAAAAGATACACGGTATTCCAGAAGAAAAAAAGGTGATGCAACCGCGCCTCTCGTCCAGGTATTAGGCGGACAAGGCGAGAAAGGACGAGGAAGTGGAGACACTAATGAAGATGGGAACAAATAAGGAAGAGGAAAGAAGCGGAGAGCGAGAGATGGGATGGAGGTTGAAGGAGAGAAGGAGGAGGAGGAGAAAGAGAATAAGGAGGAGGAGAAGGACGAAAAGGAGGAAAAGAATTAGAGAAAGGAGGAGAAGGACGAAAAGGAGGATAAGAATCAGGGAAAGAAGGAGGAGAAGGACGAAAAGGAGGAGGAGAAGTAAAAGAAGGGGGAGGAGGAGAACGATATAGAAAGGATAAACGATTTAACAAAGCTTTGTTTTTTATAATAACAGCGATGATAATTTCTCTTTTTACAACAACGACGATAATAATACTGATTATCAACAATAACAGTAAGGATAAACTCGCACTTATTATCTTTTTCTCTTAGTAGTTCACACGTTCTCGTTCGCGCATCGACGCTGCATCCGCGCATTCGCCCGGATTCACGAACGCAGCCGGCCGGCCTCTTTGGTATTCCATTAATCCCGCGGGAATTATTGAGGATTTGTAATGGGCTTAATTTACTTTTCTGGCGAGTGATAGGCAGGTCGAGACGAGGCTTATGCGAACGGGGGGCGGGGCAAGGAAGCGCTGGGTTTCTTGAGAGAAAAGCTGAGAATTATGGCAGTGTTAATATTTTTTTTTTTTTTTTTTTTCTTTCTTTTTTTCGTGTTTGAATGCCGTTGACTCTTTTATTTATATTGTTTCCCCGGTTACGAACTGACTTTTTTGAGGGGGGTGACATTTACAATTTTGAATTTACTTAACTGATTTTTTTTTTGTGTGTGTGTAAACCCCATTTCCCATATATTTTTTTTATTTGTTTTAAACATCTCTCGAGATACTTAACTGCAATTTCCTGTTTAGAAAAAATTGCACCAACACAGAGCGATAGCGAATCCCCCCCCCCCCCATATTCCTCTCACCCCCGGCGCCCAACCACACTAAACCCCCCTCGATCAACCCCCTCCTCCCCCTTCCCCTCCCAGCATCCCGCCACAAGTTGGTCGCTGGCTCGTCCCCGCGCCAAATTTCTATATTTAGATGCGATACAGAGAGAAAATTCATTATGTACATGGAGGCACAACCGTTGTTATGTCGGGGTGTAATGAACATTTCCATTATAAGCGCAGTTCCAACTCTCGCATAGCCCCGACCTCGCTTGTACATGGGGGAGAGGGGGAAGGGGAGGGAGGGGACATGTTGACCCATGAGCGTGGGAGAGTGAGGGAGGAAAGAAGAGAAAGGGGGAAGAGGAATAAGAGAGAGTAGGGAGGGAGTAAAAAAAAGAAAAAGACAAAGGGAGAGAGAGAGAGAGAGAGAGAGAGAGAGAGAGAGAGAGAGAGAGAGAGAGAGAGAGAGAGAGAGAGAGAGAGGCAAGCAAACAGACGCGGGGACAAAAAGACAAAGCGGCAGAGAGAGAGAGAGAGTTAAAAAAGGAAATCTGTATATATGTGAAGCGCTTGAGCACTGACCTTTGTGCAAGCGTAAAGTGAGAAACGGAGAGGCGGAGACACACACACACAGGCGCGCGCTTGCCCACAGCCCGGCCGTTGTCACAGGCAGACAAAACCGCATCTTGAGCCGTGATCGCTGCGCCCCTCCTCCCCCTTCCCTTCTCTCCCTCCCTCCTTTTCACCCTTCCTCCATCCCTCCCTCCCTTCCTTCCATCATTCTTCCCTCAGTCCCTCCCATCCTCTCTATCCCTTACTCCCTCCCTCCACCCCTTCTCCCTTCCTCCCACCCCTTCTTCCCTCCCTTCCTCCCTACCCTAATCCCCCTCCCTACCCCTTCCCTCCCTCCCTCCCTTCCCCCCGCCAGCGTTCGCACCGCGGCACAGTCACACAATATCCTGTTTCGAATGAGACTCCAGATTCCCCCCCGCGATGACGGCCTTTTAAACACGACATCTGGGAGTGATCGGCGCGCCCTTGCTGGAAATAGGATGTCCCCGCGGGCGCGTTCCGGTAGCCGCGACGGTGGAGGGAGGGAGGGAGGGAGGGAGGGAGGGAGGGAGGGAGGGAGGGAGGGAGGGAGGGAGGGAGGGAGGGAGGGAGGGAGGGAAGGAAGGAAGGAGGGAGGGAGGGAGGAGGGAGGAGGAAAGGAGAGGGGAAGAAAGATGATGAGACAATGAGATAAATTAAGATAGAGGTAGATAGATATAGCAAGAGATAGAGAGATAGAGAGAGAGAGAGAGGGAGGGGGGGGGAGCGCGCGCCACGGATCACGCAGCGCGCGCCGATAACCTCCAGTAGCAGCGCGTTTCCGGACGCCGCGAACAGCTTTTTATGGCATGCGAACGAGGGAGGGGGGGGGCGACGGGGGGGGGGATGGTCCGATGTCCGAGGAATGGATTGTATGGAAAAGGAAAAGAGGAGGGGGGAGGGAGGAGGGAAGGGAGAGGAGGAGGGTAAGGCGGAGGGAGGACGAAGAGCTCTTGTTGTTCTTGGTGGTGTTGATGGTAGAGGAGTAGGAGGAGGAGGAGGAGGAGCAGGAGAGGAGGGAGAGCAGGAGGAGGAGAATGAGAATGAGGGAGGAGGATGTGGAGGAGACAGTGGTGGAGGCAGATGTGGCGGCGGGCGAGGGTGAGGACGGGGACGAGGAAGAGTGGACGGTTTCGAGGAGTTCCCTCAGGAGTGGAGGGTGGAATTACGTGGTCAAGGTTGGAGTTTATCGAAGCCGAAAGGGAAGGGGCGAGTTAGAGGAGTGACGGAGAGAGAGAAAAAAGGGGCAGGTGTCAGTGACGAGATACAAGAAAAATGGAGTTTGTAACCACGACAGACCGCGGGTCGAGAGGCATGAGAATTGACAGAAACGGAGGCGGGCTTGACTGACAACAGATACGGAGAGGGAGAGAGAGAGAGAGAGAGAGAGAGAGAGAGAGAGAGAGAGAGAGAGAGAGAGAGAGAGAGAGAGAGAGAGAGAGAGAGAGAGAGAGAGAGAGAGAGAGAAGGATAAGAGAGGGAGTAGAAAGACAGAACAATAGGCCATGGAACCAAATAGAGATAGAGAGAGAATGCAAAGCAAGAGGCAAGGAAAGAGAGAGAGAGGAGAGCAGAGGCAGGAGGGCGGCGAACGGGAGTGGAGTGAGGCAGCGAGTCTGGGCGTTGGGATAGCGGGACTAAAATGTTGATGGGCAGTAAGGGCAGGATGACCTGTAATGGGGTTAGTATGGGTGCGTGTGATGCCCGCTCTGGTAATGGTCCGCAACGTGAGTGTGTGTAATGGAGAATGAGGGCGGACCGACAGGGCGGGCGGGAGGGAAGGGGGAAGGGAAAGAGCAAAGGGAAAGAGAAGGTGGAAGAGGTGGGGGAGGAGGAGGGAAGGGGGAAGAGGAGGGAGGTTGGTCGACGTCCACGAGGGGAAACTGACCAGACCATCGAATGCGGTGCAAGTGTGGTTGTGGGGCAAGGGGGACAGGGAGGGGAGCTGGCTCAAGCGCGGGCGAGGGCAGGGACCAGAGGTAAGTGTATGTGTGTGTGTGTGTGTGTGTGTGTGTGTGTGTGTGTGTGTGTGTGTGTGTGTGTGTGTGTGTGTGTGTGTGTGTGTGTGTGTGTGTGTCTGTGTGTCTGCGTGTGCAACGCGTGCGTGCGTTTATGTGTGTGATGCGGAAGGGAAAGGCAAGGGTCAGAGTAAATGGTTTTGATGCGGCTGTTGAAGGAGAGAAGAAGGGGAAGGGAACACGCAATGTAGTGTAGTCGCTGAGGAGGAAGGAAGCGAAGGAGGAGGAGGCGAGCCACTGCAGACGGAACGAGGGGCGCGCGGGAAGGGAAGGAAGAGGGCGATCACGAAAAATCTTACAAGTTCAAGCCCCCGCGCCCATTTTTCCCGAGGGTCTCCGCCCGCCCGACGCAGCGTTACGCACGGCGGAGGCGCCACCGCAGACAATGCCCCGTCGCCCTCCTCAGGTGCCCAGCGCGGCCGAGGCGCCGGAGGAGGAGCGCAGGGAAGGAAACTGCCAGATCCTGGACGCAGATTTGCTGATGCTGCCGCCCGCGCTCTCTCGTCCTGTCAGCCAGAGGTGCAGGAAAGCCAGGGGGGCAGGTGAAGGTAAGGGAGGCCAGGGGAGGCCAGGGGAGGCCAGGAGAGGGCGGCAGGGTGAAGGGCGTGCGTGGGCGAGGGAGCGAAGGGGGCCGCGGATGCAAGGGCAGATTAGGGTGGTCGTGGTGAGAACGTTGTTAGTATTCCGGCGAGGGTCGAGGGTGGGGAGGGTGGGGAGGGAGGGAAGGGAGCGAAGGGAGGGGGCAGGAAGGAGGGAGGGAGGGGAAGGAGGAGGAGAAGGAAGGAGGTCTGTTTTGTGGTAGAGAGGGAGAGACTGTGGGGGACAGAGAGAAGGTGGAGGCGGAGAGGGGAAAGTCTAGGTTGTGGCGAAGAATATAAGAGGGAGGATCTGGAATGTGGTGAAGAGAGAGAGAGGAGAAGAAAGAGAGAGTGAGTGAAAGAAAGAGAAAGAGTGAAAGAGAAAAGAGAGTGAAAGAGAAAGAGCGAGAGTGATAGAGCGAAAGAGTGAGAGAGCGAGAGCGAGAGAGAGTTTGCAGGGCGAGGCGTCCGCGGTATGTGCGAGGGCCAGAGCCTCCATTGTGGCGGGGAGACAGGCCGAGCGTCCGAGGCGAGCGTGCGGCGAGAAAGTTCCGAGAGAGATAAGGGCGCACGAAGAAAGGTGAGAGGCTGTGGTAAGAAACCCGAAAGGAGCCAAGTGCGTCAGGGCGGCTTTGCGTGTGGGGGTGGCGGAGAACGTGCGTCTTGCGTGCATGAGGGAGCGTGGCTTTGCGTGTGGCGGTGGGAGAGAGCGTGCGTTTTGCGTGCGTGCTGGGAGGGGGCCGTTGTGTGTGGAAGGGGGTATGGGTGGCGCGCGTGTGTATGTATGCGTATTGTATATGTTAGTTTATTCATGACTGTTTGTTTCTTGAGTGTGTCTGAGCGGGCGTGCGTGTGTGTCTGTGTCTGTATGTTGTGGCTGGGGTGCGGCTGGCTGGTGTCATGACAGGGGAACTGCGGGTGTGCAGGCAGGCAGGGCGGGGAGGGGGGCGTCACGTCCCGTGGCAGGGAAAAGGGGAGGGAGGAAAAGGATTGAAATGTTAGTAACGAGCAGCAGTTACTTGGTATCTGCAGCCAAACTGAGAGAGAGAGAGAGAGAGAGAGAGAGAGAGAAGAGAGAGAGAGAGAGAGAGAGAGAGAGAGAGAGAGAGAGAGAGAGAGAGAGAGAGAGAGAGAGAGAGAGAGGGGCGTTGCTACATTAAAGATGCAGGCGGTGGGAGGGCGACAGCGGAGACGGCATCCCAGTAATCCCTGTCCCCGCACTTTCGCCTTGCTCTCGGCGCTGCGTCGTCGTCGTCGTCGTCGTCTACTTTTCTTCGTCGTCGTCGTCCTCGTCGTCGTCTTACCTCGCTTGCCCGTTTCTCTCGCCGCCGGGCTGATGCTGCATTAATCTCTCCTCGCTCCCCTCCTCCCCCTCGGCTCTCTCTTCCCTTCCTCATTTCCTCATCCCTGGCTTCCCTCTTTCCTTCCTTCCTATCCTCTTCTTTCTCTCCTCACTCACTCCCTTCATCCCTTCCTTCCATTCTCCCTCTGTTCGTCCTCTCCTCCCCCTCATTCAGCCCCCCCCCAAAAAAAAAAAAAGGCGGCGACGGCAGCGGAGTCGAGAGCCAGAAGCGGCGCTCGCGTGACGGCCGATAAAGCGCGTCAGGAAGGATGCAAGATGGGCTTCGGCGAAAGGGCGGGAGGGGGCGAGGAGGGGCGGGGGAAAGGAAAGGGGTTGGCGAAGGAGCGGGGGTTAGGGATGGGAGGGGCGGGGAAGGGGAGGGGGAAAGAGGAAAGCGGAGGCGTGACTCGTTACGGTGGGGAGGGGGGCGGCGGGGGAGGGGAGGTGTGCCTCGCCACGCCCGCAGCAGGAAGGTGGTCACGCAGGCCGACGCATCGCTGGGGCGTGGAGGGCGAGGCGCCGTCGCTCCCTCGAGCTCCTCTGGGCGCGGCCGCCCTCACCCCTGACCTCCGGCGCCCTCACCCTGGTATGCGTGTGAGGGGAGGGGGAGCGCCGGCGGGGCAGGGCGGCGCCCTCTCCCTCGGCCGCGTCACGGGCTTGCACTCGCACGCCATTCGCACTCACTCAGCTCGTAGGTGCACACGCACGCACGCGAGCCCCACATTCCCATGTACTCGCTCACGCTCACGGACACATGCATACGCACACTCACATTAGCACTCACACAGACACACACACACACACACACACACACACACACACACACACACACACACACACACACACACACACACACACACATCACACACACACACACACACACACACACACACACACACACAACACACACAACACACACACACACACACACACACACACACACACACACACACACACACACGACGCACGGACGCACTCACGCCCCCCCCCCCACACCCCCACCCTACGCCCAACGGCCTAATTTCCTGCAATTCACAGCGGAGACAATGTACTTCTGCGAGAGGTAACAGGCTACAATTAACCAGTCTCTTTTTCTTCCCTTTTTTTTCTTGCTGCTCTCCACTCGACCTCCTCGAGCGGATCCATCCATCCTCCTTGTACAATGTGCATGTACATCCACACAGTCGCACGTACACACATTCGCACTTACACGATGCACACGACCCCCGCACAAGGAGCTGTACCTGCCTGGCCGCCTCGCCCCCCCCCTTCTCTTCCTCCCCCTCCCGCTCCTTCTCCTCCTCCTCCTCCTCCTCTTCCTGTGGCTCGTAAATACTTGGTGGGGGTCCCGACGACTTAATTGCGGCAGTAAGTTCCCGTAGACTTCCAGAGTGGCTGGCAACCTCCGCGCCCTCTCTTCCTCCCTTCCTCACGCTCCCCTTCCCTCCCTCTCGTCCTCTCTGCTTTCCTCATTTCCTCGCCCTCCCCTTCCCTCCCTCTTTCCCTACCTCCTTACCTCAGTGCCCCCTCCCTACGTCTTGCATTCTTTTCCCTCCCTCCTTCAGTCGCTCTTTCCGTCTTTCCCATTCTCCCTTTCTCTATCACTGCCCCTCACTCCCTCCCTTCTTCTCTTCTTCTCTCCCTCCCTCCCTTCCCCTTCTGCCTCTCTTTATCCCGCATCCTCACTACCCTTCTCTTTTGTTTTCATTCTCCCATTTCCCTTGTTCTCCGTTCCTTCTCTGCCCCAGCCATTCCTCCCCCTCTCCCGTCTCACGTCTTTTCTCTCCACAAGACTTCCGTTAGCTCCTTGTCCTCTCTGGATTTTCTTCAACTTCAGCTTCATATATAGCCTCTCGTGTCCCCCTTTTTAGAGGGGAGGAGGAGGAGGAGGAAAAGAAGACGTGGGGAGGGGAGGAGGGAAGGAGGGACGGTATGCGAAGGAGACGGTAGGGAAGGGGTAAGAAGGGAAGAAGGGGAGGGGAGGGCTCGGCTGCGCTAGATAAGGCAGAAGGAGGGGAGTGTAGGAGAGGGCAGTCGAAGGGAGGGGGAGGGAATGGAAGGGGGGGAAGCCAAGGTTTAGGGGATGCAAGTGCTCTGTGTCATCTCGGTTTCTTCCTCTCCCTCTTGGGCACCTTGACCCCCCTTCCTCCCCCTCCCCTCTCGACGCCCGCGCTGCCTCGTGGACCCAAGTAGTCCCAAGTTTCTCCCAAATGGCGGAGTTTATACTAGGCAACAAATACAGAGAGAGGGAGAAGGGAGAGAGGGAGGGGGTTGGGATGCGCCATGGCAGGCTGGCTCCGTCCTCTAAGTGCCGCTAGGAGCCTCCCTTCCCCTCCCTCCCCCCCTAGCCCCTACCTCCCGCGTGAGGGTGTGGGTGTGAGACGGCCGACCCGCGTGTGTGCGTGCGTGCGTGTTTGTGTGCGCGCGAGAGGATCAGTGCTTGGTTTAACGGATCGCCAGGCACCACGCTCTACTGCCGCTGGCCCCCTCTGCTACATTGACTCAAGAGGGGCGGGGGAGGGGGAAGGGGTGGAGAGAAAGGGGGATAAATAGGGAAGAACGAATAGGGAATCTTCTTTCGCTTCTTTCTTTTCCTTCTATCCGCTCTTACGGGATTTTTTAACGCGTACGCGGACGTATGTAAGTGATCACGTTGGCGAAGAAAGTCTGCACTCCATTCCCGAGCGGCGGGGACCTCCCTCTACGCCCCTCCTCCCTCCTCCTGCTCATTCCCTCCCCTCCCCCCACCCCCTCCACCACCAACTCGTTGTCCCAGGCATCAAAAACTATAATGTCGCAGGGTCGCGGTGTGTTCGTGTGTGTTATGACTGGCGGACGCTCGGGGTGAGGGAGGGCTCTCCGGGGGCGCGGGACAGGCGGGGGGAGGGGGGGCGGGAGACTCGTGGCGCGGCGTCCGGAGAGAGGCGGGGGAGGGGGAAAGGGGACGGAGGTAGGAGCGAGGACTGAGTGCGAGGGGAAAGAGAGGGGACGGAGGGAGGAGGATAGAGGGAGGGAGGGAGGGGGAGATCGGGAGGGAGGGGAGAGGGAGAACCAAGCCGCCGAGTGAACCAAATAATCGGGTTGTCTCTGATTTACATGTGGCCTCCCTGTGGACGTGTCGGGGAATCTAATTTGAATCGGTGTATTGTTTTTCTTTTAACAAATAAAAAAAAGGTCCCAAAAAGGGAGAAAAAAAAGTTTGATGCATTGTTTACACATAATGTACAACGGGGATCAAGTGGTAAGCTCTTGTTTTTATCGCTTTTTTTTTTTCTCCTCTCTCTCTCTCTCTCTCTCTCCTCTCTCTCTCTCTCTCTCTCTCTCTCTCTCTCTCTCTCTCTCTCTCTCTCTCTCTCTCTCTCTCTCTCTCTCTTTCTCCTTCTCCTTTCCGTGTCCTTCATCCTCCCCCTCCCCTCCCCTTCCCTCTCCCCCTCCCTCTCTCTCCCGCCCCCACCCCTCCCTCCCCTCCTCCGCTCCTCTCTCACTTTCGCGCCGCCATGGCCAACCTGTCGGGTCTCAGGAAGGAAATCTCGTATGATCGGCAGCCAGATCAGGCCGCGGCGCCACCACGCTCCCACGCCACCTCGCCACGCCTTTTGAAAAGCTTTGCGGGAAAAAGAGAAAAAAAAAGGCTCTGGTCCACCACGCTGCATCGCCTCGCATCACGCCACGTCACTCCTCTGCGCTGGCTTTGGGGGGAAATTGAAACGTTATGCCAAAGCCACATCGCATTAGAACGCGCCACGCCACCGCTTTTTTTTTTATGTGGGAGGGAGATTTGGATCTACGCCACGCTACGCCACGCCACTCCTTTATCCAGCTTTTGCGATTAAACAAAAATTTGAATATTTATGCTAAATCGCAAGTTGGCGTTGTCTTTACATGGAAATATTTTTTTTCTAACCCACGCCACGCCAAGCCACGCTAAAGCCACCTGCCTCTCTCGATGGACGACAGCCAAGCCACCATAAGCCATAGCGAGGGAAATCCGTATCATAAACACGACGGTTTATTAAAAGCGTTGATGGAAATGCGACGCTGGAATTGGAAACAGTCCTAAAAAGAGAGGACACTGTAGCTTCGGCATTACAGTGGGAGAGCCACCTCCTGGGGAGGAAATGGGCTGGGAAAAGGCGTTGAAAGATAGATTGCGGAATTGGTAGATAGGTGTTTGTGTGAAAGTTTGGTTATATAGATAGAAAGTAAGGAAATATACACACACGCAGGTACATGCACGCGCGCACACACACACACACACGCACACGCACACGCACGCACACACACAGGCACACACACACACACACACACACACACACGGGCACATGCACGTGCACACACGCACACACACACACACACAACACACACACACACACACACACACACACACACACACACACACACACACACACACACACACACACACACACACACACACACACACATACACACATATACCATTCGACCGCATTAACCCTTTTAATGCGGAGGATAAGTCTCGATCACGCCCTTTGTTCTCTTTGGGCGTGAACATTGCAAAGCGTTGAGAGAACATTGCGTCGCAGAGTTTGTTGTGCAACATCGACGCCAAGGAGGAAACAAAAGACACTAATCTACTTTTTTGTTTCATTTCAGGTTGGTGTTGCAGTCGTTTGCACGTAGGTCTTTGCAAGCAAGCAAACAAGTAAGTAAGCAAGCAAGCACGGGGTTGTTGCACGGGTGGGGGAGGGAAGGGGAAGAGGGGGGATGAGTAGAGGGGGTATGGGGGGATGAGTAAGGGGGGGAGACAGGCGCGGGCGTGAGGGGCCTAATACGCGCGGCCGTGTGTGTGCTGTGAAAACATTGACACGCCCGTAGCAGTTTTCCCATGTGTGTGCGCGTGTGTGTGTGTGGTGTGCGCGTGTGCGTGCGTGCGTGCCGAGCGAGCGTGTGTGCGGGCATGTGTGTGTGTGTGCGTATTAAAAGTGCTTGTGGCCGTTGTGAAGTGCGCGTCTGGATGTTTATACGCGTCAGTGTGCACACGAGCCCATGTACGTCTCTCGCTCCCGCGGCGTGCATGTGCGCGGCGGCGGCGGCGGCACAGGTGGGCCGCACATGACAACAGCGCCTCCGAGTGTTGGTCTAAGTGTCGGCGGTTGTTAGCCTTGCTCTCAGGTATTAGCCCGTTCGATGACGCCGATAATAGTGATAGCGGCGATAACGGCGGTTTGGGCGCGGCGGCGGCGGCGGAGGGGTTGCGTAATGGACTCCTGATGGGGGTGTCTTGGGGTAGGGTGGGGGGCTGTAGGTAGGGTAGGGGCTGGGGGTCTGGCGGGGGAGGCGAAGGCTTTCGAGAGGATGTCTCCTCCGCGCTGCCATTGTCGTTTGCGTCATTGTCATCATTCACACACCACACCACACCACACCACACCACACCACACACCACCACACCCACCTCACCACCACACCACACCACAACCACCACCCACACCACACCACACCCTTCACACCACCACACCACACACACCACACACCACCACCACCACCACACCACACCACACACCACCACCACACCACACCCACCACACACACTACCACCACCACACCACACCACATTACACTACCAACACACACCACCACCACACCCACACTACACCACATCACCCCCCCCCCCCCCCCCGACATCCTCATTTCGCCGTCAAACGCAGCCGCACCGACACATTAGCCCGAGCGGGAGCGGAGCGGGGCAGGTGTGGCGGAGCGTGGCGTGCTGGCAACCCGTCTGTCACCTGTGATATGTCTTTACATGAAATGATTATTTACTCTTTGTCCAGTGCCAGAGAGTGCCAGCTAGAGTGCCGCGGCGGAGGGACTGTCTGCCCGTTTAGGGGTGATCTTGCGTTTGTTTGTTTTTCTTCTATTTTCGAGGGAGCGTTTGTATAATTTTTTTTTTTTTTTTTTTTTTTAGATCTTTCTTTTGAGCTTTTTGAGGGAGGGTTGATATAAATGTTGTTATTGTCTTTTTTAATAGGCTTTGATTTTAGTATTTTTTGTTCTTTTATTATTGGTATTTCTAATGCGTGTTTTATGGTTTTGCATTCGCGTGTGGGTGTAAAGGTAATAAAATGTTTACGACTTGTGATATCTGTGTGCGCGTGTGAGGGATATGACGCGCCGCTGTTTTTCGCGGAGGGACGGAGGAGAATGACCGAGTGACGATGGGCGAGGAAATGGAGATGGCGCTGACAGACAGGGCATCCACACGCCAGGCACTCAGCTGGTCTTGAGCGTGTGGCTTCGATCCGCGCCTCTCGATCCATCTGCCGGAGGGGAAATCCGCGCCCTCGCTCTCAGCTGGCGACGCGAGCTAACCCCCCCCCCGCCACGCAGATGGCAACGAGTCCCCATTCCATCTCACACAGCCGGAGACCTTGCCGGGGCTCGCGGTGCGCCATCTGGGAACGCCGGCGCTCCACTCCGGCAGCTGGTAACAGCGTCGTCCGCCATAATCTCACATGCTTGCAATATCCCCCCCCCCCTGCAACATTCCCGGTCGCGGTGTGTCCCACAAGTTGCCTCGGGCCCACATAGTTGCCGCTGCGGCCGCTTCCTGCGTCACCGCCTCCCCCTCCCTTTCCCCACCTCTTCCTCCCCCCCCCTTCCCCCTCCCTCCTTTCAGCCCCTTCCCCCCAACCCCCCTCCCCCTTCCCATCGGCGTCACGCGCTGTTACGGTGTTTTGGCGTTACGGCTCGCGGGCGGCGCCTGCTCGGGCGTCGCGGGTTTCCTCCGCCACGCCTCGACTGTCTTCTTCATGTACTTCCCCTCCTCTTCCTCCGGGAATACGCTTTCTCTTCTTCTCATCATCTTTATTTTCATATTTATCTTCATCTTCGTCATCATCATCATCACCATCGTCGTCGTCGTCATCATCACCGTCTCATCACCACCAAAAAACTTCTTCTTCTTCTTCTCTTCTTCCTCTTCCTTCCTCCTCTCCTCCTCCTCCTCCTCCTCCTCCTCCCATCTCCTCCGCCACCTCTGGTTACATCCGAATTATCTGTCAGATCTTGTTTCATGCTTGTCGCATCTGCATTATCTGTTACATTTCTTGAATCATCAGTGTCACATATATTCTTCTTCTTCTTTTCTTCTTCTTCTTCTTCTTCTTCTTCTCTCCTCCCTCCTCCTCTCCCCTTCTCCAGGCACCTCTGGTTACATTCCGAATTTATCTGTCAGATCTCATGCTTGTCGCTCTGAATTATCTGTTACATTCTTTTCATCAGTGTCACATATATTCAGCTCCTCCTCGTCTGCTTTTCCGTTGTTCTCTTTCTCTTCTTCTTTCTCCTTCTCCTCATTCTCCTTGTTTTCTTCTATTATTAATAATATTATTATTGTTGTTATTTATTTATTATTATTATCCCTCTTCTTCTTCTTCCTTCTTCTTCTTCTTCTTCTCTTCTTCTTCTTTTCTTCTTTCTTCTCTTCTCTTTCTTCTCTTCTTCTTCTTCTTTTTTCCTGCTTCTCTTCCCCTCCTTCTTTTCCTCCTCCTCCTCCTAATCCCCACTTCCTCTAACCTCCTCCATCCCCATCTCTTGCCCTTCCGTCACATTCCCTTACTTCATTAGCCCCCCCACCCCCACCCCACCCCGCAAGCCCCTGTCACAACCTGTCATAACTTCCCCAACCTCTCCCGTCACGCGCGTTACATCCTCGAATCCCCCTTCTCCGCCCGCGTCTCTCTCCCTCATCTCTCTCTCTCTCTCTCTCTCTCTCTTCTCTTCTCTCTCTCTCTCTCTCTCTCTCTCTCTCTCTCTCTCTCTCTCTCTCTCTCTCTCTCTCTCTCTCTCTCTCTCTCTCTCTCTCTCTCTCTCTCTCTCTCTCTCTCTCTCTCTCTCTCTCTCTCTCTCTCTCTCTCTCTCTCTCTCTCTCTCTCTCTCTCTCTCTCTCTCTCTCTCTCTTTCGCGCGCGCGCCCGGCAGCCGTCACGCGATTTCCCTTCCTTTACGGGGCTTAACTGCTGTCGGTGTGACGGAGATAAACTCTTTTGTTACGTTTTTTATCGTTATATCGATTGCTTTGTTATTCATAATTGATTTGTTTATTTGCTTTTTTACGTATTCAGTTTGGGTGTTTATTTATTAATGTTTGTTTGTTTGATCCTTTTAACTTATTTATTTTTACTGATTTATGTATATGTTTAATCCTTTTATTTCGTCATTTGTATAAGTATTTCTTTATCCGTTTAGTAACTTATTGGTGAGTTTGTTTATTCCTGCGATTACCTGTTTAGAAATAGGTAATCGTTTCGCGTACTCTTTGATTAAGAAATGGTGTTTGCGGTATCCGTTACAACAACAACGATGATGATGATGATGACGATGGCGATGGCGAAGATAAAGATGATGACGACGGCGATGACGAAGATGATGATGGTGATGATGACAAAGATGATGATGATGATGACGAATGATTGATGATGATGACGACGGCGATGACGATGATGATGATGATGATGACGAAGGTGAAGACGACCTTCCCGTCATGGCCCTGACCGCAGTTATCGTCTCGTCACGCCCCTGTCACGAAGGGCGATCGCGTGTTGACCTATGCCCCCCCCCTCTCCTCCCCCATTCCCCCCAACCCGTCTCGTCCGGACGTGACTGCGGCGGCGGGGGACGGTTAACGGGTTGGGAAGTGCGGTCGGACGGTCGGGGCGGAGGGAGGGAGGAAATGTGTCGAGAAGGAGGGAGGGAGGGAATAAGTTGAGAAGGAGGGAGGAAAGGTAAAAGGGAGAAAACGGAGGAGGGAGAGAGGGAAGGATGGAAGGAAGGAAAGAGGTAGAAATTGGAGGTGGGAATGAAGGAGGGAAGGAAAGAAGGATGAAAGGAGGGAGAGAATAGTGGAGGGAAGGAAGGAGGAGGGAATGAAAGAGGGAGCAAGTGGAGTAGTGAGGGAGGGAAGAAGGAAGGGATGGAAAGAAGGGGTAAGTAGGTTGAGAAGGACAGGGAGAAAATTGAGGGTGAGTGGAAGAGAGGGAAAAAAGTTAAGGAATAGGGTTTAGTGGGAGAGAAGAGAAAGGGAGGAGAGGGGAATAAGCGTAGGAAGCGAGGGATAAACAGAGTCATACAGAGGGAGAGAAAAATGTTTAAGTGTATGTGAGGCATGCGTGTATGTATGTGAGTCAGTGCGTCTGCACACCTGTATGTACGCGTGTGTCTATGTTTGTATTAATGAGTGTTTGTGTGTGTGTTCAGGCATGTATGTACGTGTTTGTGTCTATGTTTGTTTGTGTTGATGAACGTGTATACATGCGTATTCAAGCATATATGTACACGTTTGTAGTTAAATAACATACCCACACCCGCAACACACACACAGGCACCGAAACTAGGAGGAAAAATGTCCAAAAATAGTGGAAGGTTGGGGGCATTTTGTGGGCGGGTAATATGGACACGTGATGCAGGTGCCATTTTGCCCTTAGATTATCTAATTAATTCCCATTGGAGGGAGAGGGATGGAGGGAGGATGGAAGGGAGGGAGGGAGGAGGAAGAGGGAGGATAGAAAGAGGGAGGGGAAGGATGGAAAGGGGGAGGGAGGAGGGTGAAAATAGAAGAGATAGGGAGGGAAGTAGAAAATAGAGGATGAAGAGAGGGAGGGAGGAAAGAGAAGGAGTTAGGGGAAGGATGGAAGGGAGTGATGGAGAAAATACAGGAGAAAGAGAAGTGAAGAAGGAAGGGGCAAGGGAGAGAGAAGGAAGGAGGAAGGAGAGGAGGGAAGGGGAAAGGATAGGAGGAAAGGAGGAAGGAAGAAGGATAGGACGGAAAAGAGGAGGAAGAAAGGAAGAGAGGAAGGAAAGAGGAAGGAGAGGAGGGAAAGAGGGAGGGGGAGGAGGGCAGGCCGCTGTGCAGGGAGTGCGAGGGCAGGCATAACAAGCGAGTAGGGGAGAAACAGTAATAGGGGGAGACAGGAAGCGAAAGATGAGATTAGAGGCAACACACAGGTTAGGGAGAGGAAGGGGAGCGGTGGTGAGAGAGGGAGGCGAGAGAGGGAAGGGTGAGAGAGTGAGGTGAGAGAGGGAAAGGTGAGAGAATGAGGCGAGAGAGGGAGGGGCTGAGAGGTGAGGCGAGAGAGGGAAGGGAAGAGTGAGAGAGATGGGCAAAGAAGAGGAAGGTGAGAGAGTTGAGCAAGAGGAGCTGATTACGAGCGAAAGAGCGAGCGCGAGAGGCGTGAAGAGAGAGAGAGAGAGAGCTAGAGCGAAGAGAGAGAGAGAGAGAGAGAGAGAGAGAGAGAGAGAGAGAGAGAGAGAGAGAGAGAGAGAGAGCGAGAGCGACACCGTACACGCAGCTAGGAAGGCGGAATGAGGGAAATGAAGGTAAGAAAAAGAACGAAAAGAATAGAAGGAGAGCGAGATGATAAAGAAGAGAGACACAGAAGGAGGCAGAGGAGAGAGACACAAGAAGAGAGGAAGAGAGGAAGAAGAGAGAGAGTAGGGTGACAGAGATGAAGAGAGAAAGAAAAGAGAGATATGAAGGAACACAGAGAAAAGAGATAAAGATGGAGAGAGAGGAGAGATAAAGATGGAGAGAGAGAAGGGAAGAGGAGAGCGAGAGTAACAAGCGGCGGAAGGGGAGAGGCGCCGTCAGGTGAATAAGAAGGGTTACGATAAAAGATTAAAAAAGGGTTTGGAAAAATAAGGGGACAGGAATTGCCGGCGAGTCAAAGATGGAGGGAAGCCTAAGGACAGGCGGGACGAGGAAGGACGAGGAAAACAGGGCACGCACGCACACGCACACGCACACGCACACGCACACGCACACGCACACGCACACCTAAGGCCGAAGGCATGACCACTGGTTGAAGCGGACGGTGTGTGTGTGTGTGGGGTGGTAAAGACAAGAAAGAGAAAAGGGGAAAGAGGATGAGAGGGAGAGGAGAGGAGAAATAGAATAAGGAGAAGTTTAGGGAGGGGGGGAGGAGGAGGAGGAAGAAGGAGTGAGGGGAGTGGACAAGATATAGAGGACAGGGGAAGGGGAGAGGAGAGGGGAGAGAGCAGGGGAGGCGAGGTGTGAGGGGATGCATGATATACAGAGTCGGGCCTGACGGCAGAGGAGGGGAGAGGGCAGGAAGGGAGGCAGGGGGCAAAGGAAGGGCAGGGAAAAAGGAGAGGAAAGCGGGAGGAAAGGGAGGGTGAGGGCCATGAGCAGGGTAGGAGGGTGCAGCAGAGGAAGGGAGGGCGGGGGGGAAAAGGGAGAGGAAGGGAGGGCGTAAGGGGGAATGCAAAGGAGGGGAGGAGAGGGAAGGGGATAGGCAGAGACAGAAAGGGAGGGGAATGGAAGGGAGAGGAGACGTGTTGAGGGAAATACAAGGTATGGAAGGGGAGGGGAAAGAGGGAGAGTGAAGGGAGTGGGTATGGGAGGGAATAAGAAGAGGACGAGGACGAAAAGAAAAGAAAAAAAGAGAGAGAGAGAGAGAGAGTGAGAGTGAGAGAGAGAGAGGAGAGAGCGAGAGGAGAGAGCGAGGGGAAGTGTGGCCAGGGAGACGAAAGAGCGATGCAGGGGGCGGACCGCCATTGTGGGAAGGATTGAGGAGTATCATAAACGTGCCAGGAGGGGAAACGAGGGGAGAGAGGCAAGGGGAAGGAGAAGATAAGGCAAGAAGGGATGAGAGAGAAGGGGGAAGGAGAGAGAGGGGAGGAGAGAGAGGGAGAGAGAGGGAGAGACGCGAGGAGAGAGAGAGAGGACGGGAGAGAAGAGGAGAGAGAAGAGAGAGAGAGAGAGGAGGGAGAGAGAGAGAAGAGAGAGAAGAGGAGAGAGAGAGAGAGAGAGAGAGAGAGAGAGAGAGAGAGAGAGAGAGAGAGAGAGAGAGAGAGAGAGAGCGAATGAGAAAGAAAAACAGAAAGAGAGAGAAAGAGAAAGAAAAAAGAGAAAGACAGAGAGAGCACGGAGAAAAATGATAATAAAAAAAAACATGAGAAGCTAAAAGTGCGATGCTAATGAGAAGAGAGAGAGAGAGGGAGAGAAGGGCGAAGAGAGAGAAACAGACAGACAACATTGGCTGGACAGACATCACCTGCTTTTTGGCGGGCGAAGTTGGCCTAAATGACGAAGCGAAAGAGGGGAGAAGTGGAAATATGCTCAAGGAGAGATCAGAGGGGAAAATGCATGCATACATTTGCCGTATCTGTACGCATGTAGTTTACTGTTTGCTTACACGTGTGAGTGTGATTGTCAAATGTGTGTGTATGTGTGTGTGTTGTGAGTGAGGGAGGAGAGAGAGAGAGAGAGAGAGAGAGAGAGAGAGAGAGAGAGAGAGAGAGAGAGAGAGAGAGAGAGAGAGAGAGAGAGAGAGAGAGAGTGAGAGTGAGAAGTGAGTGAAGAGAGAGAGAGAGAGTGAGAGGGAGAGAGGGAGATGAGAGATAAAGAGAGAGAGAGAGATAAGAGAGAGAGAGAGAGAGAGAGAGAGAAAAGAGAGAGAGAAGAGAGAGAGAGAGCATGTGTGAGAGTGTGTGTGTGTGTGTGTGAAAGAGCACGTGCGTATCTGTATGTGCAAATACATGTGTACGTTCGTGTGTCCGTTTCACTCATAAAAAAATATATGACTGAAAGTAAAATACTCAGGAAGACAACGATAGAAGGATGAGATGCCGACAGGAAGATGGGCAGGCGATGGGTGTGAAAGGCAGATAGTATTTTGGTCACCCAGATCGATGCGTGACTACAATTTCCACGTACTACCCTCCACCCCCTCCCATGAATCTATCCCTCTTCCCCTTCTTCCTGTTTATCGGCCATTTCCTTTCTGTAGCTTTCTTTTTCCCTTCTTCTCTTTTTGCGTATGCATTCCCTTGTTCCCACAAAAATATATGTTTTTTTTATCTGTTCCTGAATTTTTTTTTCTGTTTCTAGTCTGATTCTTCGATTATCTTTCTTCGTTCCCTTTCTTTCTTTCGCTCTCTTCCTCTCCCCTTTTCGTACTATCATTTTCGTCTACCTTCCCACTCTCTTTTCTTTTCTCCTTTTCCGTTTTAAAAAAATATTTCATCTCTCTCTCTCTCTCTCTCTCTCTCTCTCTCTCTCTCTCTCTCTCTCTCTCTCTCTCTCTCTCTCTCTCTCTCTCTCTCTCTCTCTCTCTCTCTCTCTCTTCTCTTCTCTCTCTCACTCTCCTGTTCTCCACACAGTGATATTTTAGTACGTTGTTTCCTACCTTCAAAGATTACATCTCTCTCACTGTCATATGTTTGCCTATTTTATTTCCTACTTCCTGCTTTCGTCGTGCTGTGCCCATCTCTCTCTCTCTCTCTCTCCTCTCTCTCTCTCTCTCTCTCTCTCTCTCTCTCTCTCTCTCTCTCTCTCTCTCTCTCTCTCTCTCTCTCTCTCTCTCTCTTTATATATATCTATTTACCAATCTATCTATCTATCTGCCTGTCACCTTCCAAGTCTCTTCCCTTCCTCCCTTCCATCCTCTCCCCATCACATTTTCTCCTCCCTACCTCCCTCCCCATTCGTCCTGCGCCGTGAGTGGCTCTCCTGCAGGTTCCGGCCTGACTGCCCTTCTGTCTTGCTCCTCTCCTTCCCTCCTCCCTCCGCCCGCCTCCTCCTTACTCTTCTCCTTAATCGTCTCTTGGTCCCTTTCCCCTATTGTTCCCTCTTTTCCTTGTTCCTTTTTCCCTTCCCTTCTCTTCCTCTTCCTCCTTGCCCCTTCCTCCTCATCCACCCATCCTCCTTCCCCTGTTCGTCCCTTCTGCCTCTCCCCCCTTCTTCCTCTACCCATTCCTCCTTTTCCTCTTCGTCCCTTCTTCCCCCCCCCCTTTCTCCTAACCTCTTCTTCCTCTTCCCCCATTCCTCTTCCCCCTTCTTCCACTTTTCCCTTCGTCCCTTCTCCTCCCTCTCTCGGTTTATTGGCGTCCTCTCGCCATCGCTCTCTTTGTTTCTTCCTCGCCGCAAATCTTAGCTAATGACTCACTTTCTCGCTAATTCATGCTTTATCCTTTGGTTCGCGCGTTATTCCCTTTGCTTCTTACCTCTCTCTTCGTCCTCCACCTCCATTTTTTCCCGCTCCCTCTTTTTTCTTCTCCCTCTTTCTTTTTCTCCTTCTATTCCTTCTCCTCCTCCTCCTCCTCCTCCTCCCTCTCTCCTCCTCCTCCCTCTCCTCCTCTAACATTTCTTTCTCTCTCCTCCTCCTCTCCCTCCTCCCTCCCCATCTCCCTGCTCCTTCCCCTCCTCTTCCACCCTTGTGCCTCTTCTCCCACCCTCCTGCCCTTCCACCTCCTTCCTCCCTCTCCTCCCCCACCCTCTGTGCCTCTCATTTGTGCCCCCCCCCCCCCTGCCGAAGCGAAGAGCCCCCGGCCACTCCTGATGGGAAGGGAATATTACGCTTGAATTACACCTGCTCTCGCCCCGCGTTATGGCTGCCGTTGCCCCTTGTTGGTGCGGTTATTATTGCCTGCGACTCTTGCAGTCTCGCCCCCACGCCCGGTCCCTGGCTCGCTCTCTGGCTCGCTCTCTGGCTCGTCTTTTGGCTCGCTCTCTGTGTCTCCGGCTCGTCGGTTCTCTTCTCTCAGGATTTTTTCTCTGGGGATTTCTTCTGTCTTTTCTGTTGTGTTTGTACTCTTCTGTTGTGTTTTTTTTCTTTCTTTCTTCCTCTCTCTTTCTCTTTCTCTTCTCTCTCTCTCTTCTCTTCTCTTCTCTTCTCTTCTCTCTCTCTCTCTCTCTCCTCTCTCTCCTCCCTCTCTCTCTCCTCCCTCTCCCTCTCCTCCCTCTTTCCCTCTCCCTCTCCCTCTCCCTTTCCCTCTCCCTCTCCCATCCTCCACCATCAAAGAGGATGGATAGTTCGGGTTAGTCTCCTGCGAGTAAGACATAGTTAAGTTAGCATCGCCCTCTCCCAGCGCTCTCCTTCTTCTTCATTCTCCCCCTTATTCTCCTCTCCTCTTCCTCCTCCCCCTCCATCGTCGTTGCGGTCGCCTTCGTTACCTTTCTCTCCTTCCGCTTCCCTTTCCTTCCTCCTCTCTTTCCTTCTCTTCCTCTTCCTTCTCCCCCTTACTCTCCTCTCCTCTTCCTCCTCCCTCTCCATCGTCGTTGCGGTCGCCTTCGTTATCTTTCTCCTCCTCTTTCCCGTTCTTCCTCTCTTCCTTTCTCTTCTCTTCTTCCTTCCTCTTCCCGTGACTAGGAGGCCGAGGAAGCGGAAATCCTACGCACTCCATACAAAAAATCGGCGAAGCGTCGAGGCCTCCGCGCTACTCGTACGGCCTCCTGCTCCTACTGTATTTATGCAACAAATTGATCGGGGCTGTTGTAGCAGGCCGGGGAGGCGGGCCGGCGGGTGAAGGGCGGGGAGGGGGGCGGGTGGAAGGGCGGAGAGGGGGCGGGTGGAAGGGCGGAGGGGGGCGGGTGGAAGGGCGGGGGGGGGCGGGTGGAAGGGCGGGGGGGGGGGGAAGGGCGGGAGGGGGGCGGGTGGAGGGCGGGAGGGGGGCGGGTGGAGAGGGCGGGAGGGGGGGTGGGTGGAAGGGCGGAATGGCGAAAGAGCAAGTAAGGGAGGCGGGTAGGGAGGGAAGAATGGGGGCGAAGAGAGAAGGATAAAGGGGAGGAGAAGGAAGAAAGGGGAGAAATAAATGGAGGAAGAAGAGAATAGAAGAGAGAGATGGGGAGGAAGGGAAGAAAAAATGAGGATGAGGAGAGGAAGGAGAAGGAGAGATATAGAGGAAGGGAAAGGAGGGCCGCGAAGGACTAGGAGGAGGAGGAGAAAGAAGAAGACGGCGGTAGCGAGAGTCAGGCAAGGCGAGGCAGGAAGGGAGGAAGGAAGGAAGGAAGCGAAGAGGGAAGAGGGCTGCGAGGCGAGAGCGGGAAGGGCGCTGAAAGACGAGGAGGGGCGAGGCGAGCGGCCCGGGCGGTATGATGGATCCGCGCGGTCCAGGAGGATTAACTGTAGCTATTTATTACCAGCCACGCCTGCCGGAGATGGCCCGCGCGGATAATCTGCCGCCGAGGTGGCTGCGCCGGCTAATGGAGGCGGCGAGGGAAGGAGGAGGAGGAGGAGGAGGGAGGAGGAGGAGGAGGAGGAGGAGGAGGAGGAGGAGGAGGAGGAGGAGGAGGAGGAGGAGGAGGTGGAAGAGGTGGTGTGGTGGTGGTGGAGGAGGATGTGAAGGTGAGGAGGAGAGGGGGAGGGGAAGGAGAGGGAGGAAGAAGAGGAAAAGAAAGTGAAGAGGAAAAACAGGAAGAAAAAAGTAGACAAAAAAGCGAAGAGAAGGACAATGGGGAGAAAGAAGGGCAAGAAGTAGAGGCAAAAGAGCGAGGAAAGCAGCAAATGAGGAGGATAATCTGGGCGAGGAGCAGCCGGGACGAGGGCGAAGGAGGGGGCGCTGGAGGAGGAGAGCAGGTGGCAGGATACACACGCAGGACTTCGATAAGTGGATGAGGTTATAAGACACGTAAAGATGGGACGGGATACGATGATTTAACGCGTGCGGGATAGACTTGAAGGATAATTTCGGCGGCAAAGAGGAAGGGGAATAAGGGAGGAGGGATCGGGCGAGATCGTGGGAGGAGAGGAGGAAGGGGAGACGAGCGAAACGCCAGAGAGAAAAGAACGAAAGAAGAAAACGTGTCGCTCCAAAGGCGAGAATGAACGGCAGGCGGAGGGGAGCGGCGAGGCGAGAGGCGAGGCGAGAGGCGAGAGCAGAAAGGGTCGCGGGAGACGCATTCTTCCTCGCCAGGGTTAAGCAGGGGAGAGCGAAGCAGGTGGAAGCAGGTAAAGGCAGCGTGAGAGAGGGGGCGACCGGTGTTGTGCGAGAGGGAAGTTCATCAAGAGATGTCACCACAACCCAATAACAGTGTGTGGGCGATGCTGGGGGGCGGCGGACGCTCACCACGACCCTCCTCCTTCTTGTGATGTGCGTTCGCCTTATGCTGCTCCTGATGCTGCGGCCGCCCCGTCCCCTTTCTCCTCTCTCGCTCTGCAGTCGCTCTTCCCTCTCCCTCGGGTCTTATTGTCTCTCTTCGGCTTACGTCACGATTCGTGTTTCTTATCGTGGTCGCCGTGATTTTTGTTAATACTATAGTCGTGATTAGCGTTGTCATTGCCGTCGTCCTTGCGTCTATCGCTGTTATTTTTACTCCTTCCATCCTCTCTCATCTCCCGACGGCGTCTCCCATTACACGACCCTCCACGCCCACCGCCATCCACACTTTTCTCCTCCTCTTCCTCCTTCTCTTCCTACCCCACTTCCTCTTTCTCATCACCCTCCCCATCTTTATCGCCATCCGTGCCTCTTCCATCTTCCACCTCTTTCCTCCTTCGTCGCTGCCTGCCGGTGCTGGCGCGGCGCGTGTGAGTGAGTGTGTGTGTTGTTCGCCCAGACTCCAGCTCGCGGGACTTGGGCCTTTACTGCCGTGCCATCGCTCCTGATAACTCTATTTACACTGGTAATGCTGAGCCTGGCGTTGGAGGGAGGGAGGGAAGGGGAGGGGCGGAGGGAAGGCGGGAGGGAGGGAAGGAGGGGGGAGGGAGGGCAAGGGGGAAGGCAGCTGCGAGGTAGGGAGAGAGGTAAGGAGGGAAGGCAGGAAAGGCGGAGGGAGGGCAAGAGGGAAGGCTGCTGCGAGGCAGGGAGAGAGGTAGGGAAGGAGGGTAGGAGGGAAGGCTCCTGGAAAGGAGGGAAATAGATAGAGAGGGAAGAGAAGGAAATGGGAAGGTGAATGAGGTGGAAGGACAGAGGAAAAATGAGAAGGAAGGGAAAGGAAGATCGGTAGAGGGGAGGGAAAGGTGGGTGGAGGGGGGAGGGAAGGAAGAGAGGGAAAGAAAGAGGGGTGGAAGCAGAGTGTGCAGGACGGAGTGAGGGAAGGTGGGAAGTGGGAAGGAAGGTGGGCTAGGGTTGGGTCGGGTGTCAAGGGTGGGTTGGCCTGAAGAATATGGCCGGCAGGATGGAAGGGGAAGGGTACTTGTTGTGCTTTTAATTTGCTTTTTATTTTCTTGGTAGGAATTCTCGACACGTGAATGCGGGGTCTGGAGTTGTTTATTTAGGTGTGGCGAAGTGGTTGGCTGTTATTTGACAAGGTTCGGAGCAAGACCAACATTTGCAACTGTGCGAAAAACGGCCTTCGTTGTGCGAATAACGGAATTTAAATTCTTCCGGTGTGCGAATAAGGAATTTCTTCACTGGTTTTAGTGAAAATTTCACTAGTTGTAACGATGATAGTTTCGAAAATAAATAGTTTGTTCCTAAATTATAGCCATCTTACGTAGCTGTGCGATGAAGGACTACGTTTTCCAATGTTGCAAATGACACATGTAGTTGTGCGCAGAAGGTTTTACCCCGTTTAGTTGTGCGAATAAGACCCCCAACAATCAGCGCACGACTGCTGGGGAGGCCGCAGTTGCCCGGGGCAGGTGCTCCTCGCGGCGTGTGACCCTGGGCGAGACAGGCGGTGCGATTACTTTACCTCCTCGGGAAGAAATGCCGGAAGGCGGGCGTGGAGGCCGCTGATAATATATGGAACAGTATTATCAGGACAGTCAGGCGGGAGGGGATGGGTTGGGAGTAGGAAGGGAGGGAGGGGAGGTTGGGGGAAGAGAGGGCAGGGAGTGTGGGGAGGAAGGGGAGGTGGGCAAGAGGGAGGAGGGGGTAGGAAGGGGAGGTTGTGGAAGAGGGAGGAGGGGGAGGGGAGGAAGAGGAGGGGGGTAGGAAGGGGAGTGAGGGAAATTGGGGAAGAAGGAGGAAGGGGTAGGGTGTGTGGGGTAGGAAGGGAGGGGAGTAGAAGTTGGGGAAGTTAGAGGTATAGAGGAATGAAAACGGGGAGGGGAGGAAGGGAGGTTGGGAAAAAGGGGAGGGAGGTGAAGTTGAAGGAAGATGGGGGTAAAGAGGTGAGGTTAAGGAGAGAAAGGTGGGGGTGTGGGGAAGAGGGGGTCATAATGTAAGTATAGATGTGTCTATGTTGTCAGCAGCGAATCCAAAAGGCATATGAGAGGAAGAGAACGGAGAATGATGAGATTTGTAGAAAAGAAAGAGTAGAAAGAGAGAGAGAGAGAGAGAGAGAGAGAGAGAGAGAGAGAGAGAGAGAGAGAGAGAGGAGAGACAGACAGACAGACAGACAGACAGACAGACAGACAGACAGACAAACAGAGAGACACAGGACAGAGGCAGAAACAGGGATAGAGACAGAGATAGAGGCAGACACAGAGACAGAGACAGAGACTGAGCCAGAGAGAGAAGGAGCGAGGAAGGAGAGACATAAAAATGGCGGAAGGGTCTGCCGCCTTGTATCCTCCCCGGCGGACGAGTGCCTCTTAAGGGCAAACCCAATAAGTAGAGGAAGGCCGTGTCGTCGTGCAGCTGTGTGTGTGTGTGTGTGTGGTGTGTGTGTGTGTGTGTGTGTGTGTGTGTGTGTGTGTGTGTGTGTGTGTGTGTGTGTGTGTGTGTGTGTGTGTGTGTGTGTGTGTGTGTGTAGAGAGAGATAGCTGCAGTATACGTTTGATGCATACTCTCTGGGCATACATGCGCGCCTGTAGTAGCTACAGTGTCTGCAGGTTAGATGCGATGTATTTAGCTGGATATTGTGCCCGGGTATGGTGCGGAGGAGTATTGGTTTTGCGCGAGGTGGCTGCTGCAGGAAAGGCGTGTTGGGAGGAACGAGAGGCGACTATTGAATTCACGCCCTTTGTAGATCCTAAGGTAATCCTTTCCCCCGCCCCCACCCCACGTCACCTCCTCCGACTCCTCCTGCAGCCCCTCTCTACTAAAAATGCACACACTCAATATCCCTTCCTTCCTCCTCCTCTTCCTCTCTTCCCTTCCTCCCTTCCTTCTTTCCTCTCTCCCTCCTTCCTCTCTTCCTTCGTCCTGCGTCTCGATCCGTCTCGTCGGGCGGCGTCGGCGATTCGCTTTCGTCGGAGCGATCGTGGGCGAGCGCGCGTGGGAGCCCTGTCGCCGCCGGGAGGGGGGGGGTATGGCACAGGTGTACGGGGAGGGGACAGACAGAGGAGGAGGGGAAGGGGGGCGGGCGCTGCAGCAACATTATGGAAGCGGTGATGGGCGAGTGCGCGCGGGTAATGGCGGATAATGCGGGGCAGCGGAGCACTTAAAAACGCGTGTGCAGCCTGGGAAGTGGCCACACTCCGGCCGGCGGTGATCCCGCCTCTCTGGCGCGGGGGCGGCGAGAGCGCTGTCATTTGGGAGTCAGTTCCCCGCGCTCGGGTCCCTACAGGTGTTGATAAATTATGTAGGGGAGCAGGTTATGGGCGGGCCGCGAGGAGAACCCGGCCTGGCACGCACGCAACCTGGCACCCAGGGCGGAGCTGTCGTCCCCTCGCGCCCAGAGACAGAGCCTCCTTAGGGGGGCAAGGGAGGCTGGTTTCAGGGGGCAGGAGGTGCGGAGGCTGAAGGGACAGACGCGGCCGAGAGAGGGAGAGTGAGGGAGAGCTTGAGAGTGAGAGTGAATGAGTGGGGCTGAAGCAGCAGAGGGAGGCAGGTGGCGGGGCGGGCAGGAGAGCTAACGGGTCCGTCGAGGCTAAAGGAGCAGGCAGGGCTTACGGGGCGAGCGGCGCAGAAGGGGCTGGCGGGGCCTTGAAGGGGCTGGCTTGGCCGAGGGGCTGACGGGGCTGAGCGGCGAGGTCGTCAGCCAGAGGGCGCTCCTGGCCGGCCTCACGTCGCGAGCGCCGCCATTACGGCCGCAAAGTGCAAGTTCTGTGCCGGCAAAAAGGACACCTGTTAACTGAGACACGTAGAGAAGCGGGCGGGAGGAAGGGAATGGCTCGCACGCCGCTTCACTGTTTTCTTCTCTCTCTCGTTCTCTTTTTTTTTCTTTCTTTCTTTTTTCCCTGCCTTTCGTCTTTGTTCTGTTTTTTCTTCTTGTTTCCCCGCCTCCCTCTTTAATGCAGTTCGCCGCCGTTTAGGGACGCCGCGGCGGGGACCTGCAGATGGCCTGCGGAGGAAGCGAAATGACGCTCGCAAAATAACTGGTTTGCATCAGCGCTTGCGAGCGGCCGGGCGGGTATTTTGCGTCGATGATGATGATGATTTGCAAGCAAGCACCGCCGCGCGGGCGCTAAAATACGGCGGCGCATTATGTGCTACTTCCTGTTTGCATTCGCAGCTGCATTTAGCCGGGGCCGCGCCATACGACACATGGCCGCGCGTAGATGCATCAAGCAGCGAGGCACAGTTAGCGAGGCAGGAGCGTGAAAGCGTCAATTGCAAGCAGATGGTCAGTGCGGGCGGGAGGTCGCTGCAAGCAGGTGGCTCGGGCGCTAACAAGGTTCCCGCTGTTGTCTGATGGCCAAGCAGGCAGACGGGCAAGCAGACAGGCGCCCTCGCTGCCGGTAAGAGGCCATTACGAACAGGCAGGTGAAGGCAGAGTGTTCACCCCGCCGGTTGGTCGGTCGGTCGGTCTGTCGGGTCGGGTCGGGACTGCGATAGAGAAACGTGCTGTTGAAACCTGCTCCTCCGAACTTCGCACGAGGTCGATGAATAGAGCCGCAGCCGCCCGAGCCACTTTAAGGTCGTATCACGGCTGTATAAATGTCAAGAGTCCCGCTCTTACGACCGCCGTCATCTGGCATTGTATTGGCACTCCCGCGGAACAAGTTAGGCTAACGCACTTGCCGCGTCCGGAGTTGGCTCTTCGGACGGACCCGCGGTCGGGGTCACCCTGCCCCTCCCCTCCCCTCCCGCCTCTTTCCTCTCCTTTTTCTTCCCCTGCCCCTCCCTTCCCCTCCACCTCCGTCTCTCCCTCTCCTTTTTCTTCCCCTGATCCGCTTGCCCTCCCCTCCCACTCCCTTTCGCTTCCCCCTGAGCTCCCCGTCCTTACCCGGCCCTCCCCACCCCCTGCCTTCCCATCCGTCTCGCGAGTCTGCATACTTTGGTTGACCCGACGTCATTGCGTGGACATTTGGCACCGTCACCGCCTTCGCCTTTCCCTCCTCTACCCGTCCTCCTCCTCCTTCCTCCTCCTCCTGCTTCTCCTGTAGTCTCTCTCCTCCACCTCTCCCTTCGTCTTTCCCTCTTCTTCTTCCTTCTCTTCTTCTTCTTCTTCTTCATCATCTCCTCCTCCTCCTCTTCTATCACCTTTCTTTCCTCTCTTCCTCCCTTCGTCTTCTCATTTCCTCCTCCTCCACTCCCCTTGCCCTCCTACCTTCTCCGCTCCCTCCCCCCCTCCCGCACCAACACACTCATGCTAATCACCTCCACCACACCGACACACACTCACACCCTCGCCGATATCTCTCCCTCAACCACACGCGCTGCTCCCCCTCCTCCTCTTCCCCTTCCCTCTCCACTCCTATTCCCTCTCCTCTCCCCTCCTCCTTCTTCTTCTCCTTTTTCTTTCTCCTCCTCCTCCTCTTCCCTTCCCTCTCCCTCTCCACTCCTTCCTCTTTCTCTCCTCCTCCTCTTCCCCTTCCCTCTCTCTCCTCTTCCTCCCTCTCCCCCCCCTCCCCTCCTTTCCTCTGACCTATTCACCCCCCCCCCCCAATCCCAGGACGCCTCCGCATGTGCACCTGTGTCATTCGCCGCCGAGCCTTTGCATTCAGGCGTGCATGGCAGCCCGGCGCTCGCCCTCCTTTGCAACCATGCGCCGTGCATTCGTTCGTCCTTGCTTGCATATGTGCGTTGCGCGCCCCGTGGCCTCGCTTGCACACTTGCTTTCAAGCGGCTCTTCCACCCTCGCCGCCGCACCTGCCACGCACACGCGCTCGCTCTTCGCTCACACGCTTGCATTCGGCGCTCCCCGGCCCGCGCTGGCACACCTGTATTATGGAAGCGCTTGCCGGTGCTCGCAAGACGCGGCTAGCTCGAGGGTGTTGACATCGCCTCCCGCGCCGCCGCTCCGTCAGTCGTATTCCGGAATCGTTTTACGCGCCGAATACGGACGGAGGTGGAACGGAGGCGAAACTCTTTGCTTAGTAAAGATATCCGAGCGATTTCGGATTTCCATAAGTGAGGGGAATAGGTGGGGCAAGTTTGTAGATTTCTTTATTTTTCGGAAATCATGAGCTGAGGTTGCGTCCTCTTCGCTCGGGGAGTGCAGTTTGTTTCGTTGCCGTTGTTGTCAAGCAGTTGATTCGCCTCTCTTGCTTTCTCTTTCTCTTTTCCTCTTCTTTCTGTATCTCTGTATGTCTGTCTCTCCCTCCTCTCACCCTCTCTCCCTCTCTCTCCCTTTCTCCCATCTCCTCCCTTCTCCCATCCCTCCGTCCCTCCGCCCTCCCTCCTAACCCCCGTCTCTGTTCCGTTTAATAGTGAATCGCGATCAGGTAAAGAACCGAAATCCACGACAAGGAAAAACAGCTGTACAACGAAAGGAAGTCTTGCCGACGCGGAATACTTACATACGTCGCTGCTTCTGTCGTTGAATAATTCTTGTCATCTTCCTGTTCATGAGGTTGTTCAACAGGTTTTTTTTCGCTCTCTTTCTCTTTGTCTCTTTCTCTTTCTCTTTCTCTGTGCTGTCTGTCACTCCTCTCTCTCTCTCTCTCTCTCTCTCTCTCTCTCTCTCTCTCTCTCTCTCTCTCTCTCTCTCTTCTCTCTCTCTCTCTCCTCTCTCTCTCTCTCTCTTGTTATTCCCCCCCCCCGCCCTCCTCCTCCTTCCTCCATCTCCTTCTTCCTCCACCTCTTCCTCCTCCCCTCCTCCTCGTGTGCGTCTAGACACATGGCATCTCCATCCGCTCACACCTGTCATGTCTTCCTCTCCCGCGCACCTGCCACTCCCGGCCGCACCTGTCACGGCCGCATCACGTCAACCAAGATTTTCAAGGGAGAGGGCTAGCTAGGGGCATTCTTTTTTTTCTTTTCTTTTTCTTTCTTTTTATAGTTATTTGTCATTTTTTTCTTTCTTTATTATTATTTTTCTTTTTTTGTAGGGCGAAAGATAAGGGATAGAGGTGCAGCTGTACGATTCGAGAAGGGTGATGGATGGTTCGGTTCAGTGGGGCGTTGGGGCTGCGCTTTCGTCTGCCTCTGTCTGTTTCTCTTTCTGTCTGTCGCTCTTTCTTTTTTTCTTTCTCTCTCTCTCTCTCTCTCTCTCTCTCTCTCTCTCTCTCCTCTCTCTCTTCTCTCTCTCTCTCTCTCCTCTCTCTCTCTCTCCTCTCTCTCTTCTCTCTCTATATATATATATATATATATATATATATATATATTATATATATGTATATATATGTATATATATGTATATATATTATATATATATATATATATATATATATATATGTATATATATATATTATATATATATATATGTATATATATATATATATATATATATATATATATAATATATATTATATATAATATATGTATATATATGTATATATATATATATATAAATATTATATATTATACATATATATATATATATATATATATATATATATATATATATATATATATGTATGTATATATGTTATATATATATGTATATATATGTATATGTATATAGTATATGTATATGTATATGTATATGTATATATTATATATTAATATTATTATATATATATATATATATATATATATATCCTTCCCTTCCTCCATTCCTTCCCTCCCTCTCCCTTCTCCCCCTTCTCTCCTTCCCCATCTCCTTCTTTCTCTCTCCCTCCTCTCCACGCCCATCATTCTTCTCCCCCCTATTCCACAGTCCTCTCGTCTCCCCTTTTTTCCCTCCTCGTCGCAGGATGACCAAGGATGAACCGACACGCGGGCTTACGAGTGACTCAGCACTCAAGCCGCTCTTCCATTTTATCTTCCTTGCTGTTGATAGCCTTCCTCCTCTCCCTCGCTCCTCCTCCATCTCCCTTGTCATTCTTCTCCTCCTCTCTTTCCTCCTTTTTCTTCCTCCTCCTCCTTCTCCTTTCTACTACTCCTCCATTTTCCTCCTCCTCCCTCCTCCCGTGTCCCCTCCCCCTCTCCTTTTTCTTCATTTTTTTAAGCTTTTCTTTTTATCTTTTTAGCTCTCACCATCTTTTTCCTGCCTGTCTGCCTGGCCTGGCTTGCCTTCCTGCTTGGGTAAACCCGCCTGCCTCCTGCGGATATCTTTTTTTCTTTTTTCTTCTCTTTCGTTTTCTTTTTTGTTGTTGTTTTTTTCTTTTTTCCAAAGCAAGAGGTCGACTCGTGGCCTATATCACTCTTTTGAGCCCGTGTGGTAAATGACGCCGTGGAGAGACGGGGAATGAGAGAGGGAGAGGGAAAGGGAGAGGGAGAACGAGAGGGGGTAGGGGGGAAGGGGAAGGGGGAGGAGGAGAGAGTGGGAGAGGGAGAGGGAGGCGTGGAGGGAGGGAGAGAGGGATGGAACGAGAGAGAGAAAGAAAGAAAGAGAGAAAGAGAAGATGAAATAGAATTAAGAAAGAGAAAGATAGAAAGAAAGAAAATAGCGATATTCACAAACGTTGCTTCGTGTCGATCGCCCTTATCTGACTGCTACCTAACGGGCTTTGAGTGGCTGGGAATCGTGCTAGTTCCTCAGCCATCACCTGAGCCGCGAAATTAAATAAACCTCCCACTTCAGTAGTTAATCAGGAGCCCCACTTAGTCCCCCCTCCCCCACCCCCTGTTTAAGCACTTCCTCTCCTCTCCCTTCCTTAAAACACCACTTCCTTCCTCGCTAAGTAACCCCCCCCTCTCTATGTTTCCTTCTCTCTCCCTTTGTAAGCATCTCTTCCTCAGCTCCCTCCTCTCCTCTACCCTATTTTATCGCTCTTCCGTTCCTTATCCCCCTTTCTCTCCCCTGCCTGACCTCCCTCCCTTCCTCCGCCCCCCCCCCCCCTACAGTCCTTGTGTGTTCCATGTCAAAGCGTTCATCCCGGGCGCTGCTCCTGTGTGCTCTCTCTCTCTCTCTCTCTCTCTCTCTCTCTCTCTTCTCTCTCTCTCTCTCTCTCTCTCTCTCTCTCTCTCTCTCTCTCTCTCTCTCTCTTTTCTTTTTCTTTCTCTTTCTTTCTCTTTCTCTTTCTCTTTTCTCTCTCTCTCTCTCCTCTCCCTCTCCCTCTACGTCTCCCTTTCCGCTGCTCCCTGCCTGTGTATGTATGTATGTGTGTATGTATGCATGTATGTATGTATGTAAAAATGTATGTATACATGTATTATGTATTTGCGAATAATACGTATGTACGTTCGTGCGTGCAGAGCTTGTCTGCATGTGCGTGCGTGTGTGTGTGAGTCACGCGACCTTGCTGAGGGGGCATGACGGGAGGGGCGGAGGGGGGGGGGCGGAGGATCGGGTTGGGCGGGAGATGATGGATAGCAGCGCCGCAGGAGGTCCGAGGGGCGCTGATGGGCCGGCGCTGGCCATCGGGGCGTCGGGGCCTCCTGCCACGAGGGGCGGCGCTTGCTGGCTGCCTGGCTTCCTTGCTTGCTTGGAGGGAATGGAGGAGTGGAGGGCCAGGGGAATGGAGGGGCTGGAGGATTGAAGGATTGCAGGATGGAAAGGTTGAGGATGTGAAGGATTAAATGGACTGAATGACTGAGGGACTGGGGGATTGAAGGATTGAAGGACTTAAGGACAGGAGGGAGTGAAGGACTCAGGGACTGGGAGCTAAAGGATTGAAGGATTGAAAGACGGAAGGGATGAAGGATGGCAGGATTGCAGGACGCGGGGACCGAGTCAATGGCGATGGCTCCGGCAGGTGCTGTGGCTCTTGCACGGTGGAACAATTGTTTGCGGTTCGTGCGTGCGACGTGTGTGCGAGTGCGTGCTGTGTATGTGTGTGTGTGTGTGTGTGTGTGCGTGTGTGTGTGTGTGTGTGTGTGTGTGTGTGTGTGTGTGTGTGTGTGTGTGTGTGTGTGTGTGTGTGTGTGTGTGTGTGTTGTGTGTGTGTCTGTGTGTGCAGCGAGAGAATGAGCTCTCTGCATGTGTGTCGGTGCGGGCGCATGTTTGCGTGCATGAGTGCGGGGTGGCTGTGTCTGGCCGGGCGGCGCGGCGGTGTCTTTGTGTCTCGGCGAGCGCCCGAGGCCTCCCGCACGCACAGGAAGGCCCAGGACGCCTTCGCCGCGTTTTTTCCCCGGGCCCTCTCGCGGCCGCACGAGAGCGCTTGCAACTTCCTCTTGCGGGCCGCGCTTGTTGCTGCTGCTGCTGCTGCTGCTGTGGGTGGTGGCGGTGGTTTACTGTTGTTGTTGCTTGTGGTGTTTTTGTTGTCAGTGGTGGTTTGTTATCATTGTCGTGTGTGGTGGTGTTTTTGTTGTTATTGTTGTTGTTTGTGATTGTGGTGACAATACTGTTGCTGTTGTAGGTGGTTGTGTTTTTGTTGTAATTGATCACATGGTTGTTCCTGATGTTTTTGCTGCGGCTGTTGTTGATCTGACGACGCGAGTCCGCATAACAGAGAGGCCGGATTCCTCGCCTTTTGTCCAGGACGCTGGGATGACGGGGCTAGGGGGGGGGAGGGGGAGAGAAGGGGAAGGGGAAGGGGAAGAGGAGGGAGGAGGAGGAGGGGGAGGGAGGGAGGGAAGGGAGGGGAGGCAGGAGTCTTAAAGGCGAGGAAGAAGGCTTTAATTGTAACCTGAGCGGCGACGGTAGCAGAGGAGGAGGAGGAGAAGAAGAAGAAGAAGAAGAAGAAGAAGAAGAAGAAGAAGAAGAAGAAGAAGAAGAAGAAGAAGAAGAAGAAGAAGAAAGATTGAAGAGAAGGAGGAGGAGGAGAAGAAGAGGAAGAAGAAGAAGGGAAAGGAGGAGGAGGAGAAAGGTGAAGGAGATGATGAAGAGGAGGACGAAATGGAGGAGAACGACGAGAAGAAAGAGGAGAATGGAAATGAAAGGAGAGAAGTGGACAAGGAAGGAGGAAGAGAAGGAGGAGGAGGAGGCAGCAGCAGGGGAGGAGGTGTCAGTAATGGTTGTCTCGTGATCATTATGCGACGTCAGCCTCTCTCGGCTCGCCCTCCATGCCCGCAGCGCGCGCCTCCTTCCTCCTCCTCCTCCTCCTTCCTCCTCCTCCTCTCCTCCTCCTCCTCCTTCCTCCTCCTCCTCCTCTCCTCCTCTCCTCTCTTCTTATTCTCTTCTCTCTCCTCTGTCTTCTTCTCCTGCTTCTTCTTATTATTATTATTATTATTATTATTATTATTATTATTATTATTATTATTATTATTATTATTCTCCTCCTCTTCCTCCTTTCTCCTCTCCTCTTCCTCCTCTTCCTCCCCTTTCTCCTCCTCTTCCTCTTCCTCTTCTTCTCAACCTTACTCCTCCTCCTCCTCCTCCACTTTCTCTTCCTGCTCCTCTAACTTCAGTTCCTCCTCCTTATCCGTATCCTCTTATCCTCCTCGTCCTCGACCTCCTCCTCCTCCTCAAACGCACAGTCCTCCTTCCTTTCCTCCTACAGTGGCTAAGCCTCGATCACAGGCAGCGCAACGACCCTTTGTTAGGAAGTGGGGGGGGGCGTGCTGGGTATGTGCAGCTATAAGTCTCTGTGTGTATGCTGCGTATGCTGTATGTGGTCGCTGTGTTGTTGTTGTTGTCCATTGTTCATTGGTTTTCGATTCGTGTCTGTGGGTGTTTATTTTTTTCATATAATTTGGAGAGTTTGTTTATATTTTTTAGTTTTTTTTTTCAGTTTATGATTCTTGGGTTTTGAGCCGTGTATAAATCCTCGGTGGATAAAGTAAGTGGTATATGACGTGTGGGTTAATTTCCCGGGATCTGTTCCGTGTTGCTAGGTTGCTGCCGACTGACCAAACTCTGCTAATCTGTCTCTCTCCTCTCCCCCTTCCCCCCTGCCCACTCTCTTCTATCTCTTCTTTCCTCTCTTTTCTTTCATCTCTCTCTCTCTCTCTCTCTCTCTCTCTCTCTCTCTTCTCTCTCGTCTCTCTCTCTCTCTCTCTCTCTCTCATCTCTCTCTCTCTCTCTCTCTCTCTCTCTCTCTCTCTCTCTCTCTCTCTCTCTCTCTCTCTTCTCTCTCTCTCTCTCTCTCTCTCTCTCTCTCTCTCTCCACTCTCTCTATCTCTCTCTCCTCTCCTTTCTTACTCTTCTCCCCTTTCTCCCGACATCTCAATTTTTCTCTATCCATCTCCTCTCATCTCTCCCTCTTTCCCCTTCCCCTTCTCCCATTTAACCTCTTTTGTAACCTCTCCCCCTTTGTACCACTCTCTCCTCTCCATCCCTCTCTCCTCTCTCCATTCTCCTTCTTCCTTGCCCTCCCCCCCCAACCCTCCCTGACTTCCCCCACAAACGCTAGTCCCCGCATTAATGGTCGGGATTCTAACCCCCCTCTCTCTCCCCACAGGTAAGGAAGGCCCCCGGCGAGGAGGCGCGTCAACAGTATTAGGTGGCAGGTGCGGAGAGCTCGGCCGGGATCAAGGTAAAGCGACTCAGAGGCGCGGCCGCTCGAGGAGGGTTCGGGTGTGCGTGTGTTTGGAAGGGGGGAGGGGGGAGTGTGTGCGTGTGCGTGTGCGTGGTGTGTGTGTGTGTGTGTGTGTGTGTGTGTGTGTGTGTGTGTGTGTGTGTGTGTGTGTGTGTGTGTGTGTGTGTGTGTGTGTGTGTGTGTGTGTGTGTTAATGTGTGTGTGAAAAAAGAAAGGAAGTTAAGTTCAGTAAGAAGGCTGCGGGGGAGAGAAGGAAGGAGGTGGAAGACGGAAGAGGGAGACAGTGTGAAGAGGAAGGGGGAAGGAGGGCAGAGGAGGGCAGAGGTGGCACCTGGCAGTGGAGGCCTCGGGAGGACTTTGAAGCTGCTGCTGCTGCTCCCCTTCACGCCTTTTCTCCTTCCGTTCTTTCCTCCTTCCGTACCCCCTTTTCATACTTCCCACTTTCCTTCTTGCCTTCCTTCCGTCGACCTCTTTCCCGGTCTTACGATAGAGAGATAGGACAGAGACAGACAGACAGAGACAGAAACAGAGGCGGAGACAGAGACAGCGAGAGAGAGAGCGAGGGAAAGAGAAGCGGGGCGGACCTCGGCGTAAATCCCGAATCTGGTGAATAATGACGCATGGTTGATGTTGCAGGTGTTGCGGGAAAGGGGAAGGGGGGGAGGAGGGAGGGAGGGAGGAAGGGAGGAGGGAAGACGAAAGGGAGGGAGGGAGGAAAGAAGGAGAGAAAGAGGATGGGAGGGAGGGAGGGGGAGGGGGGTTAGGAGGGAATTGAAGGAGGTGTTTAGGGGAACAAGGGAGGGCGGGAGAGAAAGGTGAGGAAAGGAGAGAGGGAGGGGTAAGGACGAAGAGAAGAAGGAAAGACAGGGAAGGAGGTTGGAGAGGGAGAGCAAGGATGGAGGAGAGAGGAAAGACGGGAGGGAGAGAGTGAGAGAGGAAAGGCGGGAAGAAGTGAGGGCGGGGAGGGAGGGAGGAGAGAGGGCAGAGAGGGAGGAAGGGCGGGCGACATTCCGTTGTCTTAGGAGATTAGGATCTTGCATCTCTTGAAGAAGCGGCGGCGCTCGCGAGGCGTGTAGGACCCCGCGGTGACAGCGCCCAGGAGCTCGGGGAGGGGGAGGGAGGGATAGGATCTTGCGACGATGGGTCACTTCCTTGGGGGTGGGGGGAGGGAGTCCTTCTCGGAGGGGACGTGGATTATGTCCCCGCGGGGCGAGAGGGAGGGAGGAGGAGGAGGGAGGGAGGGAGGAGGGAGGGAGGAGGGAGGGAGGGAGGGAGGGAGGGGGGAGGGAGGGAGGAGGGAGGGAGGGAGGGAGGGTGGTTGAGAGAGAGAGAGAGAGAGAGAGAGAGAGAGAGAGAGAGAGAGAGAGAGAGAGAGAGAGAGAGAGAGAGAGAGAGAGAGAGAGAGAGAGAGAGAGAGAGGACAAAGGGAAAGAAGGGGGGTTAGAATGTGATGAGATCAGCCCTCCCCCTCCCCTTCCCCCTTCCCCCCACCGCTTCACACATGGAGTATGCAGGATCGCCAGAGCGTGTGGCATGTACATTCCCCGAATAGGCGCGTGTGTAATGAGAGTGTGTGTAGTGTGCGTAGGATACTCCCAGTCTCCCCTACCCCCTCCCTGTCTCTCTTACCCCCTCCCTGTCTCCCTTAGCCTCTCCCTATCTCCCTTCCCCCTCCCTGTCTCCCTCCCCCACCCCCTTGGAAATGGACGGCAGCCGTGGCGAAAAAAGAAGCTTCGAGGCGCGATAACCAGCGGCATTGTGGCGCAGCTGCGGTGACAGCTTTACTTTTCATTAACAGTGCTTTGTGCTGCCTGCCTGCGAGATGTACCGCTCCCATGTGTTGCGGGCGCCTGCTGCTCGCCTCGCCCTGCTGCCACCATTAGTCTGCTGCCAACATGACACCTTTTTTCGGTGCTGATGCCAGTAGCCTGCTGTCGGCGTGCGACCTTTTCACTGCTGCCACCAGCTGCCAACATAAAACCTTTTACACTGCTGCTACCAATAGCGGGATGTCAGTATGCCACCTTTTATACTCCTGCCACCAATGACTTGCTGTCAACATGCCACCTTTATCCTCCAGCCACCAATAAATCCTAACTGCCAACACGGCAACTTTCACACCGCTGCCATAAATAACCATCTGCCAACATGCCACCTTTAGCCGCCTCCTGCTGCCATTACTCTGCCGCCGGGATTACACTGCTGTCACCCTGCCACCTTTGGCCTCTGCCACCGTCATCGTGCTGTCAAACGCTGCATGTTAGAGGATGTACATATTGCGTACATGCGTGTAGACATATAGTGTATTCATGTGTATGCATTTGGACGGCTACATACATGCATGAAGAGAGGCGGACAAACAAAAAGACATTGACTGACAGACTGACTTGCGTACATGCCCAGAGATAATTACATGCCTCCATGCATAAATTCATACATACATACGTGCGCACGCACAACACACACACACACACACACACACACACACACACACACACACACACACACACACACACACACACACACACACACACACACACACACACACACACACACACACACACACACACACACACACACACACACACACACACACACACACACACACACACACACACACACACACACACACACACAACACACACACACACACAACACGCCGCACCCCGCTCTTCTTCCCCCTGCCCCAGTGACGCCCACTTATGGCCTCCCCTCCCCCCTCTGGCACCCTCCCCCCACGCCCCCTCCAGCACCCTACCCCCCACGGCCTCGACCCAGCGAACGTGAGATGGAACCAGGTGAAAGCAGGTCCTCTGGGGTGTAAGTGCAGGACCAGCTGGCGAGGCAGGTGGCAAAGAGGTGGCCCTGGGTGAAGGGGGGGGGGGAGAGGGGAGGGGGAGGGCTATGGGGAAGGGGTACGAGGGGGAGAGCCATGAGAGGGGGAAGGGGAGAGGGTTAGGGGGGGGGGAGCCGTCAATGCGGCCCTCGTGAAGGGAGAGGGAAGAGGAGGAAGAGTGGAGAAGATAGTGGGGAAGGGGAGAGAATCCGGTGACGGAGTTCAGGTGCTTGTGGGTTAGGGAGGGAGGGAAGAAGGGAAAGAGGGAGTGGAGTGAGTGAATGAGGGAGTGGGGGAGGGAGGAGTTGAAGGACAGAGGAGCGAGATAACAGAGGCAGAGAACGAGTAATAGAGGCGTGCGTGAGGAATAAAGGGCGTGCGGGGGGGGGGGAGGGGGGAGAGACCTGTAAGGCAGGGGAGGGGAAGGGAGGAGGTGTGGGGGGAGAGAGGGGGGAAGGTAACCTGTTGTTTGTGGTGACCGAGCCGCGCGTTAAGTAGAGAAGGGGGGGTGCGGGAGGGGTAAGGTGAGGGGGGGGGCATGGGGGAGGGCCTATTGTTGCCATCCACTATAATGGGCGCGGGAGAGCGAGTGGGTGAGCCGGATGGGGCGTGAGAGTGTGACGCCGGATGGGCTCGGGGAAGCGGCCAGGGCGGCGACAGGGCGGGACGGAGGGGGAGTTAAGGGTGAAGTGTGTTTCCGCGGGGGAGGGGAAGGGGAAGGGTGAGGGGGCGCTAATGCGTTTAGTGAAGCCGTTTAGCGGGACGCGCGTTGGAGGATGAGGCGGGTGGAGGAGAGGGGAGGGTGGAGGGGAAAGGAGGGAGGGGAGGGGAGGAGGGGTTACCAGGGAGGTGCTAGCATGACGGGAAGATCAGAAGGCGAGCGACCGCGGCCGGAACAAAGACGAAGCAGGAGAAGTAAGTGAGACGCTGTTTCGCCGAGAGTGATCACGGCTGGCGCGGTCGTTCGTCATCAGCGTGGGTGACCGTAACGAGAGGCGGGTCGGGCGGGGGTGGGGAGGGGCGGGGGTGGGGGGAGGGGCGGAAGTGGGGCTCTTGCTCTTTGACGCAGCGCGGACGGTGGCGCCAGCGGAGGGAAGGAGGGAAGGGAAGAGAGGGAGGGGACGGAGGAAGAGAAGAGGAGAGAGGAAAGGGAAGGAAGGGAGAGACAGAGGGAGGAAGGGAAGAAAACAACGAATTATACATCAAGAATCGCCTTGTCTTTTCCCGGGGAAGACAGAGACCGGGGTAGACAAGCAGACAGACAGACGGAGGTAGACAGACAGAGGGGCAGAGAGAGCTAGAGAAGGAGGGAGAAAGTGAGAGCTCAGAGGAAGACATAAGGGCGAGGGTCGTGGGTGGGGTGGCTAGACCAGCACGCCGAGGGTGTGGTGTGGGTGGCGTCACTGGATAAATCTAGGGCGAGGGAACAGGAGGAGGAGGAGGAAGAACAAGAACAAGAACAAGAACAAGAAAAAGAAGACGAAGACGAAGATGAAGAAGAAAATAAAGGAGGAGGAGGAGGAAGGGGAATTATAGTGAGAATATGAAAGGAGAGGGACGAACGAGCAGACGGTGCGGGCGGGCGAGGGCAGAGTGCGAATGACGTGTGAGGTATGTGGCGCGCGGGCGGCGGGAGGGCGGGCGGGCGGGCGGGCGGGGCGGGCGGCGGGGAGGCAGGTGCACACGACGGATAAAGGCGTGTTGTGTGCGGCGCTGTGTTGTTTGTAAGGGTGGAGCGGAGGGGGAGGGGAGAGGCGGGAGAGGGGGAGGAAGAGAGGAAGAGAGGGAGAGGTGGAAAGGGAGAGACTCGGTGAAGGAGAGGGAAGGGTGGAGGAGAGGAAAGGGGAGAGGAGGGGGTGGGAAGGAGGTGGGAGAGGGGGGAAAGGAGAGACTCTGTGAGGGAGGGGAGGAGGAAACTTGGAAAAGGAAGGGAAGAGGGAAGGAGTAAGGGAAAGAGCGGGAGATAGGGAGGTGTCTGGAGGATGGGAAGGAGAGAAAGGAAGGAAGTGAGTTAGGAATGAAGAATGAGAGGAAGAGCGAGGAGGGAAGGGAGGAGGGAGAGGGGGGAGGGGGGAGCGAAGCCCGCCCGCACTGCTTACGAGGGTGCAGCTGCCAGGGCTTATGGCCTTATGCTAATCATCAGACTCTACTTACAAGTTGTGGTATAGATCAAACAAGCAGCGAGCGAGCGGTGTGGGGGGAGGGGTCCGCTTGGCCGCGTGTGTGTGTTGTGTGTTGGTGTGTGCGTGCGTGTGTGTGGTGTGTGTGTGTGTGTGTGTGTGTGTGTGTGTGTGTGTTGTGTGTGTGTGTGTGTGTGTGTGTGTGTGTGTGTGTGTGTGTGTGTGTGTGTGCTCCCATCAGTCTCTGTGTCTGAGTGTCGATGCATGTCTGCGCGCGCGTGGCTGTTTACGTGCATGTCAGCCCCAGCAAGTGCAAGTGTGCGTGCGTGGGCGGAGGCGCGAGCGTGCAGCTGATCAGGCGGCGCGGCGAGGGCTGCACGCACGCCCGCCGCGGCTCGCTGACGGATGGGCGCGAGTCGTGACCGCGGGGCGCGTTCCATCCATCATTAATAAGGCTCGGAGGACGAGCCGCGCCGAGCCTGGACGGCCGCAGGAGGGCCGGTCGCCCCTCGCGCCCATTGCCTCTGCGGGCGCTGCGGCAGGGGGAGGGGAGGGTGTGTAGTGCTGCTCTTGAAGGATTGCCTCCCTGCTTCTCATTCTTCGCCTCCTTCTTGTCCTATTTCGCCTTCTCCTCCTTTCCTCACCATCCTCTATTTCCCCTTTTCCAGCTCCTCCGCTCCTTTCTTTCACTGTAATTCTATCTCCTCCCCTCCTCCCGCCCTCCTTGCTGTCAACCTCCACTTGGTCTGCCAGCCTTCACCGCCATCTGCCTGCCGTCTGCCGCCCTTCCCCGGCAGCAGCAGACGTCGCCTCCTTGCCCCCCCCCCCTCCCTCTCCTTCCCGTGCCCCTTCTCAAGACCCGACCCCAGTCCTTAACTTTCCACTACGCTTGGATAATAAGAATGCAGAAATATGAAATTAGGAGTAAAAAAAATGGAGTAAAAAAGGAAAAATCATCAATAGCCAAAATAAACAGGAAGCAAAAGTGGTTCTGAATCAGTGTCGCATCGGCTGCAGGTTTCAGCATTCGAGTATATCATCACAAGTGTCCACAAGTTTGTCATGCATGAAGATTGGACGAGAGCGACGTGAATTAAGCGCAGCGTGTGGGAGGGCAAAGGGGGCTCTGCGTCCGTGTCTGTGTGTCTGCGTATCCATCTACCTACGCATCTGCTGCATCTGTTTATATACATCTAATATGCATGCAGAGTAAAGTTTCGGCAAAAAAAAGGAAAGAAAAAAGAAAACGCGCGGAGGTTTAATGAAAGGCTCCTTGACAGTCCGACGCGAGAGCCAAAAAAGGGGAAAGAGTCGGAGCAAGTTCGCATTAGCGCGGCGGGGCGGGCGGGGGCGAGGCAAACTCCCCGCTCGGCTGCGAGGCACGTGAGCCGAGTACATAAATCGACAAGGCATTTAAGCCGAGAAGTATGGCGAGGTCAGATTGCAGCGGCGGAACGTGAAAGGTGCGAGCGCTCCCGCCCGGCTCGCGGGTCGAGGCGCGGGAGTGAAGCGCGGGTCGGGCGGCGGCGGCTCGGAGCGTCACGAAGCGCGGGCCGCCGCCGCTGCAATCGGCCGCCGCGTCGTGCAGGCTTGTTGCTTTTTAAGTAGTGGCGTAGGAGGGCGAATGGGATCGACCGATCATTCTCTGGGCGTCCTGTTGCCCGCTCCTCATCATTCACGCGCGGGAAACGATCGATGCCCATGCCGCTATGCCTCGGTTCCGCCCGGGAAGGAGGCTCCAGACGCCAGGCACTGCGGCCGGATCCGGGCTGTTGCTGTCAGCGGGGCGGACAGCATGGTCGGCGAAGTGGCCAGTGTCAGCTCCGTGCTCCACTTCTCTCGCCGGCGTCGGGCGGTGGCTATGTGGAAGGGAAACGGCTGCGTCCACCATCCCCGCTCCACATATCCCGCTCCACTTTCCCCGCCTCCATCATCAATATGGCCTCATCCTGAACAAACCTTGCCATTATTTTGTAACGGCCGTATCATTTTGTACTTTAATGATGACATTGTACATTAGTCCAGCCCTTTCATTAATATGTTTTTTATTCCAAGCTCTCTTTTTGTCGCTCCCGCTCTTAGTTGTAATGTGACTTTCCTCACGCGATGCCGGAGGGCGGACGGCCGGCGGACCTGCGGACTGGCGTTTGTTGGGCGAGTCCCGCTGGCCTTTGGGGCTGGCGAAGGCAGAGGCCCACAGCTGGAGGGGTCGGGAAATGCGTAGGAATCCGCGGTCTTTGATATTTCGCGCCGAAAAGGAGGAGTGCGCCTTCTTCCTTGCCTAAAAATGTTCCAGGGAGTATTCTGGTGATTTTCAGATTTAGAGAAAGAGGGAAAAATCGTCAACATATGAAATTATTGAATTTCCCAGTCGCATTATTTCACGTGGAGTCAAGAGGGTTGTGCTGAATTTTCCCCCCTGCCTCTCCTCTCCCATCCCCATCCCTATCCCCCTCTTTCCCTTCCTTTTCTCCCCTGTTCCCCCTCATCTTCTCCCCTCTGTTCCTCCTCTTCCTATTCTTCCTCCGTCTCTTCCTCCTCGTCCCTTAGTTCCTCTTCCTTCTGCCCCTATCCCTCCTCCTTATATTCCTCCTCCTCCCCTTGTACCTCATCTTCTTATTCCTCCTTCTCCCCTTGTTCCTCTTCGCCCTCCCCCTGTCCCTCATCTTCTTATTCCTCCTCCTCCCCTTGTTCCTCTTCGCCCTCCCCCTGTCCCTCCTCTTCCTATTCCTCCTCCGCTGTTCGTCGCTGCCTCTCGGAAGCGGCTTCTGATCCCTTATTAATAGCGCTCCGCCTCCATCCTCTTGGTGTTCGAACCTCTTGTCGCGTTTCCTCTTCTTTGTTACTTATTGTTCCCGCCTCCTTTGCGACGCGTCCTTCGTCGGTTGGCTTATGGTTAATTAGGATTTTCCTTATTTGATTTTATTATTATTACTTTTTGTACCATTATTATCGTATCCCGTCTTTTCTTTTATCACAATACCTTCGTGCCCTCTTTTTTCTTGTCAATTTCTTATGTTTTTCCTTTATCAGGGCTCTCCATTTCCTGCTGCTTCCCGTGATCCTCTCTCGCTCCTTTGTTAAATGTAAGTCTCTCTTGCTGTGTCGTAGCTGTGACATTATTCGCGGTCGATCATTATTTCCTCCGATAAACCACGCGGCCACCTCCTTCCTCCTCCTCCACTTCCTCTTCCTCTTATTCTTATTCTTTCTCCTCCTCTTCCTCTTCCTCCGCCTCCTCCTCTTCCTCCTCCTCCTCCTCCACGTTCTCCTCCTCCTTTCTCCCTCCTCTTCCTTCCCTCCCCATCCTCTTCCTTTTCCTCTCCCTCCTCCTTCTTCTCCTCTCCTCTTTCTCCTCCTCTCCGTCCTCCTCTCACCTCCTCCTCCTCCTCCTCCTCCTCTCCTCCTCTCCCCTCCTCCTCCTCCTCCTCCTCCTCCTCGCCTCCTCCTCCTCCTCCTCCTCCCTCCTCCTCCTCCTCCCTCCTATTCCCTGTTTGCGTCTCAGAGAACAAATTTCAAAGGCGATTGGGGTGAATAAATTAGCTTGTTTATATATTGTGTTGTGTCCTGTATTCGTTACGTCACTCCAGCTGAAGTGAAAGAGAGAGAGAGAGAGAGAGAAAGAGAAAAAGCGAAGATAAAGAAAACAAAAAGATAATAAAAGTGGGGAAAATGCATGTATATTCGGCGGCGCTTCAGTGGCTGTTCAGGCTTGATTAGTTATCGTTATGAAGCCGGGAGGGGCGGAGGGGGCTGAGGGAGGAGGGGAGGAGGGGCCGGTTGGGGGAGGGTGGAGGGGGCTGAAGTGGGAGGAGGGGAGGAGGGGGTCTTTATGTAGCGACCTCAAAGTTGCCCTGGCAGGGGGAGAGGGGAGACGGGGATGAGGGGTCATTTTCAACAGGGTCATTTGGAGGAGAGCCAGGGCAGCGGGGGGCGGGGGGGAGGGTCACCTGAAGCACTTGCACTAGAGCAGGGGCGGCGAGGGCGGGGACAAGAGAGGGGGGCGGATGGAAGCGCACAGATGGCTCAGCAGGGGCGAGAGCAGGAGCAGCAGCAGCAGGGGCGTAGAGTAGGGGAGGGAGACAGGTAGGGGAAGGGGGGAGGGGGCGCAACTAGCTCGGCGGGGGTCCGTCGCTAGTGGGAGGGGGGGGGCGACAACAGATAACGCGGGTCAGAGTCGTGGCCGAGGGGGGGTAAGGGGTAGGGGGTGCCGGGGTATACACGTGAGCGGGAGAGATATAGAGCTGGTTGAGGGGGGGGGGGGGAGGCAGATGGTGCTCTTCCTCGGGCGTCACGAGGGCTCGAGGTTCCCCTTTACTATTAATCACGGCTGATGGTCTGCTAAATCATCGCCGATGCAATTGAACGAGCAACAGCTGTTTGAGCGACGGGTCGGTGGCACACACGCGCGCGCGCATGCACACGCACATGCACATTCGCTCATTTAGACGCGGTGACACACAAAAATAGAAAAAAACACACAGGAAAAACAACATGGAACCGCATACACTTAACCAGAAATACTACCGTTTATGCAAACACCAAGAGGGAACATGTGTCCACAATCACATATATTCAAACACGGAACGCAGTGTAAACAAGCAGGCGAATACAGAGCAGCCAGCCCCGCCAACAAACACAAACAAACACCCACACAAACACCGGCGCACACAACCACACACACGGGGGAGGAGACCCAGCCCTGCCCGGCTCTCGCTTGACCCTCTACCCTAATGGGCGCGGGGGAGAGAGCGAGCGAAAGAGAGAGGGAGAGAGAGAGAGAGAGATGCATAAACAGAATGAGTTTTCGATAACTTATGACACCAGCTTAATGTCTGGGGGGACCGCGGGCACAAACACACGGGCGGGATTAATTTAAATAGCAAATAGCGTTATGGCAGGACATCGGCACACATGCTGGGATGGAGTGAGCGAGGCGCGGTGCCGCCAGGGGGCCGAGGGCAGGGAGGGGGTGGGGGTCGTTTGCTGCCGATAAGGGGCTCCTAAAACCCCGGAAAATAGGTCACAGGTGGCGAGGGGTCGTCGCGGCGGGAAGGAGGAGGGGTCGTGCCGGTAGTGCTATGGCGCTGGAAGGAACTTGGAAATATTGATGAATAGGGTCGTTAGGCGTGAGCAGCTATGGAGCGCGGCCTTTGTGAGGAAGTGCCAGTGGCCGGGTTGGTGTCGGGGGGGGGGGTGCCTGGACGCTTTTGCCGCTGGGATGGCACGCGCCGTGGAGGGAGGAAGGAAGGAGTGGGAAGGGAACGGGAGATAAACAGGGAGTGGGAGAGATAACAAAGGGAGAAGGGGAAAGAAAGGGAAACGTAGATACCGTAGATAAGGAAATAGATAGGCAACAAGAAACAGAACACAGAATGAAGAGAGGCAGAGACCGAGGCAGAAAGAGAACGCGAAAGACAGAGACATTAAGAGAAGAGACCGAGGCAGAAAGAGAAAGGCAGAGAGAGAAAGAGGAAAGGAGAGAAAGAAACAGAGACAGACAGAGAGAGAGGGAGAGAGAGAGACGGTGTTGTGGGGAGGTCGACAGCGCTCGGGCGACGGCGATTTGGTCGGGATTAGCGGTGTTTGCGGTATGGGAACAACGCAGCCGCCAGCCCCGCCATCAGCTGCGGAGGTGAGGTGCGGGCAAGAGTCGGGTTCGCGGAGGGAGAGGGAGGGAATGAGAAGGAAAGGGAGAGAAGGGGGGAGGGGAAGGAAAGGGGAATAAAAGAGAAGAAGGAAAATAAGGGAGAAGGTAAGGGGGAGAGGGAGAAGGGGAAGGAGAGAGAGAGTGAGAGAGAGGGAAAAGGAGAGGAAGAAGGAGAAGGAGTAAGAGAGGAAGAGGAGGTGAGAGAGAAAGAGTAGAAGGTAGAACAGTCTGGAGATATTCAAAGACTAGCGAGAGAGAGACAGAGAGCCTAGAGAGAGAGGCAGAAGGCAGGAAACCCTCAAACGAAAGTAAGAGTGACAGTGCCAGTGCGAGTAAGAGTAAGGGAGAGTAAGAGCGAGTGCGAGGCAAGAGCCAGAGCGCGGGGGAGTGGGGGGCTCTGTGTACCCTCCGCCCCGCCGGTTTGCAGTCGTGTTGCTATTTTATATTAGCGGTTCCCCGGTCTCTGTAATGCTCGAGTAAATATTGATGGCGGGAGGTTTACAGCGCTTCCAGGTGGCGTGAGTTGGCGGCCGCGGTAATGTGATATAGGAAGGCTCTTGTACTTCGCTGTGTTGCAGGCTTTGCACTCGGCTCGGCCAGATGTTGCGAGGGCGCCAGGCACTGGAGGAGGGCCGCTCGCTCTGCCCGCTTTTCTTTCTTATTTTTCTTTCTTTCTTGTTGTTTTTGCTGAATTTGTTTGAGTAGAGTGAGTGTGTATTTACGAATTGATTTATTTTTATATTTAGTCTGTAGGTTGTTGTATTTTACGCCTGTTTACTTCAGGTTGAAGAGACTGTCACTCTGTTCATCTCTTTATTTTTGTTACGATTTTCATTAATTTTCACTGAACGTTCACAATCTATCGTCTACTGGTCGCTCAGAGGTCGACAAAAATGCAGCGATATTGTGAGTCTCTCTCTCTCTCTCTCTCTCTCTCTCTCTCTCTCTCTCTCTCTCTCTCTCTCTCTCTCTCTCTCTCTCTCTCTCTCTCTCTCTCTCTCTCTCTCTCTCTCTCTCGGCGGAGAAATAAACGTGGATAAACGGCGTGGATATGGATTAGGCAGGATAAGAGACCGGAGGATAGCGAGCGGCAGGTGACGAGGGGGATGGATTAGTGTGGTTGTGTTAAGCTTTTAATGATTGCGGTGCTGGTAATGGTAACTTTAAGAGGACGGGAGAGCGCTACCGGTATTAGCGGCGGCGAGGAGGGTGACAGCAGCAGCAGGTCACAATGGCCGACGATGCAGTTCAAGCTGATATTTATTTTTGTTTGTCGACGAATAGTTTGAGAGCGCCGAGCTTTTTTTTATTATTTTTTTAACATGATTAACATAAACAGCGACGCCCCAGTGTGCACGGGCGCTGATATCCCGTTGCTAATGAAATTAACAACAGCGGCGCAAACAATGGATTCCCTCACATCGCCGCGTCTCGCCAGCACTGTGATGATAACCAGAAGTGCAAGCAAGTTATCCTCACAGTGGGAGGATGTTGTTCGCCGTTGGAGCGTGGCAGCTGGGCCGCTCGCACTCACGCCCTTACGCCAGCGGGACAAAACATCTCCCCTCCCCCTTTCACCCGAGGTCTGTGGAGCGCCCCCTTCCCCTCGCCTGCTCACACTCCCCTGCCCGGGACTTGCTCCTTTCTCTCTTGCTCTTGCTCTGTATCTTTCTCTTATATTTATCTTTATATTTCTCTTTCTTTCTCTTTATATCGCCTCTCTCTCTCTCATCTCTCTCTCTCTCTCTCTCTCTCTCTCTCTCTCTCTCTCTCTCTCTCTCTCTCTCTCTCTCTCTCTCTCTCTCTCTCTCTCTCTCTCTCTCTCTCTCTCTCTCCCTCTCTCTCTCTCTCTCTCTCTCTCCCTCTCTCCCTCTCTCCCTCTCTCCCTCCTCCCTCTCCCTCCCCTCCCATCACCGGGGCATACCTCGAGGCGGCCCTTTGCTCTCTGCCGGTCGAGAGGCTGCCCTGGCCCTTGCCCTGGCCCCTCCGCTGCCCTGCTCCGCTGCCCTGGGCGCTGCCCTGGCCCTCCGCTGCCCTGGCCCTCCGCTGCCCTGGCCCTCCGCTGCCTGGCCTCCGCTGCCCTGGCCCTCCGCTGCCCTGCCCCTCCGCTGCCCTGCCCCTCCGCTGCCCTGGCCCTCCGCTGCGGCCTCCGAGGTGGATGCACTCGCTGGTCGGATGAAACGTCGTCCAGAAAACTTTTATTTGTTGTGAGTGAGGAAAGACGCGAGAAAAAAAAAAGGATGGAGAAAGAAACCCACGGCACTTTTTCCCTCTCTGTCTCTCACCTTAGAAGTCTTTCTCGTCCAGATAAGCTTGTGGCGCGAGAGAAAAATGTGTATATATATATATTTGTGTTTCCTGTCTCCCGTGACGATGGCTAAAATGTCAGCTTAAATACAGTAACTTCAAGAAGGCGGTACCGGTTTTTAAGATCAGCGGCGGCGAGGCAGCATTCACTCTAAGCTGCTTACACTAGTACAGAACCATCCAGCAGATGTGTGCAAGGCGTGGAGGGGGATATGTTGAGAGGGAGAGGGAGGGGAAGAGAGAGAGAAAGAGAGAGATTAAAGAATGAGAGAGAGAGTGAGAAGAGAGCACAGAGAGAGAAGTGGGGAAAGGCAAGAGAGAGAATGAGAGAGAGTGTGTTGTACACAAGGTGTTTCCCCCGAGCATCCTCGCTAATCTCTCGCAAAGTCGTCGGGCAAAACAGGCGGGGGAGCGGTCGGGGCGCTAATCGGGGCCATGAGAGTGCGACAGAAGCTGCCCAAGTCGGGTCGAAAATGCACCGGCCGCCTATTAAAAGGATCCGTCCCGGGCGCCGTAAATCAGGGCCGACTTCCCCCGCGGTAGAAAGTTGCAGGAGAGAGGAGGTGGCCGGGCGGGGGGCGGGGGGGGCGGGCGGGCGGAGCTGCGTCCCTCCTCGAGTGAGACACTTAAGACGGGTCATTTATCTCGGCCAAGACAACACGAGGACGGCCATCCACCGGGCCAGGCGAGGAGCGGCGGGAGGGTAGGCGGGTGGGCGGCCGGGCCAGGCTGATGCAGCCCGCGGGCGGGGGTGGGGCGGCGACACCAGCCAGGCGTCCCGGCCCGTATCTCGCGCTGATTGATGCTCTATGGCACCTCCAGGGGCGTGCCGGCCGGGCGGGAGGGGTGGGGAGGGGGCAGGAGGCGTTCACACGTACGGACACTCTCGCTCGCTGACTCTCTCTCTCTCTCTCCTCTCTCTCTCTCTCTCTCTCTCTCTCTCTCTCTCTCTCTCTCTCTCTCTCTCTCTCTCTCTCTCCTCTCTCTCTCTCTCTCTCTCTCTCTCTCTCTCTCTCTCTCTCTCTCTCTCTCTCTCTCTCTCTCTCTCTCTCTCTCTCTCTCTCTCTCTCTCTCTCTCTCTCATCTATTTCCACTCCCATTTCCTATCTCTCTCCCTTACCCTTTTCCTCTCCCTCTCCCCTCCCTCCTTCCCTCCTCTCACGCCTCCGAGTCCCCCTGGCCTGCTCTCCTCGTACCCTGCGCTCCTCCCCCGGACGCCTCCCCTCCCCGCCCCCTCCCTGCTCCTCCTCCCCGCAATCCATCCGCCAACCTCTTTTTTTCTTTTTCTTTTTTTACCCCAGTCCCCGATCTGGCCCCCATCTCCCTCTCTCTCCCAGCCCCAGCCCCAGCGCCAGCCCGCGCCACCCCCTCCCCTGGGGCGGTGCGGGTGGCGGCGGCGGCGGCGGCCGGTGGTGGTGTGGCTGTGCTGGCTGGAGGCAAGACAGTAATGAGCCATGACTTAATTATGGGCGCGGGCAGGCAGCCGGCGCGGGCGGGCGGTTGGGCGCGGGGAGGGCGGAGGGGGTAAGGAGAAGGGGAGGGGAAGGAAGAGGGGGGTGGTCGGGAGTAGGGAGAGAGGAGGAAGAAGGAAGATGGGAGAGAGGGTGAGAGGGAGAGAAAGGAAGGAAAACACCAGAAGGAGGAAGAGAAGGGAGAAGGAGGGAGCGAGGAAGGGAAGATTATGGAGAGGCAAAGGGGAAGGAGGGAATCAGGAAGGAGAGGATGGACGTTGCGAGGAAGAGAAGGGCTTGGAGGGCCGAAGGAGTAGGGAAGGTGTGAGCGAGGAAGGGAAGGGAAAGGCCAGGAAGATGAAGGGTTAACGAAGGGCTGGAGGGGAAAGGAAGGGAAGAGGAGGGGAGGGAAGGGCCGGGAGCGTTTTGGCCGCCTCTGCTCCGTGGGATTAATGGCCACTCACACTCCCCGACCGCGGCCAGGCCCTCTCGCGCTGAGGGCCACTCGCGCCAGAGGGGAGCCTCCTCGCCTCGCCGCCGCCCATCCCGAGGGCGTTCCTTCCCCATGCCACAGAACCCCGTCGCCTCGCCCCCTCCCCCATCTCCCTCATCTCCCTAAGGCCACAGAAACCGATCATTCCCTCCTCTCCGCCAAGACCTCCCGAATCACCGCTCCCTCTCCTCCCCTCCTCTCTGGGAGCGCCTCAGAAACCCGACCATTTTCGCCGTCGCTTGCAGGAGTCAGTCAGTCCCTCTCAGGAGATTATTCCTTGCATCGGATAATCGTTCTCGTCCCAGGCAGCGGGTCTGGATTCGCCAGTCGCACCCCTGAAGATCGCCGAAGCCAGGAGCCCCTAAGGCCGCAGAAGGTAATCATTCCTCCGTTCCAATCTCCGCAGAAACTCATCATTACAAATAAGAAGCTAGTGATTTCTCCCTAAAGAAGCTAGTGATTTCCCCTCCACACAGAAAACAGAAGCTCCAATTGTCCCCCTTTTCCCTCTCCCTCTCCTCACCTTTCGTCTCCTTCTCCCTCACCCCCTCACCCCCACTTACAGAGTGCAGAAGCTAATCATTCCCCTTCTGACAGGCCCAGAAGCTGATAATCTACCCCTCCCCCCTGATCACATCCCCCTCCCCACCCCCCACTCCGTAGTAACCACAGCATGGGGTGTCATCCACAGGCCCTCAACGCAACACCATTTACATAAAAAGTGGAAGAAAAAAGTAAGGGAAGAGAGAAAGGGGAACGGGAGAGCGAGAGAGATTTGCAAAATAGGGAAACGTGATGAAGACGACGGCGAGAGAGCCACGGCAAGGCGATACCAAGACGAGGAGAGAGATAAAATAAAAGAGAGAAAGGTCAAAACAGCGGAAGGGGAAAAGGGCGAGAGAGAGGATTTGCAAGAAACACCAATGAGAGAAGGGAAAGAAGAGGACGAGGACGTGGAAGAGTAGGAGGAGGAGGAGACGACGACGACGACGACGACGACGATGATGACGACGAGGAAGAGGAGGAGGGCGAAGGCGATGACAACCACAACGACGAAAACAGGAGAAAACAGGAGACAGATGAGGGGAGGGGAATAATAGCGCGGAGGAAACAGCCCAAGAGCACAATTGTTTATGCAGGCATGAGTCAGGGAGCGAAGCGTTGGTCCCCTGATACGCCCTGCTGGGGGCTGCTGCGCGCGGGGGAGAGGGGAGGAGGAAGGAGGAAGAGATGGAGGAGGAAGGAAGGAGAAGGAGGGGAGTGAGAATGGAAAGGGGAGAGGGAAAGGAGGAAGGAGGACGGAGTAGAAGAGCGGAGGAGGTGTACGTTTATACAAAAATGCGGACGAAGCGAAAGAGTAGGAAGAGAAAGGGAATAAGGCAAGAGAAGCGAAGGAAATGGAGCAAGAGGATAAAGTGGACACAGGAGGGAAAGTACAAGAAGGAAGCAAGGACAAGGGGAGTGACCAAGAAGAGCGAAGAGAGAGACGGAAGAGATAAGATAGGAAGCAATATCGAGAAGAATTAACCCGAGACAAGGTTGAAAGACCAAGCGGAAGAGGAGGACAGCGGGAGGACGAAGAGAATAAGAAAGCGAAGAGAGAGAACAGGAATAATAGGAGGAAGGAGGAGGAGATAGAGAAGACTAACGTGATGCGGGCGCAAGTCGAGCGTTTAAAGGCTGGGGCGGGGAAGGGAGGGGAGGGGAGAGCATGTGGGTGGGGAGGTATTTACATGTAGGTGGGGAGGTATGTGGGTGACGAAGTGTGTAGGGTGGGGAGACCTGTGGGCGGGAGAGGGGAGGGGCGTATTTTAAAGGGCGAGGAAGCGGGAGACTCCGTTTGAAGGAGTTATGCAGGGGGAGAGGGAGAAGGGAGGGAGAGGGGGTGGAGTGCAGGGAAGGAGAGAGGAGGGGAGGGTCCACTTTATTGGGGTGAGTGAGTTGACCAGAGACACGAAAAGGAGGTGAGGGAAGAGAAGATGCACTCGTGATAAAGGAGGTGGGGGAGGAAGAGAGAGAAGGTTGGATGGACGGCGAAGGAGTGGGAATGAGAGGGATGGGTGAACGGGGAGAGAGAAATGGAAGAGAGGGGAGAAGGGAGAGTGAAGAAAGAGGAGGTGGGAAGGATTGAAAGAAGAGGGATGGAGTGAGGGAACATTGGAAGAATAGATAAAAAGGGAGAAGGAAGACGGGAGGGTGAAAGAACGAAGGGAGAGAGGGGGGAGTATGGGAAGGATGGAATAAGGAATCAAGGAAAGAAGAAAGATAGAATAATGCAAAAAGGATAAAAGTGAGGAAAGAATATGTCTTAAAAAAGAGGGGTATGCGAGGAAAGGGTGGAAAGGTGAGATAAAGACTGGAAGGGCGAGAAGGGGGTGAGAGAGGACAAAAGAACGAGACGAACGACGCATCTCCCGGGTGAGTCCATAGAAGGAGAAATGTGCACTTGATTTGAAAATGCGGGCGGGTTCCTCGGCAGGTGCTTCTCCAGGAACAGTTATATTGGCTTACGATTTGCTTTTTTTCGTATTCATTGGTTAATTTATGATTCATCTCTTTACTTATTGATTTGTTTGTTTATTTATCTTGTTTTTTTTCTTCGTCGTAAGATTAATAAGTCTCCCCCCCCCCCCATCTCTGCCCCCGCCACCAGGTCTTACTCCGGATGCCTTGTTCCTTCCTTCCATCTTTCCTGGTTTCTCCATTTTTTTCTCTTTACTTTTTTGTCTTGTCTTCTTTTCCTCTTCATTCTTCTTTGTTTTCTCCTCCAATTCCCCCTTCTCCATCTTGATCCCTTCTTCTTCCTCCTTCTCCTCCTTTTCTTTCTCCTCTTCGTAATTGCTCTCTCTCTCTCTCTCCACTTCCTATCTCCTCTCCTTCTCACGCGCCCACTTAACACCTGATACCTGATCCTCCAACCACTCCCTCCCCTCCCGTACGCCCCCCCCCCTTACCCCCTCCCCCTCGCCCGCCACCCCCTCTCCCTCGGGCCCCCTACCCCTCCCTCCCCTGCCGGCTCGACCTGTGTGCGCTCACCCTGCCACCTCACGCCCTTCCTAGTCAAGCGACATGACTTCTCTGCGCCGTACCTGGCCTCCGCGCACCGCCTCTGCCGTCCCATTTGCATACGGCACGCACGGTCGGTCGGGTCCTGTACGTTGTGTACGAATGTACGCGACACTAAAGTATGTATCTATCTCTGTCTGTCTGTTTGTCTTCTCTCTTTTTTCCTTATTCTGTTTCCTTTACTCTTCTCTTATACTCTCTCTCTCTCTCTCTCTCTCTCTCTCTCTCTCTCTCTCTCTCTCTCTCTCTCTCTCTCTCTCTCTCTCTCTCTCTCTCTCTCTCTCTGTTTTTTTGTGTGTGTCTTTCTCTTTCTCTCCAATGAGCTCTTATCTTCCTTTTCCTCTTTCCCCTCTTCCTCCTACCCCCACCTCCCGCTCTTGCCTTCCAAGGACGTCGAGTTTTTATTTTTCCGTTGAACTCCCTCGCTTTCTCGCTTTTCTTCCCTAGGTTCGCGTTCCCGCTCAGATTTTCCCCCGCAGCCAAGGACGCTAAAAATTTCCCCCTAACTCCTCCTCTATTACTTGCTTTCCTTCCCCGTGCTCGCGTTCTCGCCCTCGGATTTTTCCCCTGTTGCCAAGGACGTCGGAGAATTTTCCCCCATTTTTTCCCCTTCTCTCGCTTTTCTTCCCCGTGTTCTTGCTCTCGGATTTTCTCCCTTGTAACCAAGTATGTCAGGATTCCCCCATTTTCTCTCTCTCTCCCTCTCCCTCTGTCTCTATCTTTCTCTATCCATCTCTCCCTCCCTCCCTTACTCTTCTCCCCTCCCCCTCCCCTCCCTGGCTTTACTTCCCCGCGCTCACGTCTCGCTCTCGTTTTTCCCCCTCCCCTGCAATATTGCCCGAAGCTCATGGATCTCCCCCGCACGCACCAGCTGTCAACGTATTCCCGCGTCTTTACTGCGTCTTTAAGAGCTCCCGTGCTCATCCACTCCCAATCCGGCCGTAATCCACCTCATTCTCCACAGCGCTCCGCCCCGCGTGGCCCTAGATCCGTCTCTTGCTTCCACTACCCACTAACCTCCCCACCCTCCCCCCTGACGCCCCCTTCCACCAGCCTGTCGTGCCCCCATTCTTCTCTTCTCGCCTCCCCCTTCCCTCCCTTCACCCCAGCCCTTCGTTCCTTCTTTCGCCTTTCTCATCTTCCCCCTCTTTCATATCTTTATCTTCGTCTTCCTTTTTTTCGGATTTCTTACCCTTTCGCTCTTGTTCTCTCTGTCTGTCTCGCTCTCCCCTCTACCTCCTCCTCACTCTTCCCCTTCCTTTCATCCCCCCCTCTCTCTCTCTTCCCTCTCTGCCTTGCCCCTTCCCCTCATCCTTCGCGCCTCTTCTCCTCGCGGTCTTATCTATCCCCTCTCCTATCCCCTCCCCCCCCCCGAGCCGCGGCGCCGCCCTCAAATCCTCGCGAACCTCCAAAATGCTGAACTCTGGCGAGAAAAGGCGGGCGGAGATTGTGTGCGAGGGAGGGGCCGGAGGAGAGGGAAGAGGATAGAGAGGAGAGACGAGAAGAGAGGAGTGGGTGGTTTGTGTGTGTGTGGGTGGGGCGGCTGGGATAGGGTGGATGTATGTGTGTGTGTGTGTGTTTGCGTATCTGTGTGGCTGTGTGTGCATCAGGTTATGTTTAAAATCCAAGCGTTTATTTCCCCACTTTTTCTTTTTTCACTGCATTTAGCATGTCTTGTCATGTTCATGCACAGACACGCTTCTCTTTTCCCACCCACCACTACCATAATCATGCACACGCCCTACAGACCCACCCATAGCTCCACCCACCACCATAACCATGCACACACACACACACAGACCAAACCCCACCCGCCCGCCCGCCATGCAGCCACCACCCCACGTAGGCGTGTGTGTGGTGCGCCGCCCTACATTCCGCCCCAGCAAGGTCGCGACCCGCCACATGTGAAATTCAGGGTCATTTTCAGCTGCCACGACATCTCGACCTCCCCCCACCCCCACCACCGCCAACCTAAACTCCACACCCATGCATGTGCGTCTAACGGAATATCCTTTTTTTTACCTTTTCTTTTCTTATTCTTATTCTTATTCTTCATCATCTTCCTCCTCCTCCTCCTCTTGTTCGTCATCTTTCGGTTAAAATTTCCTTTCGTATGTCTTTTTTTTTTTTTTTTTTTTTAGAGAGAGAGAGAGAGACGAGAGAGAGAGAGAGAGAGAGAGAGAGAGAGAGAGAGAGAGAGAAGAGAGAGAGAGAGAGAAAGAGAGAAGAGAGAGAGAGTGCGGGGGGAGGTAAATGGAGGGGAGAAGGGAGAGAGAAAGAGAGAGAGAGGGGGAGGGAGAGAATGAGAATGAGAATGTATGGTAAATATCGTAACGTGTTTTGTCGGAAGGGGAAAACGTCTTCCGTATGTTTCTTTGATGTTGGAGATCTAGATTTTGGTGGTTTGTCTTTGGCGGGGTAGGGTGGGGGAGAAAGGGAAGAAAGGGAAAGGGAAAAAGAAAGGGAAGGGGAAGAGGGACAGGGAAAGAAGAAGAGAGAGAGCAGGGAAGATCGAAGAAAGGGGAGACAAGAGAAGGGATTATAACAGGTAACTGCAAGGATTCCCTTCGCATAGTTGACTCCCCCCCCCCCCTCCCCTATCCCAACGCTCTCTCTCCCCAATCCACACCCATTTCCTCCTCCTCCCACTCCCTATTTCTTCTCAATTCCAGCTCCTAACCCAACGCTCTTTCCCCTCACCCCTTTCCCTCTCTCACCCCTCCCATAGCTCCCACCCCTTTCTCTCTCTCCCTCCGCCCCTCTCACTCGCTCCCTCCCCATCGTCTCCCCATCCTCCTTCTCTCAGTCCTATCCTCTCTCCCTCCGTTCTTCTCCCCTCCCCTCCCTCCGTCCTTCTCCCTCTCCGTCTGTCCCTCCCCCCGTCCCATCTCACTCGCTCCTGGATGACACACACGCTCGCACACGCACTAGCAGTCCCCGCCTCGAACGGCCGCCCATAATAATTATCATAAGGATTAGCGCTTGTGTGCTCGACACTTCTCGCCGCCGTGTCATTTCCGAGGGCGCGCCGGACGAGCTCGCCGCCGGCTCGCCTTGCTTGTTTGTCCCGTTGCTTGTTCTGTTGAATTGCTTCTTTTTGGCCGGATGATTGCCTGTTTGAGCGGGATTGGTTGTTTGTGTTGGATTGATTTTTTGTTTTATGTTATTGCTTGTTTGTTAGATTGGTTGTTTGTGGGATTGGTTGATTTTGAGGGATTGGTTGTTTGTGTTGGTTTGATTTTTGGTTTTATGTTATTGCCTGTTTGTTAGATTGGTTGTTTGTGGGATTGGTTGATTTGGAGGGATTGGTTGTTTGTTAGAGTACTTGTTTGTGACTGCCTGTTTTGTTGGCTTGTCTGTTGGTTGCGTGTCAGGTTGCGTTGTTCGCTGTTTGTCTTGTTAGAGTTGTAGAGTCAGTCAGTTATCAGTGGAGGCATTGTGAATGAGATAGTAGTAAAAAGTGGTAAATAAGCGAATAAAATGCTTACATGCATGCATAAATATATACATACATGCATGCATATCTGTATTCACATATAAATCTCTCTCTCTCTCTTTCTCTCTTTCTCTTTTTCTCTCCCTCCTCTCTTTCTCTTTTCTCTCCCTCTCACTTCTCTCCCTCCTTCCTTCCCTCCCCCTCTTTCTCTCCCTTCCTCCCTCCGTCCCTCTCTTTCTCCCCCACCCTCCTTCCCTCCCTCTCTCCTCTCATTGTGTGTGTATAAGAGAGCACGCAGGCCGAGCGACTTTTGTTGGCGGAGCGATCTCGGTGTGACGGGGCAGTGAGTTCATGGCGCCAGGCTCGGACGCTCCTTCCTTCCCCTGTCACTGTCCGACGTCTGGCTGAGGAGGTGAAGTGACCACGCCAGTGACCGTGAGGAGGAGGATGGAGGGGTGAAGTGGGAAGGCGTAGGAAAGAGGGATGTTGGAGGGGGTAGGCGAAGAGAGAGGGCGTAGGGGAGGAGGGAACAAAGTGGGAGGTTGTAAGGGAGGCAAAGAAGGAGGGCTAATGGGAGGGGGGGAAGGACGGTGGGGCTAAAAGGAGGGCGTAGGGACGGGGGGGGGTCGGCCACTGCGCCTTAACGCCCTGATTGGAATTTTGGGGCCGCCCGCGACTAGGGTTCCTTACACAATGGGGCGGCGGGTCGTGTCCAGACTGATTACTCTCGGGACTCCTTGTTGTCGGGCCGTGCTGGGGTAGGGGCAGGGTGAGCAGAGGAGGTAGGGGCCGGCGGGGTAGGGATGGGAAAGGGCGGCCTGGCTTTCGGCTCGCGGGACTTGTGATCGAAAGTATGGGTCGCGGGAGCCGGGGAGAGGGGCTGGGGCGGTGGAGGGGTGAGGACCTTGTGACGTGCTGGTGCTCGGAAAGAGGGAATAGAGCGGTCACAGGGGCAGGTGGGTGGGGGACACAGGGGGACCTGGAGGAGGCCTGTGTAGTGAGGTACGCGGCCGGGGATATGTCATATATCGTCCTTCTTTGCCGGGGCTTCCTGCGCTGGGAACTTGTTGTGGAGTTGGGGCCGGAGTTGCTTGTGGCTGCCGCCCGCGCTGCTGCACTGCCGTCGGAGGTGCTGTGGAGGCGTGCGGCTGCTGCTGTGGTGCTGTGCAGGACGCAGCACCGACGGCCCCGTCGCGCCAACGTAATCCAGCTTTTCGTCTTGAGGCTGCAGCCGCTGCCAGTGCCACCCGCTCGCCTGTGCCTGTGTGTGGGCGCCCTGCCTCCCTGCCGTCGCGTCTTTGTTGTAGGTTTAGGCGAGCCCTCGAGGCTGTGCTGACGAGCTGTCTGATCCCTGCCAGAGAAAGCAAAGGGGGCAGTGAAGAGCGAGGGAAAAACGGGGCTAAAAGAGGATGTCGTCGACGGCGCACAAAAAGGCTCGAGGACGGCACAGGAAGATTTGGTAAGGTTAAAGGGAGGCATGAGAGGGAAGTCAAGAGGGCGGGGAGGGAGGAGAGGGGGGGGAGGAGAAGGGGAGAGGAAATGGAGGGCGAGAGGAGGAGGAAAAGGAGGAAGGTACCGGGAGTGGGGGGAGGAGGCAGGGAAGGCAGGCGGTAAGTGCGACGAAGGCCACTGAGAAGACGTCTATAATGGTGACGGGACGAAAGGGGAGAGGTGGGGTGGCGGCGGCGAGGCAGGAGAGAGAGAAGAGAGGAAGAGAGAGAGAGAGAGAGAGAAGAGAGAGAGAGAGAGAGAGAGAGAGAGAGAGAGAGAGAGAGAGAGAGAGAGAGAGGCTGACGGGGGGAAACTTGGGTTGTGGCGGCTCTGTTTACATAAAAAAAGCGGAAGCGATGCTGATGGCGCTGGTGCGGCGGGGATATAGCGGGGCGAGGGAGGGGGAGGGGGTCCCCAGGGCACCGCCGAAGAGCGAAAGCGACGCAGGGAAGGCGAAGGGAGATATAAAATATGAAGGAGCGGGGCACTGGAGGAGCGTGTATGATGTCGGCGAGGGAAGAGCGCGGGGAGGGAGAAGCGGGAGATGGCACACGGGCAGTAATGAGGGGAGAGGGAGACGCGATGAAGCACAGACAGAGTGTAAATAAAGAACGAAAAGAACGCCAACAGGTAGCACAGGCCGGCGGCAGAGATCTGGTGTATATGGCAGCGGCGGAAATAAAAACGAGACCAGGAGAGCGCGAGGGGGAGACTGATTGCGGTGATAGCAATAAAGTGTGTGCGTGTGTGCGTGCGTGCGTGTGCGAGCGCTCGACGACCCGTGTCAGTCGCCCATGGATGTGCCATCGGGAACACTACCAATAACTTTAACAGCTTTTGGACGACATATTCCACTGGCTTCTGACGGAGGGACACAAAAGTGCGTCGGCCGCGTTTAGTGACAGGCATAACGATCCCGGGCGAGTGGGAGCCAGCCCTGATCAGGGCCATCTGGAGGGCGCTGGAGGCAGCCCACGGCGCCCATGTATAATGGAACGGACCTGCTGTGACTCACACGCCGTCCGCCATCGATAGGTCACCGGACGGACGGACGGACGTGGCGCCTCCTGTGGACCCCGTGACTCGTGCCCAGGCGGGTCCTCCTACTCCTCCGGCCTGCTTCCTTCTTTATCCTCCTCCGCTCCTCTTGTGCGTTCTCCTCCGTTCTTTCTCCTTCCTCCGTCCTCTTCCTCATTTCTTCTTCCTCCCTCCATCCTCCTACCCGCGTCCTCTTCCTCTTTCCTTCTGTGCCCTTCCTCTTTCCGCCTCCGCTCTTCCTCCCCCGCCTCCTCCGCCCGCCCTCGGCTCCTATCACCGCCAACAACCACATTACTGCCTTACTTGGATTACGAGCGGCGCGCGGGCGGCCAGCCTCTGCCTCCTTCCACGGCCGCTCGCCCAATTGCAGCTCGTTTGCATTTTTTCTCTCTCTCTACTTAATTCGCCTTGCTACAGCTGGAGCGCAGTGCCTGTTACAGCGGTGCAGGGCCCGGCTGGCCTTCATGTTGCATGCCTTGCAAGGTGGAGCTACCTTGCAAGGGGAACCAGTGCCTTGCACGGTGGACTTGTACTTTGATGTACATTGCAAGATAGACTGATGTCATGCAAAGGAAGGGGGTTGTATCTTGCAAGGATTTGTACCTTGCAGAGTGCGTGCCTGTCGTGCAATGTGGTCTCGTGCCTTGGAAGACGGACCCGCGTCTCAGAAGGCACGTCGGGAGGGAGGCGGCGAATCCTCGGGGAGTGATGGCAGCCCTCGATAAGAAGCCGAGAAGGGAAGGCGCGTCTCGAGGCAATGGCGGGGAGCTCCCCTTCTGCGCGGCCGGAGGTGCTGCTTCACGGCCCTTGTTATGGCTCGTGTGTGCCGCAGGATAGGCGGGGGTAAGGAAGGGAGAGGGAGGGAGGAGAAGGGGGAGAAGGAAAAGGAGAGGGAGGAAAAGAAGAAGAACAACAACAACAACAACAAACAACAAACAACAACAAGGAAAAGGATAAAAAGGAAGACAAGAAGGAGGAGAAGAAGTACAAAAGAATAGACGAATATCTTACAAGTACACTGACGCGACAGACTCAGTGACTCACTCAATGATCGGCTGATTAACTGACTGAC
>NW_020870124.1:102500-110000 GCF_003789085.1 Penaeus vannamei | reverse complement strand
ACACGGCCACCGGCGGCCGCCCAGGTGCCGCGGGAATTATTCATGCGTTAACGTTAAGCTGTATTTACACTCGGGAGTTCATGCGGCCCGAGGCGGCCTTGACACCTGTGCGCGCGCGCGCCTGCACGTACACTTACGCGTGGACGCGCTGCTTCTGCATCCTCTCTCTCTCTCTCTCTCTCTCTCTCTCTCTCTCTCTCTCTCTCTCTCTCTCTCTTCTCTCTCTCTCTCTCTCTCTCTCTCTCTCTCTCTCCCCTCTCTCTTCTTTTCTCTTCTCTTCACTTCTCTTCCATTCTCTTCTGGCTCTCTCTTTCTCACCTGAATTCTCAATCCATGACACTTATGTCCCCTTGCCCCCCCCCCCTCCCAGCACATAGCATGCCCATCGTTTCACTCTTTGTCAATACGAGATATTAAAGCGTCTATCTCCGAGACGAATGTATTTGTTGCCATCTGGCGCTCTGCTCTTGGCAGACCTTGCTTTGCATGAGGGAAGAGAAAGAGAAGAGAAAAAGAGAAATGAAAGAACGATAAAGAGGGAGGGAAGGAGACAGACAGACAGACAGACAGACAGACACACGCACACACACACGCGCGCGCGCGCACACAGATAAACAGAGAGGGAGTGAGAAGGGATGAAAAGAGAAGAGGAAGGCGACCACACTGCACAGAAGAGAAGAGAAAGGAAACCACAGAAGAGAAAAGAAAATCCGAAAAAACAGGAAATAAATCCAGAGCAAAAAGCAATTTACTTTATCGGCGCATCCTTCATATTCCTTCGACGTCGTGACATTGAGCGCTCCACGGCGTGTCATTCCCCTCCTTCGGTCCCTCTGCTCTCTTCCGTCCTCCCTCCTCATCCTCTTCCTTCCTCCTCTTCTTGCCTCTTCTTTTCTCTCCTCCCTCTTCATCCTCTTCTCTCTCTCTCCTCTTCCATCTTCCTCTTTTCCCTGCTCCTTCTTCGTCTCTGCTCATCCTTTCTTTCCCTCCTACTCTCTCTTCGTCCTCCTTTTTTTCTCTTCCTCATTTCATTTTCAGAGCCCCAATCTTTCTCCTTCTTTTTCCATTCCTTCCTTTCCTTCTTCCCTATTCAACCCTTTTACTCCCTCTTTCTCTCCCTCCCATTGCCTCCTTCTTCTTCTGCCCCCTCCTCCTCTTTCTCCTTTGCCTCCTGCATTCTGCCTTCTTCCCTTCTTCTAATCCTCCTCTTCCTTCTCTGCCTTTTTCCTTCCACAAAATCCCTTGCTGAGCCCTCGTCTTTCCATCTCCCCCTTCCACCTCTGTCGTTTTGTCTTTCCCTTCCACTTCTTTCGTTTCTATTTTCTGTCTATCCGCCTCCTCTCTCTCTCTCTCTCTCTCTCTCTCTCTCTCTCTCTCTCTCTCTCTATATATATATATATATATATATATATATATATATATATATATATATATATCCTTCCTTCTCCCCTTCCTCCCTCCCTCCCTCCCTCCCTCCCTCCCTCCTCCCTCCCTCTCTCTCTCTCTCTCCTCTTCCTCCTCCTCTTCTACCTATTCCCTACCCCGCTTCCTCGGTTCCCCTCCTCCCTCCCCCAACCCCCCTTCCCCCTCTCCCCTTCCCGCGGCCCCCTGGCTGGTGCATGATTAAATAACACGGCGCGCGGAGTGGTGCCTTGTGGGGGAACTGACTCATGCTCAGCCCCATGCACTCGCCCGTCTGCCCGGGGATGTGCGGGCGTGGGTGGGGTGTGTGGGTGTCTGTGTGGGTGTGCGTCGTGGGCGTGGGTGTCTGTGTGGGTGCTAGAGGTGTATCGTGGGCGTGGGTGTCTGGGTGGGTGCTGGAGGTGTATCGTGGGCGTGGGTGTCTGTGTGGGTGCTGGAGGTGTATCGTGGGCGTGGGTGTGTGTGGGTGCTGGAGGTGCGTCGTGGCGTGGGTGTCTGGGTGGGTACTAGAGGTGTATCGTGGGCGTGGGTGTCTGGGTGGGTGCTGGAGGTGTGTCGTGGGCGCGGGTGTCTGGGTGGGTGCTGGAGGTGCGTCGTGGGCGTGGGTGGGGAGTGTAGGTGTCTGTGTGGGTGCTGGAGGTGTGGCGTGGGTGGGGAGTGTGGGTGCTGGAGGTGTGGCGCGGGTGTGGGTGTCTGTGTGGGTGCTGACGTTGCGGATTTTCTCTTTTCCATTTTAGTGGAGAGATTTTTGTAGGCGGAATGACACGTAGAGAGCGAGCTGCTCTCTTTCTCCCTTTCTCTCTCTTCCTTTCTATCTCTCTCCCTCCCTCCCCTTCTCCTTCTCCCATTCCCTTCCCTCCCTTCTCCCTCTTCTTTCTCTTCCCCTTCTTCTCCCTCTCCCTTCTCCCTCCTCTCCTCTCGCTCCTCCCTCGTTCCTCTCCGAATTCGAGTGAATGGCAGGGGAACAAGTAGTCAGAACAGACAGGCAGGGGGTCAGCCTGTGGCCGAGTACGTGTCTGTGTATGTGTACGTGTGTATGCGTGTGTGGATTCGCCAGATGTGTGCACGTAGGGTTTGTGTGCGTTTGTGTAGGGTGTGTAGGTGTGTATTGAATGTGTGTTTGTTTATGGCTGTGTCTGCATGTGCCTTCGATGTATTTGTGTTTGTCTGTGTTAATTACATGTACTCATGCAAGTATGTGTGTGTATGTGTTAATGTAAGTGTGAGTGGATGTGGGTGGGTATAGGTGTGTACATGTGCGCATGCATATGTATGTGTGTGTGTGTGTGCGTTTTAATGTGAGTTTGGGTGGATGTGGGTGGGTATAGGTGCGTACATGTGCGCATGCATGTATGTGTGCGTGTGCGTGTGTGTGTGCGTGTGCGTATGCGGCAGCCGTCGGGCCATTATTTATCACGCTGCTGCTCCCCACATGTCACGCCTGGTTTGTGCGCGGATACCATCCTCCTGCAACTCGCCTGAGCACGGTGGGGGCGGGGAGGGGAGTGGAGAGGGGGGAGAAGAGGATGAAGATAGGGATAAGGAGGGGAGGGTCTAAATGGGGGAGAGCAGGGTGAGGAGAGGGAAAGGGAGGCAGGCAAAAGGGGAGGAGGATGAAGATAGGGGAGGAGAGCGGAGCGAAGAGGTGGGGGATGAAGATAAAGGCGGGGAGGAGAGGAGGATGAAGAAAAGGATGGGAGGCGAGGAAGGGAAGACTCTTGAGACGGAAAAGGGAGACGAAGAGTAGGGTGCAAGTAGAATGACGAAGAACGAAGAAAGGAGAGGAGAAAAGAGGGCAAGACAAGTCAAGTAAGAGGGTTAGACAATGAAAGAAAGGAAAGAGGAGAAAGAAGGAAAGAGAATGAGAGGCGAAGGAAGGAGGAGAAGCAGCATCAGTGGAGGAGTTGGCACAAGGAGAGGAGATGCGGGCAGCCCAGCGGAGGCCGAGGCGCCGGTAGATGAAAATCTGGGAAGCGAGCGGCGGCGTGGGACGTGGGGGGGGGGGGGACGTGGGGTGATCAGATCAATTAGTTTCAATTCCCTTTGTTACAATGGATAATCTTTGCTGTGACATGCTGTCTGCTTTTATTCTGCTTCAGATGGGTGGATAGATAGATAGATGGATGGATGGGTGATAGGTAGACAAACAGACAATACAGAGATGCATAACTAAATCCGATTCAACAACAACAACAACAACAACAAAGAAAAAAAAAAAAAAAATATATATACATATAACATATATACACACACACACACACACACACGCACACACACACACACACACACACACACACACACACACACACACACACACACACACACACACACACACACACACACACATACACATATATATATATATATATGTATATATATATATATATATATATATGTATATATATATATATATATATATGTATATATATGTATTATATATATATAATATACATATATATATATAATATATATATATATATATATATATATATATATATATATATATATATCAACATAAATCCAGAAAATAATCCGCAGCCTGTCAGTGACTCGAGCTCTTATCGCAAGAAGCGCATGGCGACAGCGTGGGTCACGTGACTGCCCGTGCGACCCGCGATTAGCAGCGCCCAATCCCAATCAGTGAGCGCCGCCTCGCCCTCCGCGCCGCCCCGCCGCCGAGGGAGCCGGAGGAGCCCCCGCGAGCGAAGGACAGCGGAGGGGGTTTCATGGCGACTAATTGGGTGCTGTTGCAGAGGCGCAGATGGTGAGGCGGCCCCGTCCGAATTCCCTGAAGGAGGAGGGGGATTTTGTGCGCGTGTCCGTTCGGGTGTTGCTGTCTCCGTTGTTTCTTTGGATGTGGCGTCAGGGCGAAGGGATGGCTTCCCGTTTGTTTGTTTTTCTTTTCTTTTTCTTTTCTTCGCTTTTATCTTTGCTTCCTTTTTCTATTTTCTATTCTTATTTCCTCTTCTCTCTTCTCTCCCCCCTCCTACTCCTCTTCTTCCTCCTCCCCTCCTCCTTCTCCCACCTACTCTTCCTTCTCCTACCTCCACCTCCTCCTCCTTTTCCTCTTCCTTCTCTTACCTCCTCCTCCTCCTTTTCCTCTTCCTTCACTTACCTCCTCCTCCTCCTCCACCTCCACCTCCTCTCCTTTTTCCTCTCTTTCCTCCTCCTCCTCCTCCTTTTCCTCTTCCTTCTCTTACCTCCTCCTCCTTATCCCCCTCCTTTATCTCTATATCCTCTTCGCATTTCCCTCCCCCTTTTTACCGGCGCTGCGCCCGGGCCGAAAGAGCGGGCAAAGGCACGGGGATCTTTGATGTAGAATATCCAGAGGTGGACTTATAGCTGGAGATGAGATCCCGTGTCTTTTTTTTCCTTTTCTTTTCTTTTTCTTTCTTTCTTTCTTTTTGCCTTTATTAGTCTTTGGCAAATTAAAGGATCTGAAAGGAGTGTTTGGTTTTCGCCGTCACTTTTCCTATTTCTTTCATTTTTCTCTTTTGTTGTTGTTGTTTTGGTCTTCTTCGTTTTCTTATTCTTCTTGATCTTCCTTTTTTCCTCGTCGTTTTCTTTTTTCCTCTCTTCCTTTTCCGCGACACATACCTGCCTTTTGTTCTTCATCACCTCCTGCTTTATCTTCATTTGCTTCATGCCAATGATCATCATCTCCGTCTCAGTTCTTCCCTGAACCAATTTCCCTGTTTTCTCCCTGCTTTTTCTTCCTCCTCTTCTCCTGCCTCATCTCCCTTTGCTTCATTCCCTTCATCATCATCTCCTCATTCCTTCGCTGTCTCATGAACGGAGACATTTTCCCAAGACGCCCGCGACCCACTGACACCTCCTTGTGCAACGGACGCCCTCGGAGCCACATTCCTTGTTGCAACAGGATGCCAACCTTGCAAGTGTGGCTCGTGCACGGGCGTGGATGGCGAGAGAGCGATGGGCGGGGCGGCGAGAGGCGAGGGCGTGGGTGAGGGGCGGCGAGAGAGCGAGGGCGTGGACGAGGGGCGGCGGGCGACCCTTGCCACGTCCTTCGAGTTGAGGGGAAACGGACCGTGCTCTCCCCTCCTGACGATAGCTTCGCTGCATCGCCGATTGCATTCCCGCGCTGGGCATAGGACCTTCTGGGGAGATGATCCCGTCTCGTTGCAAGGAGCGGCTGTTGCAAACGGCCTGGCGGAGGGGTCGCGGGGGAACCAGGCCGGGATTTTGTTGCACTTTTGTGAGAGAGAAGAAATGGATAGATAATAGTAGAAAACATCGTATTTCGGATGGTCTCTGAGTTCAGTATAGGTTTGCGTATGCAGTGACACGCGCTTCCGTGAGGTCAGACTTACTTCACATTTAAGTAAATGGATCCCTGCTGACGCCACGTTTCCTTTCCTTCATCATCATCGGCATCGTCATCGGTATCACCATCATTGTTATTATCCCTTATCTACCTTCGTCATCGTCATCATCATCCTCATCGTCCTCGTCCTCCTTCTCCTCTTCTCCTTCCTCTTCCTCCTCCTCCTCCTCCAGCTCCACCTCCTCCCGTTTCCAAGACGCACTCGGGATGCCGTCGGGTCGCCCAGGGAAAGGAAGAGGATGGAAGATCATCCTCAGTATCCGTCTCTTCTTCCTATTTCTCGTCCTCTTCCTCTTCCTCGTCTTACTGCGTCTCCGTATCGGTTGATTTCTCGTCTTCCTTTTTTCTTTTCCTTCTTCTTCTTCTCAGCCTCCTTTCCCTCCTGATTTTTTCATTCTTCCTTCCTTCTGCTGTTCCCCCTAGTATTCTATATCTCCCACCCCTTCCTCTTCCTCTTTTCCTTCCTCTAGCCTCTTCTCCTTCCTCTTCCACTTTCTCGACCTTTTATCCGGGTAGAAAATCTGAAACGCTTCCCTCTGTGACAACTGTGGTGGTTATGGTAAGTTTACATCGTATTGTGACGTTGTGGTGAGGTGATAGTGGTTAACATACCACACGAAAATATGGTGACAGGAGCTCACTCTCGCGTTATGGTGAGGGCGACAAGTGTGGTGTGGTGAGAGGGTATGGTGCGTCGTGTGATGAGGATGGTGATGGTGGTGATCGGCCGCGCTGTCGAGAGCGATCTGGGGGGTGGGGGGAGGTGTGTGTGTGTGGGGGGGGGAAGTCGAGCGCTCAGTGGAGGTCGATATAAGTGTATGTTACGGCATCACATGGGAAGTAGCAGTAACTGTCACATGTCAATATATGACACTCACCTCGTCTGGCTGGCATGGATGGAGGGTGTGGCATGCGTTTCTTCGGGCGTATGTGGAAGTGTGTGAAAGAGTGTGATGGGCGCGGAGAAGGTGTGTCTGCCAGTTTGTGTGTAGGGAATTGTGTGTGTGTGCGTGTGTGCGTGTGTGTGTGTGTGTGTGTGTGTTGTGTGTGTGTGTGTGTTGTGTGTGTGTTGGTGTGTGTATATTTATGTATGTATGTGTATACCTGTTTATGTACAAAGTAATGTATGTCCCTCTGCCTATATACATAATAAACGCCCCGATGCCGTGGCCTGTCGTACGTACATAAAAGCGCGCGTGTACATGTGCGCGCGGACGTGTACATGTGTGCGTGTGTGCGGCGGGTGATGTGAGCGCGGGGATGGCCGACAAGAGCGTGTTGGCATGTACGTGAGTGAGTGACGACGCCGAGTTGGGAAGGCTTAGAAGAAAAGCTCGATGTTGCGGTGCTCGGGGGCGGGAGGGAGGGGGGGGGGGGTGGGGGAGGGGAGGGTGCATGGCGGGGGCGGAGGGTGGGCGGGTGATGGGAGGAGGGGAGGGAGGAGGGAGGGAAGAAGTGGAGGAGGTGATGAAAGGGAGTGCAGTGAAGGGGCGGAGGGGGACTTGGCGGATAATGGGAGACGTGTTGGAGGGGGAGGGTAGAGGGAAGGGAGGGGAAGGAGTGGAGGAAGGGGAGGGAGCGGGAGGGAGTAGAGGAGGGGAAGTGGTGAGGAATGAAGGGAGTGGAGGAGGGTGAAGGAAGGAAGGAAAGGAGAGAACGGAAGAGGGATGAAGGGATAAAAAAGCGATATAAGAGAAGTGGAGGGAGTGGAAGGATGTGTGTGTGTGGACTGA
>NW_020870124.1:90000-100000 GCF_003789085.1 Penaeus vannamei | reverse complement strand
TTTATCTATGTCTATCTTCTACTCTTTCTTCTCGCCTTTCCTTCGCCCTCCTTTCACCCCTACCCATCTCCTTCCCAATCTTTCTTCCTCCCATCCCATCCTCCTCCCTCCTCCTCCTCCTCCTCTTTCTCCTCCTCTTCCCCATCGCCCCCACCCCTCCTTGCCGCCCGAAGCCCTCTCCCGCACGTCACTCCTTCCTCTCCAAACAGAAACGGAAGCGGATGGAAAATTGCGGAAACCCCCTGGAGGTTAGGGTCCCACCCCGTTCCCTCTCCTGTAAGAGCGAGGTTGTGGTGTTGGGGGGGAGGGGGGAGTGGAGAGGATGAGAAGGGATAGGGGGGGGAGGGGGAAGGGAAATGCTGCTGATGCTGATTATGGGAACCCGGTATTGTTGCAGCCTAATGGTAACTAAAGGAGCAGTCACTGTCCAAAATTGTGAGGAGTTGCATAATTACGGGCACATGAGTGTTGCAGGGGGGTCATGCCGGGGGCGAAAGGAGTGGAGGAGAAACAGGCGGAGAAGGAGAGGGAAGAGGGGAGAAGGGGAGGAACGGTGGGCGCCAGGAGAGAGAGGAGGAGGTAGCGGCGATAGGGCCGTGGTGTTGGATGGCGCGCGAGGAGCGGTGTGTGTCAGTGTTGCGCGTATAAACCACCGCGGTGGTGCGTCTGTGGCGTGGTGGCGAGCGAGGGGGGGCCCAGGGGGGAGAGGGCGGCCGGCGACCCGCGACGGAGAGGGACAGGGAGGGGAAGGGGGCGGGGCGGGGAGAGTAAAGGAGCGAGGAGTGCGGTCGGTAGGCAGGGAGGAGGAGGAGGAGGAGGGAGGAGGAGGGGACGGGGATAAAATATGAAGACGAGGTGTACCGCTGCGATCTCGGCCGGTCTGATGAGCGAGCCCGAGCCGCCAGGCGGTGTGTGTACCCAGCCGCGCCGATGTCTTGACTCTCCTTCGTCGCTGTTCGCTTCTCTTCGTCCCCGGCCTCGTGTGCGCCCGAGACCGAGGATGACGGTTTGTTTATTGTTATGGCGGGAGGGAGGGGCAGGGGGAGGGCCCGGGGGCGGGTGGTGGCGGGCCGGCCGTCGGGGGAGGAGGAGGGGAGGCGAGGAGGCGAGGCGATGGCAGAGGAAGGCGGATAGATTAGGGAGAGGGAAGAGGAGGGGCGCCTGCAAGAGGTGGAGGACGACGAGGAGGAAGAAGTGAAGGAGTAAAGGGAGAGAGGAGCGTAGGAGAGAGAGAAGGAGAGAGGAATATAGCAGAGAATGGGAAGAAAGAAGAAGGCGAGAGAGAGAGAAAAAAGGGAAGAGGGGGAAACCGAGGAATGACAAGAATACGACGAGACTAAGAAAGAGTTACGCGATGGAAGCACAGGCGAGCAGCAGGGGCGAGCTGCAGAGGCAAGCAGCAGGAGCGAGCGGCAGGGGCGAGCTGCAGAGACGAGTAGCAGAGAGAAGCAGCAGGGCCGAGCAGCAGGGAAGGGCGGGCGAGCAGGACGGGCGAAGCGAGGAGGCAGCGCGAGGGGAAAGGGTGATGGGTTGGGTGAGGGGCAGATGATGGGTGGCGCGAGGGCTGGCTAATGGATGAGATCTGACGTGGGAGGACGGGCGGCTGGAGTTGGGAGAGGGACCTTCTGGTGGGCGCTGATAGAGCCCGCGGTCGGGGTCGTTGTCGACGTCGCCGGGTCGTCCGGGGGGTACTAGGGCCGCCGGGGGATAGAGAAGTGGTTAAGGGGGAGGGTGTAGGAAGGGTGGTGGAGGAGGAGGAGGAGAGGAAGGAGGAAGGAAGGAAAGAAGGAGGAGGAAAGAGGAAGGAAAGAAGGAGGAGGAAGAGGAAGGAAGAAAGGAAGAGAGAGAAGAGAGGAGGAAGGAAGGAGTAGGGGAGGGCAGCAGCCTCGCGAGGTAATGAATGGCTGGGAATTTTAATCAAGACCGCGATGATGAGGGAGGGTGATGTGTGGTAATGATGATGAAGAGTTATGATAAGGGTTGCAATGCTCATCCGGCGGGAACATGGATGATGCAGGAGATGGACAGCGCGAAAGGGTGGACACCAAGCTGCGAGGAAATGAGGGCAGGGGCGTCTGTCCACGAGGACGAGGAGGAGGAGGAGGAGGGATGGACGCGGGAATGAGGACGCACGAGCAGAGGAGGAGACGAAGGTCGGATGGTACAGGTGGACGGGCGAAGAGAGAGAGAGAGAGAGAGAGAGAGAGAGAGAGAGAGAGAGAGAGAGAGAGAGAGAGAGAAGAGAGAGAGAGAGAGAGAGAGGAGGAGAGGAAGGACTGGAAGTGAGAAGAGTGAACGTGAGTGAGAGTGAAAGTGTAGAGAGAGAGAGAGAGAGAGAGAGAGAGAGAGAAGGAGAGGATGGAGGGAGGAGGGAGGAGAGGGAGAGGGAGAGGGAGAGGAGAGAGAGAGGGAGAGGGAGAGGGAGAGGAACGGAGAGAGAAGAAGAGAGAGAGAGAGAGGAGAGGAGGAGAAGAGAGGAGAGAGAGAGAGAGAGAGAGAGAGAGAGAGAGGGAGGGAGGGAGGGAGGAGAGAGAGGGTGGGCGAGGCGTTTCAGCAGGAAAGACCCAGTGGAACAGATTACGCGGCAGATTTCGCAACGGAGATGCTCTGGAAGCGAAGACCAGCGGAACAGATTAGCGCCTCGACGGACCGACAGACCGACCAAGACGATGAATAGATGAGGAGGGAGGAAGAAAGGAAAGAGAAGAGAGAGAGAGAGAGAGAGAGAGAGAGAGAAGAGAGAAGAGAGAGAGAGAGAGAGAGAGAGAGAGAGAGAGAGAGAGAGAGAGAGAGAGTGAGTAAGTAAACAGATCAGACGCGGAGGAAAGCGGAGGGACTAGAAACCAAGGCTAGAAACCGAGGTGTTCCTCGGCCGTCCGTGGGCGGAGAGCGGCAGTAGAGTGCGTGGTGAAAGCGGTAATTACGTGAAGGTGGGCGGCGGGCGTAATGACAAGTGTGGTTCCGCTAACAGTCGGTCACCGCCCCCGTCCTGTCCCCTCCCCTCCCTCCCCTCCCTTACCTTTCCCTCCTCTCCCCGACCCCCTTCCCCCTCCCTCCCTGCGTTAATGATAAGTATTGCTAATGGTGCTGCTTCTGCTGATGATAGCGCTGCTGTTGATGGCCCTGCTGCTGCTGATGGTGCTGCCTGCTCATGAGAGTGTTGCGAAAGATGGTGCTGCTGGCGACGGGGCGCTCGGGTGTGTCCCCAGCTGCTGATGGTGGCATGATAGTGTCGAGGTGGTTGTGGTGGCGGGTTCCTGCTGCTGCTGCTGCTGCTGCTGTGCTGGTCCCTGTCGAACCTTCATCGATTTCCGCTTGACGTCCGTTTAATTGTTCACACGCGTCGGCCTCTCCACGGCACAGAGGGGACCCGCCAGGCATGAAGCGAGGGGAGGCGAGGGGAGGCGAGGGGAGACTACCAGCGACCTGGCGAAGGGAGGTGAAAGGGGGAGGGGAAGGGGTCAAGGTGGGTTGCTAGGGAAGGGGGGGGGATGATGGTTGTGAGATGACCTGGTTGGGGAGGGGGGGGGGGTAACTAGCTCGGGAGAGGGTGTGAGATACCTGCCTGGGGAGATCGGGGAAGGGCTAATGACCTGGGAGGGAGAGGGGGCAAATGACCTGGCTCGAGGGAGAGAAGTCGCGTCGGGTTTCTTGTGGCTTCTCGAGGAAAATGACATGAGGACACAACCCGAATCGGAGGAAGTGAAGTGAGGCGACGGACCTGAAGGGAAGTGAGGGAAATTACCTAATTTTAGGGAGGTGAATTAAGATGACCTAACAACTTTAAGAAGGTGAAACCGGGTGACCTAGCTTTGGGGAAGGGAGGATGACCCAATTTTAGGGAAATGAAGTGAGGTGACCTGAAGTAAAATGAAGAATTGTTACCCAACTTTGCGGAAGTGAGGGAGATGACCCAAGTTTTGGGCAAGTTAAGAGGGACGTCTGAACTTGGGGCTTGGAATAGAGGCAGGCGAAGATGACGAAAGATTTCTATCATTTCTCTCCCTTCCGTCTCTTTGTTATTCTCCTTGTTGTTATTCTACTTTCGTTTTCTTTCATAGTTGTCTTTTCTTGTTCTTCCTCTTCCACTTCTACGTAATTCCGTTTCTCTACCACTTTTACTCTTCCTCCTCTTGCCTCTCTGCTTTTATGTCCTCGTACCCTACCTCTCCTTTCTTTTCTATATTCGCCCCCATCTTCTTCCCGTATTCCCTATTTCTCACATTTCTCCTCTCTCTCCCCATTCCACATTCCTCTTTTCCTCCCCTTCTTCCTTCTTCACATCCTCCCTATTACTCCTTCCCTCCCTCTCTCCTTCCTCCTCATCCACCTCCTCCTCCTTTTCCTCCACCTCCTCTTCTTCCACCTCTCTCCTCTTCTTCCTCATCCCTCCCCTCCCCATCTTTCCTCCTCCTCTTCCTCTTCTTCCTCATCCCTCCCTCCCCATCTTTCCTCCTCCTCTTCCTCCTCCCTTCTTGTAAACAAAGCCAAGCGAGAAATATTTCCCAAGCCTTAACCCTCCCTTTAGACCCCCAGCGCATCCGCCAAGCTCGAGGAACCGTGAAGTGTCTCATCCCACGCGAGCATCTACTTCTGCTCCCCCTCCCCCACCTGCCCACCCCTACTTCAGCTCCTCCCCCACCCCCACCCAATCACCTCCTCCCCCACCTGCCACCCCCTACTTCAGCTCCTCCCCCACCCATCCTCCCCCACCTACCCACCCAACCCACCCCTAGCCTCCTTCCATATCCTCCATTTTCGAACTTGCATTCTTACATTCCCCACTCCTCCAGCCTCCTTGTTACCTCCCCCCCATACTCCAGCCTCATCTCCCATCCCACTCTAAAAAAAGAGGAGGAGAGAAGGTGAGAGAGAAAAACAAGGAAAAAAATTACCTTCGATTCGCAAACGGGGTGGTTGAGAGAGAGAGAGAGAGAGAGAGAGAGAGAGAGAGAGAGAGAGAGAGAGAGAGAGAGAGAGAGAGAGAGAGAGAGAGAGAGAGAGGGGGGGGGGTAAACATAAGAGAAAAAGACACAGAAGGAGAAAAGGTAAAAAAATGTGAAAGAGAAGGAGGTGGAAAAGCGAGAGGAAGAGAAGGAGAGAGAGTGGAAGCAAAGAGGAAAAGAAGGAGAGGGAGGAAGGGCAAGAGGAAGAGAAGAGAGGAGGAAGGGCAGGAAGAGGAGAGGAAAGGCAGGAAGAGAAGGAGAGAGAGGAAGGCAAGAGGAAGAGAGAGAGGAGAAGGGCAGAAGAGAGAGAAAGAGAGAGGAGGAAGGGCAAGAGGAAGAGAAGGAGAGAGGAGGAAGGGCAAGAGGAAGAGAAGGAGAGAGGAGGAAGGGCAAGAGGAAGAGAAAGCAGGAGGCGAGTTAGCCTCAGATTTATCACTCCATTAGAGGGCGTTTGGCGGCGGTGGGCGCTCCCCCTGCTTCATCTATCCTGCAGGTCAATAGCGCTGTTCTATCGGCCGCTTCCGATCCTACGTAGGACTCGGCGTACAGGGGGCTTCCGTGCTTGCTTGCTTGCTTGCTTGCTTGCTTGCTTGCTTTGCTTGCTTGCTTGCTCGCTCCTGCGTCGGGAGGTCCGCTTCCAGGGGTTGATTGGAGGCTGCCTTGATTTCGGTTCATTTAAGGTTTGCTTATCGGCCCTTTATCTTTTTCTTTCTCCTTTTCTTGGTCTTTCTGACTTTCATTATCTCTCTCTTTCTTTCTCTTTCTCCCCCCCGTCTCTCTCTCTCTTCTCTCTCTCTCTCTCTCTCTCTCTCTCTCTCTCTCTCTCTCTCTCTCTCTCTCTCTCTCTCTCTCTCTCTCTCTCTCTCTCTCTCTCTCTCTCTCTCTCTCTCTCTCTCTCTCTCTCTCTCTCTCTCTCTCTCTCTCTCTCTTTCTCTCTGTCTGTATGTCTGTCTGTCTGTCTATCTGTCTGTCTCTGTCTCCCTCTGTCTCTCTGTGTCTCTCTATCTCTGTCTCTCTATCTCTGCCTGTCTCTTTGTATCTCTCTCTATCTATCTATCTATCTATCTCTGTCTGTCTATGTATCAGTCTGTCTATCTATCTATTTCTCTCTATATACGTGTATATATATATATATATATATATATATATATATATATATATTAATATATATATATATTATATATATAATATATTATAATATATATATATACACACATATATTATGTCGAGTCTTTCCCTCCCGCTAAATGCTCATTCGCATTTATTTCAATCGCGCTTTAATTTATTTGTCTGTGCCCAGCATTCCTAATTTTATTGATCTATTTATTTAATTTACCCGATTGTCTCGTGCGTCTTCGTGTAGGATTAAACACGCAACGTCAGTGATAATGATCTTCGAGTTAAAAAAAATGATAATGTGTTTAATCTCCTTTTGAAGCCGAAGCCGAAACCAACGCCGTTGAACAATTGACTTCCGTTCAGGATCCAATGAGGCTTTGATCTGTGTCTGGAAGCACGTGTGTGGCTTTTGCTCTTCCCCGGGCTGCTTGCGGGTCTGTTTGTCTGTTTGTCATATTGTATTGTGTGCATGGGTTGTGGTTTGTATTCTCTCTCTCTCTCTCTCTCTCTCTCTCTTCTCTCTCTCTCTCTCTCTCTCCTCTCTCTCTCTCTCTCTCTCTCTCTCTCTCTCTCTCTCTCTCTCTCTCTCTCTCTTCTCTCTCTCTCTCTCTCTCTCTCTCTCTCTCTCTCTCTCTCTCTCTCTCTCTCTCTCTCTCTCTCTCTCTCTCTCTCTTTCTCTCTTTTCTCTCTCTCTTTCTCTCTTTCTCTCTCTCTCTCTCTCTTCCTCTTCCTCGCTTCACCTTCTCCCTTCTTCCCTTTCCCTTTTCCCCTTTTTCGTTTCTTCCCTTCCTTTCCTCCCATACCTCTTCCTTTTCGCAAGTGGCAGACCGCGCAGAGTCGCAGCCATCAGTTTCCACTTGTACCTCGTCTTTCGCGTCTTTCGTCTATGCACTTCCTACCTTCCTTCCCCTCTCCTCCCCTCTCCTTCACTTTCCTTATCCGTTGAGTAGTATCTCGTCCCTCCCCCTCTTCCTCTCCCGTTGGTCCCTTCCCCTCCTTTTTTCCTCCTATTCCTATCTTTTCGTCTTCTCCATAGTCCGTACTTCTCCTACTTCCACGTCCCTTTGTTTCCCCTTTCGTCCTCCGCTTCATTTCTTCCATTCTTTACCTCCTTCCCTTTCCCCTCATGCCCCTATCTCTCCTCCCCTTCATTTCTTCAGTTCTTTACCTCCTCTTCCTTTCCCCTCTTCCCCCCTCTCTCCTCCTCCCCTTCATTTCTTCCGTTCTTTACCTCTTCCCCCTTTCCCCTCTCCCCTTCATTTCTTCCGTTCTTTACCTCTTCCTTTCCCCTCTCCCCCTCTCTCTCCTCCTCCCCTTCATTTCTTCCGTTCTTTACTCCCCCCCCCCCCGCATGTGGCACACTCCCTGGACAATATCTCAGTCGCGGCGCCTGCTTCGGACGGGCCGCCCGCTGCCCTGCCGCCTCCGCCCCACAATAGCGAAGGTCCCCTCGGCCCTCCCCTCCCTCCCTCCTTTGCTTCCCGTGCCCTCCTGCCTCCCTCCCTCCCTCCGTCCCTTCTAATACCCTCTTACCTCCCTCCTTCCCTCCCCTACCTCCCGTGCGCGCCTCATAACCCCGAGGGAGGAGTGTCTTCTCCGCACCGATGGTCGAGGCGCCGGTACAAGGTCAGCGGCGGGGCGACCTTATGGCCCTCGCCTATTCTTTCCTGTGACTTTCCTGTTAGACGGAGGGAGGGACGGAGGAGGAGGAGGGGACGGATGGAGAAGGAGGAGGACGGAGAAGGAGAAGGAGTGGAAGGGAAGGATAAGCAAGGGACGGAGAAGAAGGAGGGAGAGAGGGAGGAAGGGAGAAGGATGTAGAAGGAGAGAGGGAGTGGGAACGGAGAAGAAGAAGAAAAAGGACGGAGAAGGAGGAGGAGGAGAAGGACGGAGAAGCAGGGGGAAGGAGGGGGGGAGGGGGAGAAGGGGATTTGGAGAGCGGGAGTCATGGGGATTTTCGGCCGGTTGTTGAAATTGGATCGCGCGCTGGATGTCGTGCTGCTGAATGGGGGCCCAAATAATCCGCGGGGGAGATTGTTTACAGCGCTCGGAGGGGACTTCTTTGCTGATGGCGGACAGGGGAGGGGGCGGGGGGGAGGGGGGATGGATGGATGGGTGGTGTGAGGGCGGGTGATCGAGTGGTTGGGTTGACGGGTAGGTGGATGAGAGGTGGATGGGTGGTGGGTGGTGATCGAGTGGATTGATGGATCCTGATGGGAGAGGGTGGGTGTATGGATGGATGGGTGGAAGGGTGGATGGATGGATGGATGGGTGGGTGGATGGGTGTATTTATATCTAATATGGATGGATGTATCTAGATAAAGCATTTGTGTTTATATGTAGACATATATAAATAGGCTGTATGGATATATGAGTACTTCTGGAAGTATGGTTGCATGGATGTGTCTGTAGGTGAAATGATGCATTGTATGGCTGCGTGGATGCCTCTGGATTGACGCCGCCACTTGTACGTCTGCATGCATGTTGAACGAGCTGTCATTTCCCCAGATTGCCTCGTCAGGGCCTGCGGAAGGGCCGGCTGCTTTAATACTTTACAATCCCTCTCGGCCTCTGTCAAAGAACATCAGCGGCCTGTCCCTCCCCTCTCTATCTCTGCCTTTTAAATGAACCATAAATATCCCGCGTTTCCGAACGGCCTTCATAAAGAGGGAGAGAGCGGCCGCCTGTCTGAAAAGCGCCGCTGCACTGTGACGCGCCATTAACGGGCACGCCGCCGAACGCCGCCTCACCCCCGCCCTCCTCCCTCCCCTCACGCGCCTCCCTCATTCTCCCTGCTCCCTCATCTTCCTCGCTCCTTTATCTCCCTTACTTCCTCATAGCCCCACTTCCTCACCCCCCCCCGCCGATGCTCCCTACTCCATGTCCTCGCTTCCTCACCTTCACCCGTCTCCCCCTCCTTCCAATGCTCCGTACTGCATCATCTCCCTCACTCCTTCATCTCCCTCGCATCCTCACCTTCACCCATCTCCCCCTCCTCCCAATGCTCCCTACTCCCTCATCTCCCTCACTTTCTTCCCTCCCCCCCCCTCCTCAGAATCTTTCCCGGGTCTCTCCTTCTCCTGTCCCGCTTGTAAACATCTCTTTCTCTCCTTATCATTGCTCCTTCTGTGCTTTTCCATTTTTCTTTCTTCTTCCTTTCTTCTCCTATTTCCTTCTCTAATTTCTATCCTCTCTCTCTCTCTCTCTCTCTCTCTCTCTCTCTCTCTCTCTCTCTCTCTTCTCTCTCTCTCTCTCTCTCTCTCTCTCTCTCTCTCTTTTTCTCTTTCTCTCTCGCCTTTTGAAGAATAAAAGATAGGAAGAAATTGAGACGCAGTGTAGAAAAAGAAAGAAAGAAAGAAAGAGAAAGGCTAGAAAAAAGCAAAAAGAAAGAAAGAAGTAAAAAAAAAAAGAAAAAGAAAAAATAATAAGCACGACAAAGAGTAGATCCGAAAACAGATTTCGAAAGCAGGCAAGCAAACAGGCGGGTGGGGGAGGGGAGAGGAGGGAAGAGGGAGAGAACAGGGGGAGTGGGCGGAGGGGAAGGGGAGGCAGGCGGAGAGGAGGGAGGGGAAGGAAGGGAGAAGGGGAGGAGAGGAGAGAGGGTAGGTGGGGAGGGGGGGAGGCAGGGGGGGGGAGGAGGGAGAGGAAGGAGGGGAAGAGAGGGAGGGGAGGAGGAGAGAGGGGCGAGGCGAGGCGTCGGAAGCGGAGCTAATCAAGACGGAGCTGCAGCGGCCGATAAACAGCGTAAGCAAGAGCGCATCGGGGCCACCTGCCTCCGCCCGCACGCACGCACGCACGCACGCACGCACTCACGAAAGCGAATCGATGGATGGGTGACGTGCAGCTTCGTTAAGCTCGAGTCGAAGGTAATTGCGAAGGGAAATTGCGGTGAAAAATGAGTGTCTCTTTTTTTTTTCTCTCTCTCTCTCATTCTT
>NW_020870124.1:70000-85000 GCF_003789085.1 Penaeus vannamei | reverse complement strand
CGCTGCCTTTTCTCCACCCAAAGCAAGTCCCCCGCTAACGTCTCCTCCCCTACTGAATAGAGAGACCTTACTGGGCCCTCGTTTCCCTCTCCCTTCCCCACCTCCCTGCCCCTGCTCCCTTCCCCACCTGACTCCCCTTCCCCAGCATGAAAACGTGCACTACTGGGAGTGTAAATCATCACACGTCGGCAGGACCACTCCCAGCGCCTCTTGGCTGCATCTCCCTTCCGCCCTTTCTCCCCTCTCGTTCTTGCTCCTCCGAAGGACTCTTCATGCCCTCCTCCCCCGCCCTTCCACTAGCCATCCTCTCTCCTCTCCTTTATCTTTCCACTTCTCTTCGTTTTCTTGTTTTTCCTTTCTCGGTCCCAGTTCTTGAAACGCCCCTCTCCCCTTCTTTAGTTGTTCTCCTTTCCCCCTCTCCTTCGCCCTCCCCTCCGTCGCCGCCTCCCCACGTCCTCCAGCTCTTTGTGTCCTTTCCTTCGTCTCTCACACGATTTCTCTTGCCTTCCCTTCATCCTTTTCCCTCCTTCCCTCCGCCATCGACCTGCCCTCCGTCGTCTCCTACAAATGTCCTCCTCTTTCCTCATTCCCTTCCCTCCCTTCACCTACCTTTCTCTCCCTCTCCTCCCACTCCTTTCACCCCCTCAGCTCCTCCATCCTGCATTCTCCTTCGCTCCCTCCCACCCCTTCCCTCCGCCCCTCCGCCCTTGCCCTGCCCTGCGTCGCCGCCTCCCCAGACGCCCCCCGTCGCCTTCAGAACGACCCCATCGTGGTCATGCTCGCCAGTCTAAAAATAATCCCGCTGATAATTAGATAAGGGGAGCGTGAGTGTAAGTGGCGCAGCCGCGGTTCCTCTGTAGCACCAACTCCACTTTAGGGACCCCGTTCCACGCCGCGGCCCCATCCACTTCCACTTGTGCGGCCGGGTCGTCGCTTCCACACTGCGGCTCCACTTCCCACAGTCCGGGCACGATCACGCTGGCTCATTAGCGGGGTCTCACGCTCCCTTCCCCTCCTCTCCCCCACCTCTCCCCTTCTCCTCTCCCTCTCTAACATTCTCAGAGGCATTGTTCATCTCTCTATCTGTCTCTCTGTCTCTCTCTCTACCACATTTCTCTTCTCTTCTTTATCCGTTTCGCTCTCACTCTCGTGTCCTCCCTTCCTCTCCTTCCCTCTCGTTGTTGTTTTTTCTGTCATTGATATTTTTTCCTTTCTCTCTCCCTCCTTTTGTTTCATTATCTACCTTCATCTATGTCTGTCTATCTGTCTTTCCTCTTCCTTCTTCCTCTTACTCTCACTCATTCTATCCCTCTACCTCCCTCTCACTCAGCCTCCCGTCCTCCCTCCCTCCCTCTCTTCCTCTCTGTTTCTCTCCTTTACACCTCATATCCTCCCTATTCATCAAAGACATCGCACTTCCAACGCATTCAGGGATTCAACTTTCCGTGCATCGCCCCCCCCCTCCCTCTGTCTCTCTCTCTCTCTCTCTCTCTCTCTCTATCTCTCTCTCTCTCTCTCTCTCTCTCTCTCTCTCTCTCTCTCTCTCTCTCTCTCTCTCTCTCTCTCTCTCTCTTCTCTCTCTCCTCCTCTATCTCTCATCTCCTCTATCCAATCTATCCTTCTCCTTCGTTCTCTTACTCTAATCTGCACTCTCACTCTTCTCTTCCTCTTCTCTTCTCCTCTATTTCTATCTCTCCTTCTCCTTCCTCCCTTTCTCCACCGTTCATTCACCGCCTTTCTTCCCCCTCCCCTCTCCTCTGTTCTTATCCACAGCTTGTCACCCTCTCCCCCTGTCCACCCCCACCCCCCTCCCAAGCCATTCATCTACGGGGGCAATATGTCAGGACCGGACCGCTCACTGATTCATTAACCCCCCCCCCTCTCCCCTTCCTCTTCCCTCCTCTCCCTTTCCCTCCCTCTCTCTTCCTCTCCTTCCCTCCTCCTTCTCTCTCCGTTCCTCTCCCTTCCCTTCCCTCCCTTTCCCTCTCCTTCCTCCGCACGCCTCTTTCTCTACTCCCTTCCTACTCCTCTCCTCTCTCTCTCTCTCTCTCTCTCTCTCTCTCTCTCTCTCTCTTCTCTCTCTCTCTCTCTCTCTCTCTCTCTCTCTCTCTCTCTCTCTCTCTCTCTCTCTCTCTCTCTCGTCCTTTCATCGCCTCTCCTTCCTTTCTCCTTTATCGTGTCTTTTTTATTCTTTCTATTCGTTTTTTTCTTTCTCAGGCCTCCGTACCTTATTTTGCTTTCGTTTTCGTTTTCGTTTTTTCTTTCCCTTCTTCTTTGTGTTGTTTTCGTCCCTCTTTTTATTCGCTTTCATGTTCTGTTCATGACTCTTTTTATGTTACTGTTTTTTTTTTATTCCTGTTTCTTTTTTGGTGATTTTTGGAATAATAATTCTTATTTTCTTTCGATCTACTTTTCCGTCTTTTAATAAATGTTTCTCGATTATTTTCAATATTTCCGTTCTCCTGATCCTTCTTGTCTCTGTTCTTTTTGTTTTGTTTATTAATCTCTTTATATTTATACAAATTATTCAGTTTCCTCTTTTTCTTTCCTCTTGTTGATTGCATTAAGTGTTTTTTCATTTAAACAGTATCATTTTTGTTGGGTATTATTATCAGTATTTGTTGTTTTTTCGATGATTTCATTTCGCATTTAAGAGTATGTATGATTATATATTTTGTCATGTTTAATTTTCATTCTTATTTTTTCACTTATGCTTATATTTTCATTTTTTTTCGTTTGTTTTTTCATCTATTTTTTGGTCATTATTGCGTAATGTTCTCTCTCTCTCTTTGCTCTTCTCTCTCTCTCTCATCTCTCTCTCTCTCTGCTCTCTTATCCCTGCTCTGACGCTTGCTTCTCTCTCTCTCTCTCTTCTCGTCTCTCGAGTCTCTGACTCTCTCTACTCTCTCTCTCTCTCTCATCTCTTCGTCTCCCAGTCTCCTCTTCCCTCTCCCCCCCCTCTCCTGTCTCTGCTTACTTCTTCTCTCATTCTCTATCCTCTGCTCTCTCTCTCTCTCTCTCTCTCTCTCTCTCTCTCTCTGCTCCCTCTTCTCCTCTCTCTCTCATCTCTCTCTCTCCTCTCTCCTCTCTCTCCTCCTCTCCGTCTTCTCGCGTCCTAAACAGCCGTCGAGCATGTCGACGCAGCGCCGTGCGGAGGCGCGCCATATGTGTGTGTATGTATGTGCGCGCTTATAAAGTACGCCCCCCCCTCCTTGGCAACAGAACGCCCGGGCGACGGACCGAGCAAATGGTCACCCCCGCCCCCCCCCCCCCCCCCCCCCCCCGTGGCCCACGCCCCCTCCCTCGGCCCGAGCGCCACTCCATAGCTTCCTCCATCCCGTGACTATTGATATGTCAAGCGAACGAACAGACCTCCTCGCCCGCCTCGGCCCCTGCTCCTCCTCCTTCTCCTCTTCCTCCTTCTTCTACCTTTTACTTCCTGCCTGTTTTCCCTCTGTTTTCTTCTCCTTTACTCCTTTTCTTCTTCCCTTTTTTCATCCTGGCGTCCTCCTCTTTTCTTCTCTTCCCTTTTCATTGCTTCTCTTGACCCTACCTGTTAAATTTCATTTTTTTTCTCTCCCATCGCTTGTCTTCTGTATGGGCCCTGAGTTATTCCAGGTTATCCCCATTGCCAAATTCTTTGTATTGGTTCATTACCTTGGTAATTTATGCATATTTTTTATGATCCACCAAGGCCATCACTACTAGCATCAGCTTTTTTTCTCTTATTCATCTCGCCTTTCCTCCCTTCCCTCCCTCACTCCCTATACTCCCTTCTTTCCTTTCCTCATTCCCTCCTCTCTCTCCCTCACCCCCTCTTCCCTCCTTCCCTCACCCCCTATCCCTCCCTTATCTTCCGTCACTCCCTCTTTCCCTTCCTCCCAACCCACCACCCTCCCTCCCCTCCCTCCCTCCCTCCCCCTCCCTCCCTTCCCTCCCTCCTTTCCCTCCCTCCCTCCCTCACCCCCTCCCTCCCTCCCTCCCTCCCTCCCTCCCCCTCCCTCCCCTCCCTCCCTCCCTCCTCCCTCCCACGTAGCAAGATGGCGGGCGGGCCGGGGACCACACAGTTCGGGCCAGAATGAGCCACAGTCACATTTCGCTACTTGTCTGGCGGCGTTGGAATAATTGAGGTTCTACTGAGCCCGGGGGTTTGCCACCTCGCTCTCGCTCTCTCGCCTCTCGCCGCTCTCTCTCTTCTCTCTCTCTCTCTCTCTCTCTCTCTCTCCTCTCTCTCTCTCTCTCTCTCTCTCTCTCTCTCTCTCTCTCTCTCTCTCTCTCTCTCTCTCTCTTTATTTATTTATTTCCTCCGTCTTTCTCGTTCCCCTCTTTCTTCTCACTCTTTTCCACCTATTATTATTATTATTTATTATATTATTATTATTATTATTATTATTATATTATTATTTTATTATTATTATTATTATTATTATTATTATTATTATCTTCTTCCTTCACTTCTTCTTCTTCTTCCTCCCTTCTTTCTCTTCCTCCCTTCCTTTCCTTCTTTTCCTCCTCTCCTTCTTCTTCTTCTTCCTTCTCCTCTTCTTCTCCTCCTCCTCCTCCTCCTCCTCCTCCTCCTCCTCCTCCTCCTCCTCCTCCTCCTCCTCCTCCTCCACCTTCCCTTCCTCCTCTCCTCCTTCCTCCTCCTCCTCCTCCTCCTCCTCCTCCTCCTCCTCCCTCCTCCTCTCCTCCTCCCTCCTCCCTCCTCCTCTTCGCTTCTCGCCTCCGCTCTCATTACGAGACTAAACTCGAGTAATTGCCGCGCTAAGCAGGTGGGCTGGCGGCCGGCTTGCGCGGGGGGGGGGGGGGGGCAAGCTGTGCCTTATTTTCCTTCGTCGTTTTGGGGTCTTCTTCTTTTTTCTTCTTCTTCTTCCTTTTTCTTCTTTGACTGAATCTCCGTCTTCTACCTACTCTTTGTCTGTTTTTTTATTCTGCTTCTTTGTCTAATTCTTAAATTGCCACGTCTTATACCATCAGCCCCATTTTCTTTTTCTCTTCTGCATCTCATTCTTCTTCGTCATCCCGCTCTCCTCCTCCCTCCTCCTCCCTCTACTTCTTCTTTTTTCTTCTTCTACTAACTACTACTTCTCATTCTCATTCTTTCTAACTACTTCTTCTTCTCTCCTTTTCCTTCTTCTTCTTCTTTCTTCTTCTTTTTTCTTTTCTTCTTCTTCTACTTCTTTTTCTTCTTCATCATCTCCTTCGTCGTCGGAGTATTAAGAGCAAGCGTCTGAGGTCGAGTGTTTGCGATTTCTTGATTACTCTGCAAGATGAGGAGAGAGCGAGGGGACGAGGAGAGGAGGAGGAGGAGGAGGAGGAGGAGAGGAGGAGGAGGAGGAGGAGAGGAGGAGGAGGAGAGGGGGGAATGAAGAGGGGGAAGGAGGAGGGCGAAATGAGAGGGGGCGAGGGCGGGAGGCGGCAGGTAGAGGAGGAGGGGGGGGGTGTACACCTGTACGAGCGGAAAGATCTTTTTCGGGGGTCGAGGCGTTGAGGGGTGGGGAGGGGAGGGGAGGGGGAGCATCGCTTAACTTCGCTACACTTTACGCTGTCTAACCTTGCTGTATACTTTAAGCTTACGCTAATCTTTGCCATACTTTACGCTCGCTGATAAACAATGGCTACACGTGAAACTTCGCACACAGACACACACAGACAACCACGCATGCACGCGTACACGCCAACCCACGTACACGCATACACAAACACACACACACACACACACACACACACACACACACACACACACACACACACACACACACACACACACACACACACACACACACACACACACACACACACACACACACACATCACACACACACACACACACACACACACACACAAACAAACAAACAACACAAACAAACACACACAACGCTGCTTCGCGACAAGCCGAGTGTTGCTTCACGCATAAATAATTGAGCGGTTGCTGCTACCTTTCCCGCTCCCGCCGCGGCCGTGAGCGAAACCCGCTCGCCGGCCTCCTTCATCTGCGCTGCTCGATGCTCTCTTGTTTTCTTGCTTTTTGGCGGGATCTTTCTCTCTGGGGTGTTTTTCTTCTTTTATTTGTCTTGGTTTTGTTTTTGTTGCGTTTTTTGGATCTTTTTATTTGTGTATTTTTTTTTTCTTATGATGAATATTTCCTTATGACAATGATTGGGTCTTGTAGCTTCGTCATGGGAATGATGACGTCACGTTTCTCTCTCTCTCTCTGTCTCTCTCTCTCTATCTATCTATCTGTCTATCTGACAATGATTGGATCTTGTAACTTCATGGGAATGGTGACGTCACGTTTCTCTCTCTCTCTCTCTCTCTATCTATCTGTCTATCTGTCTATCTATATCTATCTATCTATCCCTCTTTCTCACATCTCGCCCGGTTCATTACTTGCTCTCTCCCTCTCCTCCATCTTTTACCCCCCCCCCCCCATCTCCTTCGGGTTGCATTCCAGATAAGTTTCCCGCGCTGTAAATTATGACTGTAAGAAAAAAAAGGTTGAAGAAAAAAGATAAAAATAAAAGTTGAGACAAATCTTTCGCGCCTGCCTTCGCCACCCCCCCTTACCCCCTCTCCTCTTCCATGCTCCCTGCTCACCTTATGGATTAGTGTTCTTCCACCTTTTCTTTATTATTCTCTACCTCTTTCTTCTTTTCTTCTCTCTCTCTCTCGCTTCCCCTCCCCTTCCCCTTCCTCCCACCCCCACCCTCCCTCTCTCCCTCTCTCCCTCCCACCCTCCCTTTCCCTCCATATCTCTCTCATCTGTATATTGACTGCAGTTGGTCCTGGCGTTGTCTGCGGCCCGGAAGTGTTGCGGGCGTGTTGATATCCAAAGGATGCTGTGGGCGTGAATGGATTTCATAGATGCAGTATGGGCGTAGGAGGTCTGAGAAACGCGTAGGGCGTGTGTGTGTTTGTGTGTGTGTGTGTGTGTGTGTGATGTGTGTGTGTGTGTGTGTGTGTGTGTGTGTGTGTGTGTGTGTGTGTGTGTGATGTGTGTGTGCTGTGTGTGTGTGTGATTCTACTTGTGTGTGTGTGCTTGTGTATTTGTATTTTGTTTCTGTGTTTCTATGTTTTCATTTGTTTGTGTGTTCGTCTGTGTGTATCTGTGTACGCATGCCTCTGTTCCCGTATGCCTGTATATGTATCTGTGTCCCTGAATTTATGCGTTTGCGTCGCGGCGGATGCGCCGCCACGCGGGCATCGCTGCTTCCCAAAACTGCGCACGGCCAACACAGGCTCAGAATATCAGGTTCGGCGCAGATAAATTATGCAAATTATCTGTTGCGACTGGATAAGGCGTTGGGCGTATGGGATGGGCAGCTGGGCACGCGGAGGTGGGAGGGGGGGGGGGGAAGGAAAGGGTGGGCTGGGGGGGGGAGGGGGAGAGGGAGAAGGGTTAGGGGAGGAGAGGTTAGGAAAGGAGGAAGGGTCGGGGGAGGGGGGCAAGGTAGGAAGGGAGGGGAGGGGAGGGAGGAAGGGGAGAAGGATAGGAAGGGACGACGGGAGGCTGGGAGGAGAGGAAGGAGGGTGGGAGGGGAGGGACACATGTCCTTAGGGGGCGTTCTCCATTTCCTTTGTAGATTACCCGGAGTCCCGACTGTAATTTTCCTGCGCGCTGTGCACTGAGTGATGGCCGCTCATAATTGCGTGTGAGCGTGGTCGTTCCCGCCGCCGCCGCCGCCGCCGTCATCGTCGCCGCCGTCCGTGCGAGCGGGAATTCGGCGGCCGTTCCTCCCACACGTCAGAGGCCGCGCGGAATCACAAACGCCGCAAGGCACGCTTTGTGACACTCGCCCTCTCTCTCCGGGCCTCACCCTCTCGCCCTCTCGCCCTCTCTTCCGCCCTCGTCCTCTCGCCCTCGCCCTCCTCCTCCCGCACCCTCTTTCTTAGGCATCCTCTGAGCCTAAGGCCCCCCCGCAGGGCTTTAGGGTTCGCCGCTGCGCTTTGGAACTCTCTCTCTCTCTCTCTCTCTCTCTCTCTCTCTCTCTCTCTCTTCTCTCTCTCTCTCTCTCTCTCTCTCTCTCTCTCTCTCTCTCTCTCTCTCTCTCTCTCTCTCTCTCTCAACTCTCTCTCTCTCTCTCTCTCTCTCTCTCTCTCTCTCTCTCTCTCTCTCTCTCTCTCTCTCTCTCTTCTCTCTTCTCTCTCTCTCTCTCTCTCTCTCTCTACATTCCTATATCCCTCCCTCCCTTTCTTTCCCCTCCCCTCCCCCCTCCCCTCCCTTTCTTTCATGTCTCCCTCCCTCTCCTTCGTGCCTCTAATTAGGCTGTCCTTGCCAGCGCCGTCTCGTTGCTCGCTGCTTTCCTTCAGAGGCGCTGTCGTGTCTCCTCATTCGCGCTCCTCCGCGACCTCGCGCCTCCGCCTCCTCCTCCTCCTGCTCCTCCTCCTCCTGCCTTCTCGTCTTTCTTCTCCTTCTTCCTTTTTCTTCTCCTTACTCCTCCTCCTCCTCCTCTCCTTCTCCTTCTTTCATCTCCTTCTTCTCTTCCTTTCCCCCTTCTTCATCCTCTCCTCCATCCTCTCCCCTTCCTCCTCCTCTTGGATCCCCCCCCCCCCCAAAAAAAAAAGGTCCGCTGTTTGAAGGCGAAGGTCGCCCGCGCCCCGATACAGGTAGGGCCGCCCTCGAAGTCACCGACGTCTCGTACATTCACCTGCCACTCATCCCTTCCTCCTCCTTCTCCTCCTCCTCCTGCCCTACTCTTCCTTCTTCTCCTTCCTCCTGCTCCTCCTTCTCTCTCCTCTTTCTACTCCTCTTCCTTCTCCTTCCCCTCTTCCTCCTCCTCCTCCTTCTCCTCCTCTTGTCCCATCGACGCCCTCTTCTCCGGCTTTCTCTTCTATCTCCTTTTCTTTCTATTATTTTTAATTTGCTTTCCTACCTTTCTACCACTTCCTCTTATACCTCGTCTCCTCCCTTCTCCTTTCCTTTTCCCCTCGAATTCCTCTCCCTCTTTCCTTCTACCTCTCTTCCATTCTCCTCTCCTCCTCTCCTTTCCCCTCCTATCTCCCTTCTCTCTTTCCTTCTACCTCTTCTCCTCCCCTCCTCCCATTCCTCATCCTCTTCCCCTCCCCTCTCTTCTCTTCCCCCCCCTCCTATTCCTCTTCCCTCTTACTTTCTACCTTTTCTCCTCCCCTCCTCCAGTTCCTCTTCCTCTTCACCTCCTTCTCTCCTCTCGTTCGCACAGCACGAGCGGGTCCGTGGGCTGGACGGCTCCCCTCTGCACCCTCGCTCACCCTGCCACCACATGTCACCATTATTATGCGGCCATCACCCTTGCTTCCCTCCTTTATCGTCGCTTCCCTCCGTCTGCTATTCTTCCTGCCGTCGTCACCCTTCCGTCGCCCTTATTTTCCTTTATCTCTCGTGTTCTCCCTCACCCTAACTTCCCAGCCTCGCCTTCACTTGTCTCTATCACTGTCCTGTGTCTGTCTCCCTTGCCCTGAAGCCTTGTTTCCCTCAACTCTCTCCCTCACTTCACTTAACTTGCATCACACACCATATCTCTACTCCCTTTCCCTGACTTTCTTTCCTCATCCTAAAGTTCGCCCTCATGTCACCCTGATTCCCTCCCTTACCCTGTCTCTCTTCCTCACCAGATCCCCTCCCTCACCCATGTCCTGACACCACACTCCCCCCTTCCTTCCCTCCGTGCAATCCCTCTCCCCCTTTCCTCTCCAAACTCCCCTCCCTCCTCCCTCCCTGAAATCCTCTCTCACCCCCCTTTCCTCCCCCAAATCCCCACCTCCCTTGAAATGTCCCTCCCTCGCCCCCTCCCCCAGGGTTCGACCAGGCGAGGGGCGTCTGGATGGCTGGCATTTTTACTCCGCCTCAACCTGTTGTTTTCCTTGAAATCTCCTCGACATTTGCGCCGCGTAAGCCCGGCGGCGGAAGTTTTGCTCGTGCGGGTGTTTGTGGCTGTCTGTTTGTGTGTGGGGGGGTAGGATCTGTTTCGGAGGGGGAAGTGTTTGTGTGTGTGAGAGAGAGAGAGAGAGAGAGAGAGAGAGAGAGAGAGAGAGAGAGAGAGAGAGAGGAGAGAGAGAGAGAGAGAGAGAGAGAGAGAGAGAGAGAGAGAATGACAGACAGACAGAGACAGAGATGAGGGTATATGTATGTGTGTATGTCTGTCTGCTTGCATGTTAGTGTTTGTGCGTCCATGTGTTCATTCCCTTGCGTCTCCCTCGCCCCAGCTCGCGCACGGAGGACAAAAAGAAGGGAAAACGAAGCCAAAATCGAATAAAAAAGGGAAGCCAGGGCGCCAGCGAGGAAAGCCGGAGCGACGCCTCAGCTCGCCTCCGCGCACCAGGCGGTAACGAGTCGAGACGTATCGCTGACACTCACTCTGTATACGGCGCACGCGGCTGACACTCACGGCGACTGATTAGCATGAAATAGGGAGAGAAAGACGGGGGAGTGGGGGGGGGGGAGAAGGAGGAAGAGGAAGAGGGTGAGAGTGTGGAGAGGGGAGAAGTTTAGGGTGAGAGTAATAGAGTGGGCTTGGGAGAGATAAAAGGAAAGAGGAGAGAGAGAGAAGGAGAAAGAGAGAGAGAGAGAAAGGAGAAAGAGAGAGAGCGAGCAAGCAAGAGCACAAGCAAGAGAGCGAGCGCATGATCGCACTAAATAAACCAAGAGAGAGACAATAATGGCGAGAGCTTAGGGCGGAGAGCGGGCGCAAGGCAAGGCCCTGACAGCGCCTCGCGGGCGACGACGCGGCCCGTGTGAGGGATGACCCGCCGCACAAACGCTGTCAGGGGGAAGGGCAGGGGGAGGGCAGGGGGAGAGGAAAGGACAGGGGAGGGGCAGGGGGAGCGGGCATCGGGAAGGGGAGAGGGAGAGGGCATTGGGAAATGGGAGAGGGAGGGGGGCAGGGGAAGGGGAGAGGAGAGGGCAGGGCGGGAGAAGGGTGGCGGGGCGAGAGGGGGGTGGCGGGGAGACAGGTTGAAGAGCGTGTGGTGGGGGGAGGGGAGGGAGGAGAAGTTAAACAACAAACACAGCTACAGGGCAGGCGGCAAGGGAATATACAGGAAGTTGGACACAGAGCCACACAGAGAGCAAGTGCAAGGGGCGGGGAGGGGGAGAGAGGGGGTGATGGTGCCACACACAAGAACGTGGATTGAGCTCGGGCACCGTGAGAAGGCACTCGGCGCGCCACCCAACACAATCAAACAAACAAGCCAACAAACAAACTCGGGAGCACGCACAGACACATGCACATACACACACAAACATTCGTGCGAACACGGACAAACAACAGACACACACACGCACGCACGCACGCACGCACGCACGCACGCACGCACGCACGCACGCACAGAGGAGAGAAAGCGGACACAGATGCACACATACGTACACAAGGCTGGCACTAGGGGGCCAGGGGAGGGGCGCGGGCGGGGCGGACACAACCTGGTGAGCAAACAGGAGGGCGGGGCCGTTATCTTTGGCAGTGCTGAGGCTCGGGCTATCGGGGCGTGCTGACGAGTTATGGCCACGCCCTTCTAGCTCCTCCCTACCCCCTCCCGCCCACGCCCCGTGCTGCCTAGGCCCCTCCGACGCCCTCTGCCGCCCACGACCTGCGACCCCGCGCCTCTTGCACGCCCTCGCCTGCGTTCCTGCACCGCCAAACCCTTTCACGCCCACGGATCTTCCTCTGCCCCGCGGACACCCCCCCGCCCAACCCTCACTCCCGCTGACCTCCCTTTCCCCTCCCGCCCTCTTTCCCTCCCCTATCCCCTCCATCCTCCCACACTCTCTCCCTAACTCTCTCCCTTATCTTCGCTCTCTCTTCCTTCCCTCTCTCCCTCAGATTTGCTCCTTCTACCCTCCCTCTGTCCTTCCTTCCCTCTCTCTTTCTTTCCTCTCCTTACCTCCTCCCTCCCTCACTCCCTCCCTCCTTCTCTCCTCCTCCTCCTCCTCCCCCTCTCTCCCTCCGCACTACTCCATTCCTCACGTACACAAAATCTCTCACCCTCAGGCTGCTTCTCCCAGACCCTCCTCCTCCTCCGCCGCCGCCGCCTCCTCACTCGCTTTCTGTCTTCTCAGTCTCCTCTTCCCTCGTTCCTTCCACCCCTATTTATCCTTCCCGTTTTTGTCTCCTCCTGTCATTATTCTCTCCTTCCCCTTTCCTTCGTTTTGTGCCCTCCTGAGTCTCCGATCTCTTCCTCGTATTTATACTCCCCACTTCCACCTTCTCTTATTTCTTTCTTCCTCCAACTGTCCTCATCCTCATCATCCTCCCCTTTCTTCGTTTCTTCTTTCACCATTTTTTCTTCTTCCTTTCTTCCTCCTCCTCCGTCGTCTTCGTCCTCGTTCCTTCCTCTCCTCCTTCCTCCTCCTCCTCCCTCCTTCCTCCTCCTCCTCCTCCTCCTCTCCTCCTCCTCCCCTTATCCCTCTCCTCCCCCTTCAAGCTTTTCATCTTCCCCAAGCACTTCTCCCCGTGGACGGCCCTCCATCCCTCCCCATCTGGCCCGACCTGCCGTGTCACTGTGCCACACCCTTCGCTCATGAGGTGCCATTCACCCCCTCCCCCCCTCTCACTCGCTCGTTCGCTCGCTGCCCGCACTCGTTTGCCCTCCTTACCACACTCACGTTAATTAGAGTTTAAACCTGACCCTCCCCTTAAATTCCCCTTTCCCCTACTCTCGTTTCTTCCTTCTCCTCTCCCCCCTTCTTCTTAGCTTCTCGTTTCTTTTCTCTCTCTCTTTGCCTGTCGTCCCTTCCCTGCTTTAGCTTTTCCATTCTCAATCCATTTCCTTCTCCCCTCCCTCCCTTCCAATCTCTCCGTCCTCTTCCCCTTTACTCTCTTTCCCTTTCCCTTCCTTTTCTCTTCATCTTCCCTTCCCTTCCTATTCTCTTCCCTTCTGATCTCTTCTCCCTTCCTCTTTCCCCCCTCCCTTCCCCTCTCCTCTCCCTCCCCGTCCGTGCCCACCGAGTCACCGCTGCCACGTGTTGTAGAGGTTTTCGTAAGAGCATCGTGGCTGTCACATTATTGGACGGGAGTTTGCGAGAGATTTTAGCGTTTGGTGTTGTTCGTTCATTGCATTTTGTCCTTTTAATCGTCTGTATTTTTTGTAATTTATTTGTCAATTAGTTTTGTGGTCTGTTTGTCTCTGTCTGCCCCGACTGCTTCCTTCCCTTCCTCCTACTTTCCTTCTTTCTCTCTTCCCTGCCTCCTTCCTTCCCTCCTTTCCTCCTCCCCTCCCCGTCCCTCCCCCGTGGGTGCACAGTCACGTAGACAGGAGGCGCGCCCGCTGCTCCTCCGGGGGCTGCGACGCCGCCTCCTTCAGGGGACGGGGAAGGAAGTGGCCAAGACGTCCCCCAGACTCGCCAGCCATTAAGGATGCTGCCCTCATCCCACTCCGGGATCCTCCATCATCCTGCGCTTCTTTTGCTGCTGCTTCTTTCCCTCCTTTTTCTTTTCTTTTTCTTTTTCTTTTTGTGTTTTTTCTCCGAGTCTCTGTACCACACTACATTCCCTGCATGTATCTCCCGCGGTATTTCGGGAGGTTTGAACATGTGCATTTTCATTGTTTTCTTTTTTACTTTACTCTTTTTTCGTCTCCTCTTGTGTAATCTAGTGGCGGTGTACCTTTGGCGTCTACTTCTGTCCGACACCTCAGTTCACATGCAGCCTCTTGTGTCGTAGCCTTGCTATTTCCCTCGTGAAATTTTACCCATGGCTAATATTTGAACTGTTTCCTGAGCTGACCTGGCTTCTGACCTTTTTTCCCCACCCGATGCGGCTCCAGGAACGCTAATTTTGCCCAGATTTCTTACTGTCAGATCTTTTGGGAATTTGTTTAGCGTTCTTTTCTTTCTTTTTGGTTGCGGTCGTGTGCGTCGAAGTGGCGGCCTATGTGCGGCCGCAATTTGTTATCATATACATGCGTCCGACACCCCGACACGAAGCACATAATTACAGCTCATGCTCTCATGTTGCCCGCTAAAATGTATGAGATGCCTTTCGCACAGCGTGACGCAGCCCACAAATATGCCGGGGCTCCAGCTTCGTGCCCGTCATCAGCCGGGCGGGGAGAGGCTGCGCTGCCTGCTTGCACCTGCTGCTTGCCTGCTTGCCCGCTGATCTCTGCTCTTGACACTTTCTTTTTGGCACGCGCGCTCTCTCTCTCTCTCTCTCTCTCTCTCTCTCTCTCTCTCTCTCTCTCTCTCTCTCTCTCTCTCTCCTCTCTCTCTCTCTCTCTCTCCTCTCTCTCTCTCTCTCTCTCCTCTCTCTCTCTCTCTCTCTCTCTCTCTCTCTCTCTCTCTCTCTCTTCTCTCTCTCTCTCTCTCTCTCTCTCTCTCTCTCTCTCTCTCTCTCTCTCTCTCTCTCTCTCTCTCTCTCTCTCTCTCTCTCTCTCTCTCTCTCTCTCTCTCTCTCTCTCTCTCTCTCTCTCTCTCTCTCTCTCTCTCTCTCTCTCTCTCTCTCTCTCTCTTCTCTTCTCTCTCTCTCTCTCTCTCTCTCTCTCTCTCTCTCTCTCTCATTTCCCCTCTCTGGCCCTTTCATCCCTCTCCCTCCTCTCTCCGTTTCCCTCGTTCCTTATGCGCCGACAGACACTTGGTTCCGGCCTCTCTCCTTTCCTTATTACCGTCCGGGTCTGGAGGATATTTCTCTCGTGATTGTCTTCGCCGCTCCTTCCTCCTCCTCCTCCTCTCTCCTCCTCCTCTCCTACTCTTCCGCCTCTTTTCTCCTCCTCTCTTTTTTTCCTCTCCCTCCTCCTTTCTCCTCTCCCCTATCATTCCCTCCTCCTTCCTCCCTGTCCTCATCCCTCCTTTCTCTCCTTCCTCCTCATCTTTCTACTCTCCCCTTCTCCCCCTCCTTTCTCTGCCTCCCCCTTCCTCCCTCTTCTCCCCCTTCCTCCTTCCTCCCTCACAAGGCCCTCGTTCTTTTGGAGTTTCCGCCTCTCCTTCCTGGACGTTCCCAGACCTCCTACGCTGCTGTTGCTGATGCCTCCCCCACCCCCCTCTCTTCCTCTCTCCATCCCTAACTCCCCCTCTTTCTCTTAATCTCTATC
>NW_020870124.1:55000-65000 GCF_003789085.1 Penaeus vannamei | reverse complement strand
AGAAAGGCGAAGGGGAGGAGAAGAAGCTCCGGCATCGTCATTATCATCATCACTATCATCTTGACTGCGCTCGGCCCTGTTATCAACCTCGCCATCTGCAGCGCCTCCAGTGCCTGCAGTGGGAAAAAACAGGTATCTTGTGCTAATTACTTAAGCTTGCTATTCGGTCATAAAACACCAAGTGGTTTGAGGGTGCGCGTGTGTGTGTGTATGTGTCTGTGTGCGTGGGTTGTTAATATGCATACATGTGTGCATACGTGCGCTTGCTGCACATTTGCATATACGGTTCTCTTTCTTATGTATGTGCAAGGACGAGTGCACTTGCTCATGTGTGTGCGAGAACGTACAAAAGCGTGTGCACGTATGTACGTGTGTGCGTGGCGCGGCCCGCACACGCTCCACCGTCCTTCGCCCCGCACCATTTCCTTTCGGTCGCTCCCTCCGTCTTCCCGAGCCCTGGCGCTCTAGGGGTCGTCCTCAGGTGCGAGGGCGGCGAAGGGCACGACCACGCTTCTCGCCCCGAGACGTGGGTCGTGTCGCCGGGGCCGCAGGTCGCCGCCGAGCCGCCGCGGCCGCCCACTACCCAGGTAGGAGGAGGTAAATTCCCCAAGCCGCCACTTGGGCAACTAACTGTTCCTGTCAGCGGCAAATTGTGCGGGTGAGTGAGATGTGTTTGTAGCGGGGGGCGCGGGCGGAGGCGGCGGTCGTGGCGGGCGCGGAGGGGCGGGGAGGGGCACCCAGGGTGGAAGGGGACGGCGGACGGAGGGGCCGGAAGGGATGGGGGCGCCCACGGTGGGAGGGGGAGGGCGGGCCGGGCGGCGAGGGGATGGAGCGAACACAGATTGACGAGTTATTGGAAGAAGAAGTACAAGAAAGTTGAAGGAGAAGAAGGGGTGTAGGAGAGGGGAGAGAATTAGCAAGTAGCTAGAAGCGAAAGAGGAAAGAGGGGAGAAGAATAGCACGCGAAGAGGAATTAGAGAGGGAGGAAGAGAAAGGCAGGTCTGAAAGAGTGGAAAGAGTAAGGACTAAACATGAGTGTTGGGAGGAGGACGGGGTCGTGGAGGGAGGGGGAGGGATCAGCACTGGTGCACAGACAGCCGCAGCAGCATGGATCATGGCTCCTTGGGGAGATCCGGCACTGGTGCAGGTCTGGCGCTGTGCTGCCTGTGCTGGGCTGTTGTGACAGAGCCCGGTTGTGGCTTGTCGGCGGCCCGGCTGCGGCTGCGTCTGGCGGTGCGGCTTCGTGTGTCATTTCGTGTGTCGCTGCCTGTGGTTTATGGCGCTTCGGGGGGAGAGAATGGCGAAGATCAGGATGTCGTGCAGCTGCAGAATTAGGTATTTCTGCGGCCGTGGCGGTGATTTGACACAGCGTGTTACGTACTGTCGGTGACGATGGAGCGCCTCCCGTATGCGCGACAACGACCCGCGAGACGGCGGGGAGGGAGTCGCGTTAATGCCAGTATTTATGGCGACGATAACAGGTTCTGTCGGCGGTCCCGGGGAGGAAATCTGGCGGAATGCAAGGAGGGAAGAGTAATGCTCGCACCGATTTCTGGGGATCCCGGCGGCCGTCGAGAGAGAGAGAGAGCGCGCGAGCGAAACGCCGTCGACGAAAAAAGCCAAATGGAGAGCAATAAACCAACCGCACGCATATTTTCCGGCGGTTAGTGACGTGTTAGTGTCCCTCCCCCGGGGAGAGAGTGTGTGTATGGCACGCGAGAGAGTCAGTACGCAGACCACGGGGTGGCACTGTATCGTACGTAGGTCAAGGAAAACGGCACTATATTAAGCAGAAAGTTAGGCGGCGAGAGTTTCGCTCGCTGAACGAAACGCAGAAGATGATCTCGGTCGCCTGCAAGTGGCCGTCGGATGGCACTGGCACTGCGAACGAGTGTCGGATCGTGAGTGCCTGTTTTCTCGCGGTTGTGTAAGCCGGCATTCAGCGCCTCTCAAAGGCTGCGGCCGACGGACGAGGCGGGAGAAGGTGGCGCCCGGATTAGGACGCTGCATTAAGAAAAGGCAGCGTGCGAGTGGCGTGAACGAAAGCATCGAGCGAGCGGGAGAGGTAAAGAATGATAGAGTGAGAGTGGGGGCGGGCGCCGTGTGCGGGGGGGGGGAGTAGGAGGAGGAAGGCAGGGAAGGGGAAGTGGGAACGACGTGGAGAGCGGGACAGGAGAGGAAGGAGGAGGAGAGAGGGAGGTGACCGGGCCGAGAGGAGCATGGGGAGAGGGGAGAGAGGAGGGACGGAGGGGAGCGCCATCGCGGGGCAGAGCGTTGGGCCGACACTCCCGCCTAAGCAACAGGTGGCGACGCGAGCAGCAGCCAGCTCCCGCCGCCGCCCGCTTACGCTACCTGCCGCCGCGGGCTGATGGAGCCTCTCTCACGCATCACGGTCCACTGGCACCGCACGGAAGGGGCGGGGACGGAGGCAGGGGGGAGGGGAGGACTCACGGGACCCTCGCCTGTAGCTAGGGAGAGGCTGAGGGCCGTGGATAGGGGGGGGGGGTGGAGGACACGGCCTTGTTCCCCGCTCGCTCGGAAAAGGTGGCCGGGTGACGAGGGCCGGGCACTTCCGCTGCAGGGGCGACACCTGACCCTTGCCATCCGCGGAGGGTCGTCGGCGTGGGGAAATGATGGAGACAGAGCAACGGAAAAGATTTTTAAATGTTCTATTATCCTTTATCATTACATAGAATAATATGATTAATGTTCTTTTTCTCTTTCTTTGCAGGTAAATTGGCTTTGAAACCGAGAGGGAAATACCAAGGAGCAGGTAGGGTGCAAGGCGGTAAAAATCTACGGCGTTTTGTTGCCGGTTTTCACTTACTTCTTATTTATGCTCGATCAGGGATGGAATTCCGTTACACTGAGACGCCGCAACAGAAACGATATAGAATTGCAATGAATATGAAATAAGTACCCAAAAGATCCTCACCAACCGGAGTAGTTGGAAAATATTGGTGATCAGAATTTTTCATGGACGTCAGTTGCGTTTCTATCAGATTAGCATATATTAGTGTGCACATATGCGCGGTTAGGTGTGTGTGTGTCTGTATGTGTGTGTGTGTACTTTTGTATGCGCGAGCATGTGTTCGTGTGAAGGCCTTCTCTGGCCTCCCCGCCCGCAGACGCACCAATTTCCCGAAGCAGGGCACTGATCCCGAAAGTTGTTTTTAACTCGCCCCGCTGAAAGGGCGGAGGGAAAAAACTATTGACATTCAGAAATAAGCCAATCAGCAGCAAGCCACAGCGTGTATTAATTGGCCTCGTGTTGTTGCGGAGGAGCGGCGGCGAGGCAGAAAAGTGTATCTACAGCGGCAGGAAAAACACGTCAGGAATTTATCGCCTTCCGTGACTGCTGCACTTGCTGGTCCCGTCCTTCCTGTCTCCGCCTCCGCTGGCAAATGGCAAAAAAGAGGTGGAGAGAGAGAGAGAGAGAGAAGAGAAAAAATCGAGTAAAGGAGGGGTGTGGGAAAGGATATTGGAAAAGTTCCCAATTAGAATTCTTTAACGTCAAATACAGCCGTGTAATATAGAGGAGACATTCCCACTCCATTTTTGTTAAGCTGCATGTAAAATATCCCCAGAATTAGAGAGGAGAGCGAAACCGCGTGAATTATGTAGGAAAAAAAATAAAACATCCGCAAAATTCCCCCCGAGTGGCAACCGAGGCCATAACTTGGGCAGAGAACAGAGCTGCCGACACCACTACGCCGCGGGCCGCTGCAAGGGCGTATCCCCGCTCGCGCCAGCCCGAGTCCCGCCCTTATGGCCTCTCCTCGCAAGGCCCAGAATGGCGCGCGACCGGTGAGCGTTATATAAAGCTATATAACAGCCAGGGATAGGGGACAAATTCGCGTGCTCCCTCGGGTGGGTTACAACGGGAGGCTGGCAGCCGGGTGCAATCTGGCGCAACCTCTAATGTGCGCGGCGGACGCGGCCACCCGGCTCAAGTGGCCAGCCCGAGGGGAAGGGCGGGGGAGGGGAGGCAGCGCTGGGAGGGAGGGGCGGAGGGAGGGAGGGGGCCAGGGGAGGCGCTGCTACGGTTGATGAGGGGCGGAGGTAAGATGGGGCTGAGTGTGTAATGGAGAGGGCGTGGAGGAGAGGGCGAGGTGGGCGTGAGGGCTGGACTGCGAGGGCGGCCTTGAGCGTCGCAGGACGAGGGCGTGCGTGCGTGAGTGGGCGGGGGTTGCGGGCGTAGAGGGCGAGGTTCGGAGTGGGACAAAACTCGGCGCCGGGATAGAATTAAGGCATTAAGATGGTAATGAAGGCGGGAGAAGTTAATCGGCCGGCGAGGCGAGGCGAGGCGGGAAGACAGGGCGAGAGGGAGCTTTGTTAAGAATTGTAATGAGCTCTGACGGAGCTGCCGCGGCCGCCCCCCGCCGGGTGCGTGCGTGGAGGCGCTGCTGTGCACGTGTGCGTGTGTGTATGTGTGTGTGGTGTGTGTGTGTGTGGTGTGTGTGTGTGTGTGTGTGTGTGTGTGTGTGTGTGTGTGTGTGTGTGTGTGTGTGTGTTGTGTGTGTTTGTATGTATGCGTGTTTTTGTTTGTGTGTGCGCGTTTTTGCGTGAAGTATAGAGCCTCCCACGTTAAGAGTGAAAGCAGACGTTTTCGTGCTCCGTGTGTCACCGCCATGTCTTCATTAGCTAAGTGTATGGAGGGGGCGTGGGGCTGGTGGGGGAGGGGAGGGGTGGAAGGTAAACAGCGGCGCGGAGGTCGTGGCGTGTTAATATCTGGGGCGAGGGAGCGGATCCTGCACAAACAAAAATGGAAGGTAGGGCGGAGGGGAGACTGAAATATAATTTGATAGTCGGTGACGCACGCAACGGGAAATGGGAGAGAAGAGGACGGAGGCCATGGAAAATTGTTGGCCCGCTGTTGCAGTCATATTGATGACTCGCTCGTGGAACGGAAATGGAAGCCGATGGGACAGCGTTGCATGATCTCGCTCTGTCATAACCGGGATGGCGCTGCCCCCTCTCCTCCTCTCCCCCTCGCCCGCCCTGCATGCCTGGGCAGGGGAGGGGAGGGCCACATGGCACTCCTGACACCGGCGGCGAGCGATGCCAGCGGCTTTATGGCGGCTGAGCGGCACTTTTGGGACGGCATTTGACGGCGTCTCAGGAAGGAGGAGCGATCACGCGCCGCCGGGAGTCCGCCACTGGGGAGGCGAGTCTGCCCGAGCCTGGCCGGAGACACGATTTTAGAAGATATCGGTTGCTCAACGGTTACCAAAAGGGGTTGCCAAGGGGTTGCCAATGGGTTCACCCAAACTCAACCGATAGAACCACGTCCACTGACGCCCATGCATCCGCCCTCCAGCGCAGCCCTTCCAAACCGCAGCGACACCGGGGCGACCGCGCCACGCGGTGGGTTTCCAGCCTTCGTTCGTCGTGGCACTCGTCCGCCCGCTCGTCAGGGCCTCGGCGGGAAAGGCTCCGGGCGGGGATTGACACGGGCGGGAGATGGCGCGCCCTGGATGCTCTCTCGCCGAGGGCTCAGCCGCGGGGAGGGAGGGAAGAGGGAGAAGGGAGAGAGGGAGAGGATGTAAGGACTGGGAGGGAGGGAGAGAGGGGTACAGGAGTGGGGAGGAGGCAGGAAGGGAAAAAGGCAGTAGTAAGAGGGAATGAGGGAGCGGGAGAAGGGGCAAAGAAGGAGGAGAAGAAGGGGGGAAAGGCCAGAGGCAAGTTGTGGCTGGCGCGATGAGCAAGAACACGTCCCCTCCCGTCTCCTCTTCCTCCTCCTTCTTCCCCTCGTCTCTGCCTTTCCCTCTCCTTCTTGCCCGCTTTCTTTCGCTCCTCTTCCCCTTTCCCCTTCTCTTCTCCCTTTTTCTTCTTCTTCTTCTTCTTCTTCTTCTTCTTCTTCTTCTTCTTCTTCTTCTTCTTCTTCTTCTTCTTCTTCTTCTTCTTCTTCTTCTTCTCCTCTCTCTCTCCTCCTCCTCCTCCTCCTCCTCCTCCTCCTCCTCCTCCCCCCGTCTCCGCCTGCTGCCTCTTCCCATCCCATGACAACATCAGCGAGAGGTCGTGGGAAACAATGGAGGTCCTCGAGGGAGCCGGCGCTGGCAGGAGGGGGGGGGAGCGGACCTCGTTTCTAATGCTTGTTGGAGAATCTGAAGGAAGAGGGAAGGAAGGAGAGCGGGGAGAGGAGAGAAAAATGGAGGCGGAGAGGAGGAACTGAGGGTGGGGGGAAAGGAGGAGGGAGGGAGGGGAGGTGGGAAGGAGGAGATGCAGTAGAAAAAGAAGGGGGAGGAGATAGGAAGAAAGAAGGGGAAGATGTAGTATAAAACGAAAAGGGAGGGGGAAGAGGGAGGAAATGCAGTTGAAAAAGATAGGAGAGGAGGAAGGTGGCTGGAAAACGGAAGAAGGAGATGCAGTAAAAAAAAGAAGGAAAGAGGGAAAAGAAAGAACAGTTAGGGACATGGAAGACGAGTGAGGGGAAGATGGAGAGTGGAAAAAGGGGGTGAAACGAAAAGGATAAAGGAAGTGAAGAGGAGGAAGAGAAGAAGGAGGAGGAGGAGGAGGCGCGGAAGGGCTCACCTCGCCTTTATTTACTCACCTGCGAGAAGTGTGAGGGATATAAGCGAAGGGGGGGGGCTGTGTTCGTCAAGGGGAAGGGGTGTGTGGAGGGGGGAGGGAGGAGGAGGGGGGGATTGAGGCGTGTTCGCGTAGGATATGGGAAGCGCGCTGTTTGCTCTGACAGGAAAGAGCTGGCTTTCATGGAGCAAAGCCCGGCAGTGACTGGGTTGGGGGGGGGGGGTGAACGGGGAAGGGAAGAGAGGAATGGGACGGGAGAGTGGGAGAGAGAGAGGGAAAAGGGGAGAAAGAGAGAGGAAGAGAAAGGAAAAAGGAGAGAGGAACGGGAAAGAAGAGAATGAGAGAGAGAGGAGAGGAGGGAGGAAGAGTAGGAGAAGAAGAGAGATTTGGCAAGTAGTTAACAGATGATATCCAAATAAACAAGAGCAACGGCGGGAATAAACAAACGGACTCAGACGGGGAAATGCAGATTGACATTAATCCCGGTTAAGCCTCCTTCCTCCAAGAAAAAATCCGAAACGGAAATCAAATAAACAATCGAATAATAAAAAAAAAAAGAAGAGAGAGAGAGAGAGAGAGAGAGAGAGAGAGAGAGAGAGAGAGAGAGAGAGAGAGAGAGAGAAGAGAGAGAGAGAGGAGAGGAGGGAGAGGGAGAGGAGAGAGAGAGAGAGAGAGAGAGAGAGAGAGAGAGGAGAGAGAGAGAGAGAGAGAGGAGAGAGAGGTAGAGGAGAGAGAGAGAGAGAGAGAGAGAGAGAGAGAGAGGAGAGAGAGAGGAGAGAGAGAGAGAGAGAGGAGAGAGAGAGAGAGAGAGAGAGAGAGAGAGAGAGAGAGAGAGAGAGAGAGAGAGAGAGAGAGAGAGAGAGAGAGAGAGAGAGAGAGAGAGAGAGAGAGAGAGAGAGAGAGAGAGAGAGAGAGAGAGAGAGAGAGAGAGAGAGAGAGAGAGACAGAGAGAGAGAGAGAGAGAGAGAGAGAGAGAGAGAGAGAGAGAGAGAGACTCCGAGGCGCCGCGCGTCGGCAGCATCCTTCCCCATTTCCATCTCCGAGGGAAGGAGGGAGAGTCAGGAGGGCGGAAGGACGGAGCGAGCGCCCACTCGGCAGCTGGAAGGAATGAGCCGACGACTGGAATTCCTTGTGGCGGCGCGAAACAGGAATGGCCGGGAATCTGGTGTAGGATTCCTGCATGGTCTTGGGTCTGCTCCGCTCCCCTCGTCACCCGGAGGGAGGGCTTCCGGGCTTAGGGGGGGGGGCGACGGTATGGAAGAGAGATAAGGATAAGAAAATGGGAGAGAGAGGCAGACAGAGACCTGCAGAGGGAGAAACAGAAACAAAAATGATGCATCACGGCAGACTGACCCAGGCAGATGTACAGACAGACAGACAGACAGACAGACAACCCGCCCCCCAGCCAGCGGCCATAAGCCAACAACAAAAAAGAAAGCGCTCGCCGGATCGACCAGGAATAACAAAGCGTCGAAATGAAGCCATTTCTCCTGTTCGACGCTAAAAAAGAAAAAAAAGAGTCGAGCGCCATTTCGAACTCCTCAGACCTCGCGAGTTGAGGGAACTTCGGAAGGAAAGAAGATCGCACAGGTGGGTACAGTGGGGGAGGGAAGGGGGGGTGGGAGTGAAGGGAGGAAGAGATAGGGGAGGGGCGAGGGGAGAGGAGGGAACAGGGAAAGAGAGGCGATGGGAGAAGGAAGGAGGAAGGGCGAGGGAAGAGGGAATAGGTAAATGTGAGGGAGGAGGTGAAAGGGGGAGGAGGTAAGGATAAGGGACAGGGAGGGGAGGGGATGGGGGGACGGCAGTTGATGTGCCGCCCCTGCGCTCGGGGACGTCTGCCTGGCTTACTTACGGCCGCGAGGAAGCCAAAGTTCCTTCGTCGATCTTAGGACCAACTCGGGCGGAAACAGTGTGTGTGTGTGTGTGTGTGTGTGTGTGTGTGTGTGTGTGTGTGTGTGTGTGTGTGTGTTGATATGTGCGTGGTGCCCTGTTCTGACTAAATCTTTGACATTTTGATGCCGACAATCTCAGACAGCAAACAAACCAGATTACAAGAGCGATCTCTTCAGAGAACCGGGAGAGGGGGAAAGGAAATGACATTAGCTGTACTGAAGTGATTGTGTATACGTTTATATACAACCCATATGTATGCATTGATGGATATAACATATATATGTCTGTTTGTATGTGTGTGTTTACAAAACCAAACCCACGCACAACTACAAACGGCTGCCCCGTTTGCGAACTTTTGTGCGAACGAGCGCGTGCGACGAGTGTGTACGTGTTTTCAAGTTGCAGGGCGAAAACCCCGTGAGCGTTTCCAAGTGTTCTGCTCGGAGGAAAGTGTTGTTTTCGCTATCCGTTTAAAGCCCCGACGTCTCCCGTTGTCGGCGGATGAGATAAGGTCCTTATCATGCACAAGACCCGCACATGACTCATGGAACTTCCAGCTGCGAACTTTCTCGAGTTGCGCTTCGGATCTTAGCTTCAGGCCTCTCGCTCTCTCGGACTGCTAGTTGCTCATAGGAGCTCTTAGATACCCCTAGTGGCTACTAGCTGATTCGAATGGCTCCCAACAACTAGTGGCTCTTGGGTTCTCTTAGCTGTTCCTAGTTGTTCCCAGTGGCTAGTAGCTAGTAGATGCGCCGAAGGGCTCCCAGTAGCTCCTAGTTGCTTCTAGCTTCTCCTAGTGGCTGCTTGCTGCTTTTAGTGGCTCTTGGAGTCTCCCGGCGGCTCCCACCGTCCCCAGCCCCGTTGCCTTCGGTCCGCCGCAGCTGGCCTCGCGGGCGGGCGAGGGAACACGTCTCCTTGCAGTGTCCCGGCCGCCGGCTGCAGGTCGCTCTGACAGGCCGTTACTCTTGTCCTAAATACGAGCGCCCTCCTCCTCTCCTCGCCCCTCCTCCTCTCCTCGTCCCTCCTCCTCCTCCTCTTTCTCTATTTTCATCTGCATCTGCATTTGCCTTCTCCTCCATATCTTTCATCCTTCCTCCCTTTATCTCTACTCTTCCTCTTTTCCTTCGTCCCTTCCATTTATGCTTCGTCCCCTATTCCACCTCTTCCTCCTCCTCCTCCTGCAGAGTCGCTCCAGAGGCCCGGGAAGGCGTGTGGGGCGCGAGGGGGTGGACAGGGGCTGTGACGGGCAGGGTGCGGGCGGGCAGGGGTGGGGGCGGGGGCAGGGTTCCAGGAGCACTTTGGCGGCAGTAGCGGTCGCGGGGCAAGTTATTGGTGGGCGCTCGCTCGTTGATCTTCATGTTGCGAGGCCGCACTCTGTCATCGGCGTGGCCCAGTTCCCGGGCGGCGCGCCTGCCGTTCGTCCCGCTGCCCCGCCATCTGTATGGCATGCTCCTGTCACGGCCGATGGGGCGCCGCCATATATTTCGGGCGAGCCTGCTGCCTGCTGTGCGCCAGCCCCCCTCCCCGCCCCCCGCCCCACGCTGCGGTCCGAACGTATCAATTAGGTGCTTTTCGG
>NW_020870124.1:47500-50000 GCF_003789085.1 Penaeus vannamei | reverse complement strand
ACCCAAGCTGGTCTGAGGGAGAAGACGACCGTGGACAAGCTCCTTACGGATTATCCTCCTCCAAGGCCTGATCTAATGAGAAAATCGGGTTCTTTCGTAATCTGGAGCACGTAACGGGTACTCGTGGCTCGAAACCGGATTCGGAAATGGGGGGGTGAAATAAAGGATAAGGTGGATATACAAAGAAGAAGAGGAAGGAGAGAAGAAAGGAAGAAGAAATGAGAGGAGAGAGAAGAAAAATTTGACATTCCTCGAGGGAGGTTGTTTATGGGTTATTTTTGTTTTTAGGTTTAGGGATTTGTAGTATGAGTTATATAGGGTTTTTTTTAGAGTTCGGTTTAGATCTTTCAGATTTGTTCCTTATTTTTTCGTTATATCTTTTTCTTTCTCTCCGTTCTTCTTCTCCTTCTTCTGCTGCCTTTCCTTCTTCTTTCGTCCTCTTCTTCATCTCTTCTTCTTCTTCTTCTCTTCTTCCTCCTCCCCCTCCCCCTGCTCCATTTTCCCTCCCATCTCCTCCTCCTCCTCCTTGTCCGTTCCTTCCTCCTCTCCCTCCTCTCCTCCTCCTCCTCCTCCTTCTTCCTTCCTCCTCCTCCTCCTCCTTTCCCTCCTCCTCCTCCCCCTCCTCCCCCTCTCCATCCTCCCCCTATCTCTCCTTCCTCCTCCCCTTCCTCCTCCTCCTCCTCCTCCTCCCTCCTCCTCCTCCTCTCACTCGCAGGCAGATTCGCATCTCCGCCAGCCACGCCTCCTCATCTCGCCCCATTAATTGCACATAGATCACGGCTCCTTCAGTGGAGACCTTAAGGATTCAGAGGACGTGGGTAGCAACAGCTGGTTCGTAAATTGGTTTTTTTGTTGTTGATTGTTGTCGACTGGATAGGAATGTTGAGGACTTTTCTTTATTAGGATTAGATATATTATTTTGGTCAAATTCTGCAGGGTTGGATGTAAAGATTGATAAAGGATTAATGCTTAAAATGTGTTTTTTAGGAATAAAAATTCTGTTAGGGTTGGCAATAGGAATTGATAAGGGATTAATGCCTAAAATAATATTTTTTGGTCAAATTCTGTAGGGTTGGATGTAAAAGATTGATAAGGATAATGCCTAAAAGTTATTAGGATAAAATTCTGTAGGGTTGGCAATGGGAATTATAAGGGATTAATGCCTAACATATATTATTTTGAATCAAATTTTGTAGGGTTGGTAAAAAGATTTGATAAGGAATTAATGACAAAAAGGTATTTTGATTAGGATTAGGAAATTCTGTAAGGTTGGATTAGGAAAGTTGTTTAAGGATTAATAATTATGGTAATGTCATAGTTATTAATCCACAGGGAAAGGACGAATGAATATATATATATATGTATATATACAAAGTTTGGTTTTAGTAAAGGTTTTTTCAAATTCTCCCCCATTTGTCATAAGTATATATCAGTTTTTAATTTTTTTTTTCTTTTTCTTTTTGGGCAATAAGAACCAATTCAGGTAAAGTTATTAAATAGTTCTCCATTTCTTCATGAATAAAATTTTGAATTTCCTTTTTTTTTAAGGATAACTAAAATCCACAACAAAGGATTTTTTCTCGTGCTTCCAGAGTCTAAGGATCAAGCACTCAAGACGCCGAAGAAGATAAGATGTCATGTTCCACCTTCGATTCATCTCCTTCCACCTCCCCCCCCCCCCCCCACCCCCTTGCATTCTCTTTCCACTGCCACTCCCCCCCCCCCTATCTACACCTCCCCGACCCCCACATCCACGGAACTTCCTCGCCCCTTCTACTCCACCATTTTCCCCCCCCCCCATCCTCATTTAGACCCTTCCCTCCCTCCCCAATCCACTTCTACTTCTCTCATCCACCCCCCTCCAACTCCCTTATCCACGTCCCCTTCCCTCTCCGTGTCCCTCCACCTTCCGCTCCCCCTCCAGATCTCCACCATCTACTCGCCTCCTCCACCCTTCCCCTCCTCCCTTCTCCCCAATTCTCCTCCTCCCTCTCCCCTCCTCCCCCCTTCCTCCCCCTCCCCTTTCTCTCCCCTCCTCCTCCTCCTCCTCCTCCTCCTCCTCCTCCCCCCTCCCTCTCCCCCTCCCCTCTCTCCTCCTCCTCCCCCCTTCTCCCTTCTTCCCCCTCCCTTCACCCCCTTCCTCTCCCTTTTCCCCTTCCCTCCTTCACCCCCCTCCCCTCCCTTTTCTCCCCTCCCTTCCTTCCCCCTTCTCCCTCTTCCTCCCCCCCCTCCCTCCTTCCCCCTCCCCCCCTCCCCTCTCCTCTTCTCTCTCTCCCCCCCCCCCCCATCTAGCATCAGGCCACCACACCCTTCTGCATTTCATCCCTGTCATCTCAGTTCTCTTGGTTTAAGTCCAGGATGAAAGGTCATTTGAGGTGACCTCTGTCCGGGGGAGGGAGGGGGGGGGGGGTTATCTATTACAGTTACTGGGCGTTTATGTGTGTGTGAGGGCATGGAGGGAGAGGGAGGAGGGAGAGGGAGAGGAGAGGAGAGAGGAGAG
>NW_020870124.1:40000-45000 GCF_003789085.1 Penaeus vannamei | reverse complement strand
GGATAAAAAATGGAAACAAATAAGATTAAGAATAAGAATGAGAATGGTGATTTCTCTACCTCTCTCCTCTTCCTCCCTCCCTCCCTCTCCTCCCTCCTCTCCCTCTCTCTAATTCTCTCTCTCTATCCTTCCCCTTCTCTCTCTCTCTCTCTCTTCTCTCTCTCTCTCTCTCCTCTCTCCCTCTCCCTCCTCTCTCTCTCTCTCTCTCTCCCTCTCCCTTCCCTCCTCTCCCTTTCCCTCTCCCTCTCCCTCTCCTCTCCCTCTCCCTCTCTTCTCCCTCCCTCCCTCTCCCTCATTCCATCTTTCACTACTTACTATCCCATACAGACGAAAAAAAAAAAAAAAAAAAAAAAAAAAAAAAAAAAAACGCGTCACGGACCAACTATAAAGAAATGAAAGATCATGTCCATTGAGAAACAAAGAGCCACGTTCATTTCCTATCACGTAATGAGTAATTGTATCACTTCAGTCGCCTTGACACCGGATGGAAACGCGAAGTCATTGAGTGAAGTGACGAATTGGCGAGTGTTGAGTTCGGGAGAAAAGTTTGGGGTTTGTTCTATGGGGTTTGGACGGGAGGGATAGGGATGTGGGGGTGGTGGTGGTGGGGGTGGTTGGGGGGGGGGGGGTGGTGGGGTGGATGGTGGTGGTGGTGGTGGGGATGGTGGTGGTGGGGGAGGGGGGGGTGGTGGTGGTGTGGGTGGGGGGGTGGTGGTGGGTGGTGGTGGGGGAGGGTGGAGGTGGTGGTGGGGTAGTGGTGTGGGGGGGTGTGTTGGTGGTGGAGATGTGGTGGTGGTGGTGGTCGTGGTGGTGGTAGTGTGGTCTGGTGTGGTGGTGGTGGGGGTAGTGGGGGGGGGGATGTTGTGGTGGTGGAGATAGTGTGGTGGTGGTGGTGTTAGGTTAGGTTAGGTTGAGGTGGTGGGGGTTGTGGCGGAGTTGTGGTGGTGTATTCTTACTGTTGTTGTCGATCGTGGTGTTATTGTTTATGTAGATGGTGGGGATGTTGTTGTATTTATTTATTTATGTGGGTGATGGTGATAATGCTGTTTTTGTTCTTATTGTGGTAGTGGTAATAGTGTTTCAGTTGTTGCTTTTGTTATTGTTATTATTGTTGTTAGTAATGGTGGTGGTGTTGTCATTGTTTGTTTTTTTTTAGGTGGTGGCAATTTTGTTGTTGTTGCTACTGTTGTTATTGGTGGTGGTTGTGGTAATGTTATTGTTATACTTATTGATGCTGGTAAGGGCTATGTTGTTCTCGGTAATAATGGTGATAAAAGCTATTGTTAATGATATATCAAAAAAGTTGTTATTGTATTATAAGTTTAGTTTAAAAATGAACAACCATACGGATACCTAGTTTGCTGTTGTTGTTTTCTTGTTTCTTATTTCTTATTTATTTCTTATTATTTTTGTTGATTTTTATTATTTTTTTTATTTTTTTTTATTTTTTTTATTTATTTATTTTTTTTTTTTTTTTTTTTTTTTTTTGTCAATGCTAAGGGCGATGTAGATGACTTTGATGTTAATTTACATAATCAGAAAGTAAAGTTGAAAAAATATATATACATGCTTGTCTTAAGTAAGCAGATTGCTATTACTTGAGACAAAAAACATGACAATACCTGTACTTGTTATTGTTTGTTGTTGTTGTTTATTTTGTTGAAATCCTTGCCGTTGTTGCAATCCCAATAGATATCAGATCAAAATAATGAAGAATTTTTTTTACGTATATGAGAGGCAAAATATCAGATTCATAAGCATCCAGCATTTTACCATACGACAATAATAACTCATTTTGCGATCTTCTTTTGCAATCAAGGAACAGTATATTAGATAAAATACAATGAAAATACCCCCGAAAAAAATATTAAAAGTCTGCCTCATAAACTTTCGAAATTTTGCAGAGGTCACGCGAACTTGTATTGCAAGAGGAGTTGCTAAGTAACCAAGAGACAATCTTTTTTTTTTTTCTTTGATTTTTTTTTTTTTTATTAATCATGAGGTGAGGACAACTAATGGTGTTTAGAGCAATGTTTTCTATTATGGAAATATTTATATATGTCAAGGAGGATTACCTATGATAAAGTTTTCATTTGAACTGCACATTAAACGAGATATTTTTTGTTTTTCTTAGATTTCCGTTAAATGATGTAACAATATATATAAATATCATAACAAAATAAATTCATTAGATTAATTAGCTGTGAACAATGCAATATATGGAAAAAAATAGATTAATTATGGATCATATAAACCCCATGAAATGTTTGGTTGACATATATATATATATATAACATATAACTGACATATAACTGTTTTAGAAATTTTGAGATCACGAAGTTGGTATTTAGAATATGTCAGATGATGAGACATACCATGAAAAGTTACCTACAATCAGGAAATAATTTTAAGTTGTATCCCGTTAGAAAAATTTGTTTACACATAATTCACTTACACCATGAAATAATTTTAAGTTGTATCCCGTTAGAAACATAAGTATATTTGTTTGTTGAGTTATAGCTAAACGATAATTAGAATACATAAAAAGGCATATAACACATAATTTACTTACACCATGAAATAATTTTAAGTTGTATCCCGTTAGAAAAATATGTATATTTGTTTGTTGAGTTATAGCTAAACGATAATGATACATAAAAAGGCATATAACACATAATTTATTTACACCATGATTAAATCCCGTTAGAAACATAAGTATATTTGTTTGTTGAGTTATAGCTAACGATAATAATACATAAGGCATATAACACATAATACTTACACCATGAAATATACGTTACTAACAATCATAAACTCACATAAACTGGTATATCCGTTAAAAACACAAGCATATTTGTCTGTTAAGTATTAACAAAATGATAGTAAAATACATAACAAGGCATATAACACAGTTTACTTATAGTATGTAATGTATAAGTGAATTAAAACCAGTAACTCAGTTTAATTTGAGTTATATCCTGTTAAAACACACAAGTATATGTGTCTGTGGAGTAATAGCTAAATGATAGTAAAGATACATAAAATATACACATTACCATTACAACCAATACGATATAACACGAAGCATTAAGTAACTTACAAATAAGTTAATCTGAGTTAAATCCTATTAAAACCCAAGTATCTTTATATGCTGATTCATAGCTAGATCATAGTTAGAACATATAAAAATCCGTTATTATGATATACCACGGAATTTAGCTTAAAACCACTACGTCAATTTGATATGAATTATACTTGTTAACACACACATGTCTATTTGTCTACTGAGTACTGGCCTCATAGGTAAATGAAGTAAAAATGCATTAAAAGGCAGTACTGTAAACGGCGATATACCACGAAATGTATACTTACAATCAGGAACTCCAGTTATAATTACATCTTGTTATATAATAGTTATATTAGTTATACTTGTTATATTTGTTATGTCCTTGTTATAATAGTTATTTAGTTATATTATATTTGTTATATGCTTGTTATATCTGCTATATTTGGTATATCCTTGTTTTGTTATATGCTTGTTATATTTGTATATGCTTGTTATATCTTGTTATATGTTATAGTATATCCTTGTTATATTGGTATATGTTTAATGCTTGTTATATCGTTATTTGGTTATATATGTTCTTGTTAATTTTTAAATCTATTATACCCTTGTTATATTATATCCTTGTAAATTATTAAGCCTTGTTATTTGTTACATTTGTTATATCTCGTTATATTTGTCACGTCTTCGTTATGCCTTGAAGTATTTGTTTCTTCATTGAGTAAAACCAAGATGACAGTAAAATACATAAAAAAACATAGGCCTATTATTAGTTGAGAGAGGGAGGGAGGGAGAGAGATGTTCATATATATATATATATATATATATATATATATATATATATATATATATATATATATATATATATATATATATAATATATATATATATATATATATTTATATATATATATTTTTTTTTTTTTTTTTTTTTTTTTTTTTTTTTTTTTTTTTTTTGTATGTATATGTGTGCGTGTGTGAGTGAGCGTGGTCAGCCTCAATTGCGTATAACGTGATAGGTAAATAGATATACAATACATGGATATATGTATATATACTGATTCATAGCAAGCTTACAGTATGTATATGAATGTCTGTATATATGGATAGATAAAAATATATGCACGGGTAGGCAAAACTGAGGGACAGATAGATAAAGAAAGAGGCAAATATAGATTATCAAACAGATAATAGATGATATATGCTGATAATAACAGATAATAGACAGTTATAGATAGACAGTAGAAAAAGTTTGCTCAAGAACTAGTAGAAGCAGGTTATCTCGCAAGTCAGAAAACTGTTTCAGGTTTTAGAAAACAAAAACTGATCTGTGTGTGTGTGTATGCGTGTATGTATTTATAGATGTATGTGGGTTGGATGTATGAATGTATTTATGTATTTATGTATGTATGAAGGTGTGCATGCATATATGAACACACACACACACACACACAAAACACACATACACATATATATGTGTGTGTGTGTGTGTGTGTGTGTGTGTGTGTATGTGTGTGTGTGTATGCATACATGCATACATATATATCGTGTGTGTGTGTGTGTGTGTGTGTGTGTGTGTGTGTGTGTGTGTGTGTGTGTGTGTGTGTGTGTGTGTGTGTGTGTGTGTGTGTGTGTGTGTGTGTGTATGAATATATATGTATGTTATATACATACATATACATATATATATATATATATATATATATATATATATATATATATATATATATATATATATATATATTTATATATATGTATGCATGTGTATTGATGTATATATATATATATATATTATATATATATATATATATATATATATATATATATATATACTTATACATACACGTGTATATCCGGGATATGCATAGACACGTGCACAAGTGACTCACCATCTTGACATTTTGGATCTTAGAACTTAAATGCTATACGCCAGTTGA
>NW_020870124.1:22500-32500 GCF_003789085.1 Penaeus vannamei | reverse complement strand
ATATATGTATGTATGTGTATATGTATATTTAATATTTATATGTAATTATATATATATTTATATATATATATATTAATATATATATATATGTGTGTGTGTGTGTGTGTGTGTGTGTGTGTGTGTGTGTATATATATATATATATATATATATATATATATATATATATATATATATATATATATATATATAATATACTAATATATATATTACATATATATATGAATATATATATATATATACATATATGCAACATATATATGCGTGTGTGTATGTGTGTGAGCGTATGTGTCTATATGTACGTATGTATACAAGCAGAAAAAAAAAACAAGAACAAAAAAAAAGAAAAAAAACGAAAGACTATGTAGGCTGTTTGGCTTCAGGCTACAGCATTATTTTCCCACACTCGCCACCCATTCGAGGACTTGTAACAACCACTAACAACCACATTCTCACAATAACATATTTTTAGTTATATTTAGTAACACTCGATCTAAAGTGTATTCGATCACGTCCAGATGATAAAAAATTTGATCCAGTCCCACATTACTAAGAGTTAAATGACATCTAGATAAAGGTAGTCTTAATTTACAGTACAGTGATGTAGGTAAAGGTAACTGTACGGTGTAAAGTAACTTGACCAGGTTAACTTGAAGAATAATGGTCTGAAATGACTGGCGGGATTGATCGACCTTGAAATCAGGCTGTACGTTGGTCGGTTTCCAACCCAAGTTTATTAGATTTTATTTCTCCCTTCCTGTCTTTCTGTCCTTTATTGCCCTATTCCGTCAGTTTTCCTTCCCTTGCCTTCTTATTTTTATTTATTTTTATTTTGTACTATCTTCAATCTTTTTTTTTTCACTTTCGTTAATTCACTCGAGGTTCTTCTCCTTCACCTTTTCTTCTTCCCTTTTTTCATGTTTTCTCCCCCTCCCTCTCCCCCTTCCATCCTGCTCATCCATTCTCCATCCTTCCTTCTTCCCTTTCTCCTCCTCCTTATCCTCTTCCCCTTCTTCCGTCTTTCTTTTTCCCCTATTTCTTTAGCGCATTTTCGCTCGACTAACCCACTTCAGAGGCACTTCCTGCTAACTGCAATACCCCGCGTCCCTCTCGTCTAGCGCTTTTCCGCTCTCAATGTTCCCTTTGTCTTCCGTCTGACCTCATCGTCTGTGTTCTCCTAATCTTTTTTTCTATTCTTTTCTTTCCTTTTCTTTTTTTTTTGTTCCTTGAGTGTCCTTAACTGTGATTAATCTTCGCTTTCCCTCTCTACCTGTGCAGCATATCTGATTGATGCACGGAAGTTTGTTGTAGTTTTTTTCTGTACATATTTAGCGGTTTTTCTGTACATATTTAGCGGTTTGTACATATTTAGCGGTTTTTCTGTACATATTTAGCGGTCTGCGGTCGTGATTTGTGTCATGCTTGGTATTTGGATAAAAATGCGTTCCATAGTACGATTTTATGGCCAATTATTAAGTATATTCGGTGACATTTACGTATGAATGCCTAATACGTTTATGAAATGATTTTTAAGATCTTAAAAAGAAGAGATTAGCGTAATGGAAAACAAAAACAAAAGACGAGCATGTTTGTAACACGTGAACACCAGTCTGAATCAGCTGATTTCGATGCCTTCCGCTNGATTATAAAAATTAACGAACAATAACGATACTAATGAGATGAAGATAATAATAATAATATGAATAATAAAAATAATAATAATAATATAATATAATAATATGATATAAGATAATGATGATAAAATGATAATGAATTAATGATCAATGATGATGATAACCAATAATGATGATAACAATAATGATGCTAACAATAATGATGAAGACAATAATGAATGATAACAATAATGAGATAACAATAATGAGTGATACAATATGATGATAATAATAATAATAACAATAGGATAATGAAATGGAATATAACAAGTATAAATAATAATGATGAAATTATATAGTAATAATATATAATGATGGTAACAATTATTGATACAATAATAATGGGGTCCATTGATTATGATAACAGTAAAGTAAGATAAAAAACTAATAGCAATAATGATAAAATAATGTATTGATAATGATTATAGTTTAATATCATTATATAAACAATAGTAAGGATAGTAATGAATTATAATATCATAATCCTGATGGTAATGCATGATGCAGACAATGCGGAAAGAACAATAATTCTACATAATTAATAAAATAACGAGGAATATGAATACAATAACAATGATGAATAAATTATAGTATAATAAAACTAATATAATGGTTAATAACAATAATATGAAAGAACATGTATAATGATAATAGCAGTTAATAATAACAGTAATGAAATAATGACAATAGTATCATAATAAACTAATAATATAATAATATAAAATATGAATAATAATTAAATAATTAATAATAACACCAGTAATGATAGCAGCAACATTAGGAGTAAATGATAAATAATGAAAAATAATAATGATGGCAAAAATAATGATAATGAGAATAAAATCTATAATATAAATATATATATAATGATAAAAGTAATAATGATATGAACAATAATAATAATGGTAATGAATAAGTAATAATAATAGCATTAATGAAAATGATGAATATAATAGAAATTAAATAATAATAGCAATAGCAATGATTATTAGATACAATGATGATGTGATGAGAATATTATCAACAATTATAACGGCATAATGGTAATCATAATAACAATGATGATGACAAAAATTATAATGTTTAGTAATGAACAATGAAATAATGATAATAACAATGAAATGAAACATAAGGAAAATTACGATATAATTTAGTATAATAGTGACAATGATAGTAAAAATAAGGAAATTAGTAATAATGGTAATGATAGTAATAATTGTTATAATACTAATAACGATAATAATGATGATAATGATAAACGTAATAATTATGATATTGCTAAAGATATTAACAATAATGAAATCATAATCATTACAATATTGATGATAATAATTATTATAATAACAATAATAACCATGGTGATGATCCTAATAGAATTTATGATGATAATGGTAATGTTAATGGTAATAATAATAACACTGATGATAATAATAATGATAATAATAATGATAATTAAAATGATAATAACAATGATAATAATACAAGTTAATAATGATAAAAAATTGTAATAATAGTATTGATAGAATATAATAATGATTAATACAAATAACCCCAATAATATAATAATAATATAATAATATATAATAATAATAATAATAATGATAATAAATATAATAATAATGATGCTAAAATAACGATTGTAATAAATTGATATAATAAAAATAATAATAGAAATAATAATAATAATAAAATAATAATAATAATGATAATAATAATCAATAATAATAGATGATAATAATCACGATTGTTATAATAATGATAATAATGATAATAATAAGAAGAAGAATGATAAGACATCATGATTATAATGTTAATGAGAAAAAATAATGAATAATGGTAATGAATAAGATAGACCCCCACTATCATTAAATAAAGAACAATAATATGATAATGTATTGATAATAATGGAATAATATTACTATAACAGCAATATGATAATAATAAGATAATAATAATATGAATCACATAATAATAATAATAATAATGAACGACAACAATAAGATAATGAATATAGTGAATAAATAGCAATAATAATCACACAATGATAACAGACAACAACAACAAGAATACATAATTTATTATTACATTACTATTATTATTATTATTATCACATCATTCCTATTATTATTCTTATTATTATTATTATCATATCATTTATTTTTATGAATAATAATCATAATACAATGATAATAATGATAATATATAATCGACGGGTAATAAAACATAACAATAATGATGAGAAATAGTAATATTAAATGATATAAAATAATAATAATAATAATAATAATAATAATAATAATAATTAATACAGTAGTATAATAACGATAATAGAAATGATGATGAACATCAATAAATGACAATAAAACAAAAAATATTATAAAATCAAATGAAAATAATTATGATTAGACGTATAACGATGATGAATATATTAATATTAATGGTGTTACAATATAATATAATAATGATGAAATTATTTGTAATAATAATAGTTATTAAAATAACATTTATAAAAAATTAAAAGATAATGAGTAATATGAACTAATGATATATCATGATAATCATGATAATAACCTAAATAATAACGATATTAAGAATAACAATAACAACAAAATAATGTTAATGATAAAAACAACATTAACAATCATATTGATAATAATAATAACACTAGTAATAATAATAATGATAACAATTTTAATAACAATAATGATTAATAAATAAAGATGGAAAAACAATAACAATTATTATGATAATAAGAAGAAATAACAATACCAATGTTAATAATGATAATAACAATAATAATAGTGATAATAACAATATAAATGATAATGACCAAAATAGCAATAACAATAAAAAACAGGAATAGAAATAGTTATAAAAATGATAATGATAATAGTAATAGTAGTGATAATAACAACAATAATAGTATCATAGATGACTGTTATTATCATTATAATGATAATAATCATATTCCTACCATACAACTAATACTCATAGTAATAATAAAAGTACTGATAATCTAACAGTGACAATAATGATAACAATAATTTTATAAATATTAATGAAAATAAAGATAATGACAATGTATGATAACAATAATGATGATGATAATAATAATAATATAAAGATAATGATAATGTTGATAATATAATGATGAGGATAATAATAATAATATAATAATAATAATAATAATAATAATAATAATAATAATAATAATAAATAATAATATAATGATAATAGTAATAATATTATAAATAATAATAATAATAATATAATATATAATAATAAGTAAAACAAAAAAGTAAGAATGATATTGAATGATGATAATGAATGATAATAATAGTAATAATAATATTCAGTAATATTAAATTAATAATGATAATAATTATTATTATTATTATTATTATTATTATATAGTTATTATTATTATCATTATTATCATTATTATCATTATTATATTATTATTATTATTATCATTATTATTATTAATTATTATTACCATTGTTATTATTATTATTATTATTTTTTATTATTATTATTATTACTTTTATTATTATTATTATTATTATCATTATTATTATTATTGTTATTATTATTTTACCATTGTTAATATTATTATTATTATTATTATTATTATTATTATTATTATCATCATCATCATCATTATCATCATTATCATTATTTATTATTATTAATTACTATCATTATTATTATAATTATTATTATTATTATTATTATTATTATTATTATTATTATTATTATTATTATTATTATTATCATCATCATCATGATGGTGATGAAAATGAAAATAAAATAAAAATTAACTAATCAATAACTTAACTAAAATATAATAATAATATAATAATAATAATGATAACTAACAATCAAATAATAACAACGATAATAACAATATAACGATAATAATAATCATAACAACAACAATAATAATGTTAAAGATAATAACAGCAATGATAAAGAGAACATCAACAACAATATTAAGGGTAATAGTAATAGTATTAATTCTAATGATAATATTAACAAAAATAATATTTTGCTATAACATAAAGAAAATAAGATTATGACATTATTATCATAATGATAATAAAATGCATATAAGCAGTAATAATATCATTCATAACACATATTATTTTTATCATTATTATCATCATTATCATTATTATTATTATTGTTATATCATTATCACTACATTATATTATCATTATCATCATTACTATTATTATCATTATGACTAGCATAATAATGATAACAATTGTAATAATGATGATAATATTACTAATAATGATAATAATTCTAATCATAATGATAATGATAATACTAATTTTACTACTAATAATAATGTTAATAATAATAATAACAATTATAATACAAGTAATAATGATAAGGCTAATGTTATAATAACAATAATTATAATAAGAAAAGAAAAAATAATGATAATAATAATAATAAAGATAATGACAATAATAATAACAATAATTATAATGATAAAAAATAGCAATTACAATAATAAATATGATAAAATAATAATATAATAATAATAATAATAATAATAATAATAATAATATAGTAGTAATAATAACAATAATAGTAATTAATAATAATAATAATAATATAATAATAAATAATTATCATTATAATATAATAATAATGATCATAATAGTAATAGTAATGGTAATAATAATAATTGTAACAACGATTTTATTAATAATAACAATTATAATAGAAAGAAAAAATCATTCTAACAGTAATAATAAGAATAGTAATAGTAGCAATAACAATGCAATAATAATAAAATAAATAATAATAATAAGTTAATATAATAATACAATAAAAATATTAAGAATATGAATTGTAAGAAGAGGAACAAGATAATAACAAAGTAAATATATAGAAATGAGAATAAGAATCAACAAGGAAATTATTATCATTAAGGCAATTAAAAAATTATTTTCGAAGAATAATATAACAATGGTGATGTCAGCAGCAACGATGAAGAACATTGTACTAAGGGTACCATGACAATATGATCAATCAGTTGAAAAAAAAAAATATCACAACGTTGCTACTCCCTGTCTACAGTGTAAACAGTTGCTTCAATTGTGTAATGAGCGATGTCTTGGAATTGGTTTTGGAAGAGAGTGTAAAATTTAAAATCAACTGAAAAGGTTTCTATTTCTGTTACCTACGGATCGAAGTGGTAATCTATAAATTGCCACCGATGTTGTACCGGCTTGTAAAATACCTTGCGTGGATAATTCTCTCCTTAGCATTTCAAATTTCATAAACGCCAGCTTATCTTCCTCTTTTCAAGACATCCCAAACTACTCAATACAGCGACTAACGTAACAGGTAGGGAAATTCGTCTCATCTCCCCCCAAGCGTGTCAAGCCAATATGAAAACACATGGATTACAAAAAAGAGCCACGTTAGACGCCACTTAGAGCCGAACCCTTGGAGATTCGCTCCTCAACCAATCTGCATCCTTTAAAATCAATTAATACCTAATCCAGCAAAAGGCAGGGTGAAGCAAGGAAAATTTCGTATCGATACACCCTCCGTGGCCACACCTTCTCGCTGGCCTCAACAAGCAGCCAAAATCGACAATGTCTCGGGTATTTAGCCTGCAACGCGTCGCAAAGACGATGGCGGCGGGTCCCCATTCACAACCACCTTGTTACGTAGAGTGAGCGATTTTACCAGATAACAAGCGTAGGCTTTAGCGTAAAATGCTCATCCTCCGCGTCTGGTTTAGTTGGAGATGTATTTGGAATCTCTTTCGGGGTCGCGGCTAACGAAATTGGGCGCGCTAGTCTGGTCGGCAACTGCTTACGTCGAACCCTCTATATTGTTCGAACTCCGATGCTCATTTGTAGATTCGCCTCATTGAGGGGTCACGACTCTAAAGCCCCCCAGCCGTCGATATGCGACGTTGTATCCACATGGCAGAAGGGTCATTTTCATGTGAATTATTGACATAAACGGATTACACATTTCGTTACGCTTCCTCTAGGGCCCGCAAGGGATACCGACCCCAACTGCCAGCCTTCCCGAAGACCCAATTTCCCCTTTCCTTTTCTTTTTCCCAAGCTGGTTGAAGTTGATACAAAGACCGGTCGCCGTTACGTTATGGGTATCGCCTACTTTTAGAGACTGTGGAAGAGAGAAGCTAATGCATTTCCCATACCTCCCCGACCCGGCCAGTGAATTAATTTTCATGCCCTTCAAGCCCAATGTTGGTGCGCGACTGATGAATGTCATAATGTCTACAAAATGGCGCCCTCGCAGCTGCTGTTCGCGGGACCAATGGCCGGCTCGCCCCACCACGTGCCCCGACCCGCGCCCGGAGGGTTGGCTACTTGCGGGCGCGCGGGTGCCGATGGGAACAACAAATTATACATGGCGTTTTGGCACTCTTAACATGCCTGTTAGTTAGGGGGGATAATCGGCTAAATGATCTTGTTTGGACGCTGTTTTCTGCATCGCCAAGGAAAATGGGAAGGGGTGGCGGCGCGTGGTGGCGAAATACAGCGCGGAACTGCGTTGAGGGCGGTGGTTCCAAAGACGAAAAGACGTGTGATCTAAACTATGATGGGCCGTGATTATTCAGATACTATGTATCTGTTGATTCTTTGGTTGTTGAAGATGTCTTTGAGGCCTGCGGCAAACCTGCAGCTGAGAAAATTATGCCTACTATAAACGATATTCTATTATTTCATATCATATTTTGCATCTTATTGTGTTACTATTACTATCACACACACATACATGCATACATACTATATATATATATATATATATATATATATATATATTATATATATTATATATATATATATATTATATATATATATATATATATATATTATATATATATATATATATAATATATATATATATATATATTATATATATATGCATCTATGTATATATACTACACACACACACACTATATATTATATATATTATATATATATATATATATATATATATATATATATATATATATATATTGATATACACATTCATTTATTTATTTATCGATTCATTTATTTATCTTTTTTATGTCGATATACATATTTAGATATCGATTAGTGCATATTCAGCTAGTTACCCGTGCCCGTGATTTCTCAGTGTGTTTTATAAGAAATTTATTCCTCTTTTCTGTTCGAAATTGTTTAAAGAAAAATCGTCTCGAGGAAGGAAGTACGGGGTGTCTTAGGGGAGGCCGGAGGCTTCAACATACAAGGCAACACCAGGAAACCCTTTCAGAAAGTCCAAAGGCACGTTGCCCTTGAAGATGATCCCGAGGGGCTTCCTCATTCTGCAACGTTGCCAAGGGGGGGGGGGGGGTGAGGGTGTACTATTGAGGTTGAAATTTTTTACCGTTCTTCTTTTTCTTCTTCTTTTCTTCGGTTATTTTATCTTTCATTTCGATTTTTAAGATTTCTTTCAACATATTTCTTCGGTGAATTTTAATATTTTGCATTTTTTATCAATAGTGTTTTTGTGTCGGTAGCAATGAATCTTTGTCGGTTTGTCAGTTCTTAGAAGCCCTTAGAATGAAGAATTATAGGAATAAATTGCCTAAGAACAAATATGCGACGTAAAAGATCTAAGATGCTAAGGACGCCTATATGCATGTGCATAGTATAGTACGCACAGTTTCAAACAAATACACCAACAATAGCATGACCCCGTCTAACCTGCACACTTAACACTTGGTTTTTGCTTCTAGTCGTGATAATAAAAACGCATATTCTATACCTCTACGATAGGCGATATATTCCCTGTATCGTAACCATAATTTCTTTTGGTTTTCTTCTTTTCATACTATTCATTACGTTAGGAGTTAAGGGATAAGCGTTGTCGGGTGTTGTCATATATGCCTTTCATTTTTCTTTATCTTCGCCTCATGAGCTGGTGGGACTGGAGTTGCATGGCCAATTCGGAGCCTTTGGAAACCCAGCTCTGTCTTCGACCCTGCGTCTCTTCCTCTTCGTTCGACTCTGTTTAGCGTTTGAAGGCCTTCTTCGGTCTGAGGGATTTCAAGGGAAAGTAGTCGTCGCGTTCATCTGCTGTGTCTTTGCTTTTTGTCATAGTTGGGTCAGTTCTCCGTTCGGCGAGTCGTCTGATGTGCAAGACAGAGTTATCTGCGTGATATACTGTTTGCATAAGTTCTTTTCCCTTTTCACGCGTTCCTGTGTCCACTATTCCCTTTTCGAAAAGAAAAATCCTTTTCGAAAATCCTCCCTTCCCCGACGCGGCTGAGCCTACCAGTCCCATCCATCTCTTTCCCTTCCAAGGTCACTACTTA
>NW_020870124.1:15000-17500 GCF_003789085.1 Penaeus vannamei | reverse complement strand
GGAACCTCTTAAAGCTGAATTTCACAGGTAATCCTTTCTTTGGTATATTAATTTCCTTTGGGACTCTGAATGTCAGTCTTTCGTAGTACCTTCTCTATTGTGTACGGGAGCTGGGCGAAATAACCTTGTCTGACTTTAAGAGAACTGATAATGGGTCTGGCCTCCATCACAAAGAGGCATAATCACTAACCCATAAAACATGTGTCTCAGCATCATTCTTGCTAACATAGCTTCCATCAGATAGATTGTGTGGATCCTCGTGGTAGAGATGAGCATCTATCGCACCTTCAAGTTATTTCATCTATGACTGGACATGTGTGGGAGTAGGAGACGAACACACAGGAATGAGCGATTTCTTTTTCATAGACAGCTGACATGAAGGCCGAGCATAGGTATCTTCCTACGTGCAGATTTTACCGATAACTAGTCTTAAACTTCCTATTTCGTTGAGTGTATTACAATTTGGCTATTAGAAGCTTTCAGTGTGAGAGTCGTTATATTTCAGCAAAAGAGCTGATTTCCTTAGTTATGGCGACCGTAGTAAGGGTGATACATACTGAGGCTGATGGAAGAACACTGTCCACTATAGTCGTTCTGCCGTTCAGTGTTGTAAACCTAGAAAAAAATGGTTTTATTCCCTGGCACTTGCCATTGATAATGCAATTTTTTTCCTTAGCCTCTACTCAGAACCCCTCTTTCGTTCTTATATCTGACCAAAATGTGCTCAAAATATTTGTAATGGAAAATCTATGGAATTCCAGAGTGGAGATATCAGTCAAGAACTTCCTATGACTACTGTTTCTGGCCCATGTCTCCTATAGAAATCTTTCTTTGACGACTCCTTCCTATTTTCGTTAGAACCCGACTTTGATCAGTTTAGTTACAAGATTTGAGAAGTTTTAACATGTAGAAACACACACAGATTTGGACTGGGATTCTCGTTTTATGATGTCTTATTTATAAAAGGACCCAAAAGGACTTTCAGTAGTTTATGTGGTAAATCTATCAAATGGCTGGGTAAACAATTGTTTCACGCCTCTATCGTTGCTCTCAGTACCCCCAAATGGGTGTTAATGATTACTCTGTTCTCTATTACGATATGATTAGCTACAGCGCTGTGTAGTTCAGTGGTAGCGTTCTTCTCTAGAAATTCTGCTGACCGGCGCTTCAAATCTCACACTGCCAGTGGGTGGTAAAAGCCTTATGGCTCCAACCTCATATCACCTGTGTTTTCTTGGTGGCAAGACTGACATTTTGAAATGTTCAATCTCTTCCGCTCACAGAAATTTGTGCAAACAATATTCATTTACACATGCATGCAGTCCATATATGTGTGTATGTTTGTGCGCGTGTGTAGATAGATGGCCAGATCGAAAGACAGATGTAGGTTTATTTCTATTAAAGATAATATATGTGTAATCTTATGCCAAAATACTTCAATATTCATATCCGTATCAGTATTGTAGCCACATGCCAAAATGCTTAAAGTTTCATAGCCATAGCATATGCAGTACATTAGAGTGGTAATCTAATAAAAACATTTTATTCTGACCTTTCACGAAATAGCACAATGGTGCATTACGGTGAACAAATGGTAATAAAAAAAAAAAAAAAAAAAAAAAAAAAAAATTGAATTCCTTCGCAGAAATTGACAAACTCTAGAAGATGGATGAAGAACTGGGTCTTTCATACATCATTCTTTGGTCTAAGTATACATGGACTATTCACTTGAAGATTTAAAAGCCCCTGCGCAGGTTATGAGCTCGTGGTGAGCAGTGCCCAACATTTTGAGGAAAGAATGTTTTGCTGGCAGTTATGCCTCACATCCACATTTTGCTTACATGCTATAGATGATTCAATGGTAAAGCCACAGAGGTGTTGTGGGATTAGGCCCTCGAGGCAGCTGCAGAGTTTAAGTCACTAAGCCGATTTGTGTAAGTAGAAGAGAGTGAAATTGTCGACATGAAAATGCATGTGGTAGTTATGAAAACGTTTAACATTATGATTTATATCAATGACATACAGGTTAAATAACTCCTTTAAGAAACTTATCAAAGAGCTTCCCGAGAATCTGGTAATTAAGTAATATCACAAGCATTCTTGAGGCCAAAGAGAAATCGTATTGCAATGACTCGGAAATCTCTCTCTCTCTCTCTCTCTCTCTCTCTCTCTCTCTCTCTCTCTCTCTCTCTCTCTCTCTCTCTCTCTCTCTCTCTCTCTCTCCCTCTCTCCCTTTCCCTTTCTCCCTTTCCCCTCTCCCTCTCTCCCTCTCCCTCCATCCATTCATCCATCCATCCCTGATTCAGTTTCTCACATACAACATACAGCAACTGAAGATGCAGCTGGCAAGAGAAATTGGTCAGGAGTCACTCAGACCTTTAGTTCTAAGGATAGGGATTATAGCTCTTGATACAGCTGCGCCCCTCTCGAAGGTCCTGTTGGAAAGATGCAAGAGGAATATTTGGGCATTCTTAGGTAAGTGAGATATCCTTTGGTATGG
>NW_020870124.1:0-10000 GCF_003789085.1 Penaeus vannamei | reverse complement strand
CATCTCCTGCTCCATCGCATTTCTCTCCGTCTCTGACATTCTTCTTCTTCCATATATTCCTTCTCTCGCGTTTCTTTCTCGTTCTGCTCTTTCAGCCTTCTTCATCCCTATCTATCGCCTGCCTCTTCAGCGCCCCACTCCTCCTCTGCCGCCTCCCTCCTGCCTCCTTCTCCCTCCCGCAGGACTCCGGGGTGGGCGTCATGAGTAATGGCGGTGGGGTACGGCGGGGTCGAGGATCAGAGGCGCCGCGAGGCCCCGCCGCCGCGGACAACAAAACACACACCTCGTCCCGGCGGGGCCAAGTATGCCCTCCCGCCCGGCGCAACACGGGCGCAACCAGCGGGACGGAATGTCGACAACTCCCTTCCTTCTCGGAGGTCTCGCGGGGCTCCGGAGGACCTACGGCCACTTTCGAAGCCTCCTACGGAGGGGGTGAAAATAGAGGAACCTCTGCAACGCCCCGAGGAAGCCCCTCCTCCGCCCCGCGACAGAAGACGGGCGTCGGAGAGGGCGCCTCCTCTTAAGCCCTTCCTGTTGGACCGCCTCTTGAGGCTCCCAGAACCACAATAAAAGCCGCGGTCTGATTTTCGCCAGTGACATAAAGTATCAGCAGCCTTTCAACGTGATAGTATCAGGGAGTCGATATGGCACTAACACAGCGAACCCCCAGCACAATATGACCGCCCGCAGCCCCGTCAGGTGATAGCGCGGAGGCCGGGGCTGTGGAGGGAGGCGGAACGCAGATAGCGGCGGCGGCCACAGATATTCTTACGACTGAGAGGCGAAGGGTACGCTTTTTTACTTCACTTTCCGAGATTCCTCCTTCATCCTAGACCGCGCTGTGAAAGGTATTATAACACTAAAGATGCGATGTGTCGATGGGCTGCCTCCAACCCACGCAATCAGCCCGGAGGAGGAGGAGGTTCTGCTTGCGAGCGAGGAGCCGCGTCTCGGGAGCGGGGAAGCAAGGAGCAAGGTTCCAGAATCTTTTTAAAATGTTTACCAAACGGATGGTATTTAGGAATAATCGCAGATGTCTGATTAATAAAAAAGTGGTGATCTACATAAATATTCTTGAATTTACTATGAGCCTTACATTTAACTTTTATATTTAACATCGTGTGTGTGTGTGTGTGTGTGTGTGTGAGTGTGTGTATGAGTGTGTGTGTCTGTAGAATGATAGATAGTGTGTTTGCGTGTGTGTAGATTGATAGATCGTGTGTGTGTGTGTGTGTGTGTGTTTGCCTCTGTGTGTGCGTGTGTGCATATGTGTGTGTGTGTGTTTGCCTCTGTGTGTGTGTAGATTGATAGATAGATGGACAGAAAGACAGAGAGAGAGAGAGAGAGAGAGAGGCCGACAAACGGACAGACACAAACACACGTAGACAGACAGACAAACAGACAAATAGGTAGAGAAATAGAGAGAAACAAAAAGGATCGATAGAGAGAGGGAGACAGAGAGACAGACAATGTTACACAGAAACAGAAAGAAAGAGACATAGAGAGAGAGAGAGCTAAGAGAAACAGAGATATATAGACGGGGGAGTGAGATGAGACTAACATCAAGGCAAAACACGCGTTTGAAATGTACTCCAAACTGAGCAAGAAAACATAATGAAAATATTATTCTATAAAAAGGAACACTAACAATCCACTATAACAAGATAATAACAAATACACATTTACACCACATTGATTACAAACACACATACATACATTACAAACGTACAAATGGGAATGTACGAAAATACCTAAGCAAATTCCAAGTACACACACACATAAGATTAAAAAAAAAAAAAAACGAACCCTCGCACTTGTAACATATAAACGTAAACAGGTATAACAACAGATGCACACGCATACTCACATGAAAAAAAAAAAAAAAAAAACGCACACACAGACACAAGTATAATCACAAAACAATAACAATAAATCAGAAGAAGAAGATTACGTTTCGAAGATTATCCAGCCTCCCTTGCTCTCGGGGGAGGGGAGGAGGAGGGGAGTGGGGGGGGAGTAAACCAATTGCTGTAAATTGATTGATGATTACTTGGTGGCTAATATATGCTGGGAGAGGGGGGGGGTTCTTTAATACACACACAAACGAAGATGTATATACAAATATAAAGCACACGTCCGAGTATCTGTTCTTTTTTTTTTTCTTCTTTCTTTCTTTTTCTCTCTCTCTCTTATTCACTGTATGGATATATCATCTCTCCCTCTCCATCTCTGTCGCTTCTCTCTCTCTCTCTCTCTCTCTCTCTCTCTCTCTCTCTCTCTCTCTCTCTCTCTCTCTCTCTCTCTCTCTCTCTCTCTCTCTTCTTCTCTCTCTCTCTCTCTCTCTTTCCCTCTTTCCCTCCCTCACTCCTCTCTCTCTCTCATCTCCCCTCTCTCCCTCTCTCTCTCTCTCTCCCTCTCTCCCTCTCTCCTCTCTCCTCTCTCTCTCTCTTGCTCTCTCTCTCTCTTTCTGTCTTTTTCTTTTACTCACTGTTATTACATGAAAACAGATGTTTTCACTGAGTATTCAATAAGGAAAATATATATTTCTTTCAATCAAATTATTTGCACATGTCCATATCTCACTGTGTTCAGCATAGACTGGTTCCTTTGTTTAAATCCTGCATCCCTCTTCGTCAGGCGTATTATCACCACCCTATTGTCATGCAAGTATGGAAAACATTACGTCATGGTGTCTACGAAACCCACCCCCTACCCCCCACCCCCACCCACAAATAAAAAAAAGCCTGAGTCAACATCTGGCACCTACAACCGGCAAAAACAAAATTGGTGTTGTATAACAGAGTTGGAAAAAAAAGTCGAAGACGAAAAAGAGGAAAATGATTCGTCGGGCGCAGACAGTCTTTAGCGCTAATTATGAATCCCGATGACCTTCTAAGCTTCGACTAATTACTTGATTTACCATTGGTTATCCACTTAGAGGTAACAGGTTGCCCGCCCACTGCCGCAGCGAGGGTTGAAAATCCCTCAGTGATCGGCTGGGCGTCTCAATCTTATGGCACGAGGCACGAAGGAACACCCACAAGCAGGCTCTTATCCTCCAGAATAACACAGGCGTCATCGCCTGCGTGAGTGACGACCATAATTGCCGTTCCTTGTGTCTTCCTGGCGGGGGAGGAGGAGCAGGAATCCCGTCCCTCGCGGTGAGAAAGGCGCCCTTCCTCTCGGTCTGCGTGGCGGGAGGACCTTCCTTCTAGGGCGCCCTTCTACGTCATCCTTCTAGGGAGGGCTTCCTTCTGCGGAGGACCTTCCTTCTAGGGAGTCCTTCCTCTTTGCTTCCTTCTGCGTGGCGGGAGGGACCTTCCTTCTAGGGCGCCCTTCCTCTTGGCCTTCGTGGCGGGAGGAACCTTCCTTCTAGGGCGCGTTTCCTCTTCGCCTCCTTCTTCGTGGTAGGATGAACCGTCCTTCCTCGTCGTCTCCTCCCTCATAGCAAGAGGCCGTCTTCCTCTTGCTAAGAAGCGCTGCTCTTCCTCTCGGCCATCGTCTCGGAGAAAGGACGAGCACTAATCTCCGCTCCTCTTAGGCGTGACAGAAATCCGTATCTCTTCGAAGATGAATAAAGTCATCCATCTATTCCTCCTGAAAAGCCCCCGAGTCATCGCATCTACTCCTCATACCCGAGAAGGAATTCGTGACCTCATCCTCATGTCAGGAGAGAAATATCAAGCATATTTGTCTCATCATGCATGTAGGATGAACTCCCTCTTTGCCTGCTCAAGGAAGACATCTTTCCTTTCCCTCCCGCAGCTTAGAATGTTAGCCTCTTGGTCCTGCTCTCTGCTATCTGTCTTGTATTCAGTAAACAAAAGGATTTTTTATTAGTGCTATTTACCACTTGTCTATATGTTCCTACTCTGTCTTTTCGCCGTGTTCCTACAGTCAGAGTAATGATAATGTATTATACAGTGATGAAAATGATAATGATAGTAGTGGTATAGAGTAGCAGTAGTTGTAGTCGTAGTAGTAATAGTAGTAGTAACGATCATAATATTGATAATAATGATAATAACAAAGACAATGGTAATAGTAGTAATGTTAGCAATGATGATAACGATGGTGCAAATAATAATGATAATGATAACAATAATGATGATAATGATAGTGATAATAATCATTATATTATTATAATTAATTATTAATTATTATTATATAATAATGAATGATAATAATAAAGATAATAATAATAATTCTAGACAATAATAATAATAATAATGATAATAATAATAATAACAATAATAATAATAATAATAATAATGATAATAATAATAACAATAATAATAATAATTGTTAATAATAGTAATGATGATAATATTATTCATAGCGATAATAATCTTAGTAATAACAATAATGATAATAATAGTAAAACTTAAAAAATGATAGTGATGATAATAATAGTAAAGCTCAAAAAATGATAATGATGATAATGAAAATATCACTATTAATAATGACAATGATAATAATAATGATGATGATAATAACAATAATGGTAATAGTAATAATAACAATGATAATAACTCTAATAACAATAATGAAAAAAAATAGTAATGATGATAATGATAATGGTGATAATAATATCATCACTATTATTATCATTATCATTATTGTCATGATAATAATTATAACAATGATAATGACGATGATAAGTATAATGATAAAGATAACGATAATCATGATAATAATGATGACGACAGCAATGATACTAATAATGATTATGATAACAATTACAATAATTTTAATGATGGTAACAATAACGATGAAACAATTAAAGAAAAAATATTAGTAACAACAATAGCAACAATTACGGCGATATTCTTCAAGAAATTTAAAGAAATACAATAAATGAGAATATAAATTGATGTCAGTATGCATGAGTTTCCCATCTTGCCTTTACTATGAATGTGCAAAAGCGCATATACAGCAAACACGAAACATACACACTCATGTACACATAAACACACACAGATACACACATAAAACACACACTGGCACATACACACAAACACTGGTGGCACCACATAAACCACACACACACCCTCAAAGCTTCAACCACACGCGCACACCAAATCCCTCCCCCTCCCCCCACACGAACCACCCCACCCTACCCCACCCCACCACCCCTACCCCACACCCACCCCACTCCTCCCCACCTCAACCCACCCCACCCCTCCCCAACACCCCACCCCACCCCCCTCCGCAGCCCAAGCCCCGCAGCGCTAATGGTGGAAGACAATTGTCAAGAAGGCTCAAGTCGATCAGCACCGGGCGTGGGCGTGGCGTGGGCGCGGACGCATTAAGATCGCACTCGGGATAAGGAAGCCACACGGATGCGCCGCCTTCGGGTCCTCGCTCGGGACCGCTCGGCTTCTTGGACTCTGAGGCGGTGAAAAGACGAGCGATGTTTTACTTATGTCTATGTTTGTAATGGGCTTTCTTGGTCAACCTTGCATTATTATTATAATTAATTATTAATTATTTATTAATATTATCATTATTATTGTTATTATATTCATTATCATCATTATTATTATTATTATTCCATTCATCGTCATTATTGTTATCATTATTATTTATCATTAGATTATTTATTATTATTATCATATATTATTATTCAATGAAAGTGAGGTGGATGGATGCATGTTACTGTGCATGTTAAATATATGCGAAGAAGGAGCGAGGGGGAGGAAGAGAGTTTGAGAAGAGAGAGAAAAAAAAGAGAAAGAGAGAGAGAGAGAAGTAAATAAAGAAGTGAGAGATGAGAGAGAGTAAATAAAGAGAAAGAGAGTGGGAGGAAAATTGATTACCATAACACAACACAAACACAAATAAAAGAGAGGAAAAGAAAAGAGAAGGGGATGTAAGAGAGAGAGAAGTAGACGAGAGTATGCATTGAAAATCTCCGCCCTGCATCTGGCCTTCGTACTGAGATAGATTCATGATTACTGTCACTGTGTACAAATAGTGAAGGGATTATGATAGTGCAGCTTTATACAAGGAACGAGTAGTGAGTGAATATATATATATATATATATATATATATAATATATATATATTGGGGAATAGGTAGGGAGGGGGTATATAATATATATATATATATATATATGTAATAGTAACTAGTAAGATGAATACATAGATATATATGTGTGAGAGATATAGATACTATAGGCAATATAGACATATAGTAATATAATGGGACATATAAATATAGACTATATATAAAAAAGGTTAGATATATTATATATATAAGCTATAACTATATCATAAGTACCACAGTATAGCAATAACTAATATATATAGTTATGAATGACATAGGTAATAAAGAGAGATAGAGAGAGGGCATTAAAGTAAGTAACATAGAAACTATATATTGTAGTGATACTGCGTATATAGTGTGTGTGTGTGTGTGTGTGTCGTGTGTTTGTTTGTTGTGCTGTGTACATTATAGTGAGTATAGTTAATAAGCATGAACATAGATAGATTACATATAGAAATGAGAGAAACCAGAACCAGAGGAAAGAGACAAGAAAGAAGATAAGAGAGACAGACATTAGAAAGAAAGAAGAGAGAGTCATACCAAGTGATAAGTCAAACCAAAAAACAGATATATCATCTAGTATCAATAGGACACAATATAAATCCTGAGTGTTGTGTGGGTAGACAGGAGGAAACGGCAAATTTGGAAGAGTCTGTGCTTGTGTGTGTGTGTGTGGTTGTGTGTGTGTGTGCGTGTGTGTGTAAACTAGAGATAACAGCGGCCATTCATCACACATTTTCTGTGTTGTGTGTAGTATTCAGTAGTATATATATAAGTATATATATATACTTATATTATATGTATAAGCATAATATGTCACTAATATATATTTGAAACACGTAATAACAGGTAAGCTAAATAGTGACCACACAACAGAAACAAGAAGAGGAAGAAGAGAGAACAAAAGATTTAATATTCCTGTTGCGTGTCCTTATTCCTCTTTTACCTTCCCAAGTCCTGATTCCTCCTCTCTCTGCGCGTCTTCGCTTCCTCCTTTCTTCTATCCTCCTAATCGCCTCTTTTGTTCCCTCTCTTCCCCTTTCTTCTCCGTCTCCGTCTCTTCTTCTCCTCCTTCTTCTTCTGCTTCTAACTCTTTCCCTGTTCTTCTTTTCCTTCTCTTAATTCCCTATTTAATTCTTCTGTTTCTTCTCCACCCTCTTCCCTTCTTCTTCTCCTCCCTCTCTCCCTCTTCTCCTTCTCCCTCTCCCCTCTTCTCCCTTTTCTCCTCCTCCCTCTCTTTCTCTCTTCCTCCCTCACTCCCTCTTCTCCTCCTCCCTCTCTCCCTCTTCTCCCACTCTCTCTCTCTTCTCCTTTTCCCTCTCTCCCTATTCTCCTTTCTCTCCTTCTCCCTCTCTCCCTATTCTCCCTTCTCTCCTTCTCCCTCTCTCCCTCTTCATCTCCCTCTCTCTCTCTCTTCTCCCTCTCCCCTTCTCTCCCTTTCTCCTTCTTCTTCTTCTATCCCTCTCTCCCCCTCTCCCTCTTCTCCTCCTCCTCTCTCATCCTCTTCTCTTCCTCCTCTCTCCCTCTTCTCCTTCACCCTCTCCCCCTCTCCCTCTTCTCCATCTCCCCTCTCTCCTCTTCTCCTTCACCCTCTCTCCCTCTCTCCCTTCCTTCGGTCCATCTTCGTCACACCACTTTGCCAAATTGAAGTCTCGAACTCGTAATGGGTCGATAAATAGTCTCACTTTTCGACATGCTTATCCGTGGCAAATGATTGGCAAGCTCGCCCTTAAGATTTGGTTGGGGGTGGGGGGGGGGGGGGAGGTAAGGAGGAGAGTCGAAGGGAGAGGGAGAGGGGGTAGGGAGTGGAAGGGAGAGGGAGAGAGGGGGAGGAAGGGGTTGGTGCCGGGAGGGGGGACGGAGGGTTAGGGAGAAGGAGAGGGGGGAGGAAGGGGGTTGGAGGCGGGAGGGGGGTTGGAGCCAGGAAGGGGGACGGAGGGGTAGGGAGTGGGGAAGAAGGTGGAGGGGAGGGAGGGGTTGTAGGTAACTAGGAGAGGGGAAGGGGAGCAGAGAACGGGATTGGGGGAGGGTAAGGAGGAAGGAGTGGGGTGAATGGGGAGGGAGAGTAGGGGGAAGGAGTGGAGGAGTGGGAAGGAGTGTAGGGAGCGGGGAGAGGAATGGGAGGGAGTGGAGTCGCAAATCATCGAGCGAATCATATCACAAATCACATTCAAATCCGCTCGGACGGAGCCTCTGATGGGGGGAGACGAATCGAAGGCCCGCCCACCGCATCTGACGTTTCCACCGAAGGGCCGGCGATCAGGCTTCGGGCGGGAGGCCGGGTCAGGTCCCTTGGCGAGGGAGGAGGCTGCAGGAGGCGAAACGGAGCTACAGAAGGCTATGAGGTTCCAGGAGGCGACGTGAGGCTACAAGAAGAGACGGGAAGCTTGCAGAAGGCGACAGAAGACGGGCGATGCAGGGGCGGGTCGGCGGCAGGACAGCGGCGGGTGCTAGAGAGGGCGGAGGCGGCGTCGTGTCAGCCGTCCGCCGCGACGAAGGAAAATGCAATCCGGCGAGAGGATTCTTTGCTGCCCTGGAATGCGGGAGACTCGGTGCTGGGGACTCCTCGCTCGGCTTGGATCCGGAGAGTCGGTGAGAGAGAAAAAAAAAATGGTGGTAAATGTTTTTTTTTTTTTTTTTTTTTTTTTTTCGAAGACAACAAGATGCGACACACCAGAAAGGCTTGAGATGATTACGTACAAGTTTGTGTATGTCATTGTGTGTGTGTGTGTGTGTGTGTGTGTGTGTGTGTGTGTGTGTATCTGCGTGTGTGCGAATAAAGTAATGAATAAATGAATACAGCCCGTTTATACAAAACAACTCAACAAACACAAACAAAACGATTAAGAGAGAGAAACAAAAGAGAGAAAGACAAATAAACAGACAGACACATCCTCAAATATCCAATTCCTCAACAAATCCAGCAAATGGGCGTGGCCAATGCGAGCACTGACTTCAGGGATCCTTTTCCACAAGCGACGTCAGAGATGTATTGCCAAACAACAGCTGTTATTTAAGAAACAACAAAAAGAAGTTAGTGCTGAACCCCCAGCCAGAATTTGACATGGAATGAAGTCTATTCATTTTTCATTCTTATTCATTTTCTTTCTTATTCTTTTCCTTCTTGGTCTCAGGGGCTCGGAATGATGTTTGTTTGTTTTGTTTTTTCTTTCTTATTCTTTTCCTTCTTCGTCTCATGGGCTCGGAATAATGTTTGTTGTTTTGTTTCTTTTTTTATTCATTTCTTTCTTATTCTCTTTGGAATTCTTTTTCATGCCATAGCTTTATTAATAGGAATATTGTTAAAACAGATCAACAGAACCTAAAGACATATAATCATGAATATAAATCACCCTCATCCCACAGTAATACAATAGAAAAAATATATAAGAACAGTAATGATAATAATAATGATTATGATGATGATGATAATAATAATGATAATGATAATGATGATAATAAATAAAATAATAAATATAATAATAATAATAAAAAACATAATAATAATAACAACAATAATAATAATAATGATAATGATAATAATAATAATAACAATATATAATAATAACAATAATAATTAATATGATAATAATCAATAATACATATGATAAGCAAGGTATATAGTAAACAAATAATAATTGATAGTGAGATAAAGTAATGTATAAAGTCTGATTAATAATATTTATGATTATTGATGTATAAAAAACGAACACAACTACTATCTGTTTCCACGCATCCTTTCATCCAACCACATACACTACTATATACCTTTATCGATCGACCGCCAACCTTATTATCCTAACGCCATATTACTCAAAAACTCTTATCATACTGTGAAATTGATTATCGATTCACATCATTCACGCTCTATCTATAATAATCTAACATACATCCTACAGTTATAATCAATATCTTTTACTCTCAATAACTTATATCATAATCAATATACTC
>NW_020870123.1:302793-305191 GCF_003789085.1 Penaeus vannamei | reverse complement strand
TTTAACGCCGATAATATAGCTTGTGCAATATTTCAATTTTTCATCACATTTGTACCGAGTAAGATATTTTGGATTTGAATCGAGCAACGAAAATACTCTCCCACACACACACACACACACACACACACACACACACACACACACACACATATATATATATATATATGTTATATGTATAAATATATACATATAGAAAGATAGCTCCGCGGTCTTGATCGCAACAGCCGATGCTTGCGCCAGAGTTCCTCACACTGCAAACGCGTTCCTTTTCCCACTGCGTTCCCCTTCCCACAGCTGTTCTAACAGCGGACCACATTAACCCCCCATAAGGTTTCCATGGCAACGGGGGAAGTAGAGAGTCACTGCCTGCGATCCTGGATTTACATACACACAACATATACATACACGCACGCACGAACACACACGCACACAAATACACACACACACATACACCACACTCACACACACCCTCACACACGCACACAAACACACAAGCACGCATACACACACTCACACACACCCTCACGCATGCACACAAACACACACGCGCGCGCGCACACAAACACACATATATATACACATACATATAAACATGTATACATCGATTAACACATAGAGACCGGGTCTGTGATTCCTTCTCGTGCATTTTTGTATACAATATATACACACTGTATACAGGTATACGGACATTCACACACATAAATATACATAGGTGTGTATGTATTTGTATGTATGTGTATGTTTGTGTGTGTGTGTTTGTGTGCGTTTTATGTGTATCTGCGTGTGTGCGTGATATCCACACATTTACCGAGGTCACGGCTGTAAGAAATCTTTAAGCAAATCCCATGCTTGTGTCTTTCCTCTCCCGCGTTCCTGAGGCGACTGCGGGTCCCATCAACTCGGTCCTGAGACGTCGATCAGCGGAATGACCCAGAATCGCTGAAGTTGAGCAGAAAAAAGACTTTTGTAGCAACTTTTCGCTCGTAGTAAGGAAGGAGGGGGAATTTAACACGCTGTGGAAGATATGTAAAGAAAAAAATGTTTATATATAAAAAAACGTAAACTTTACAGCGATTTCTTTTATATTTTTAGTTTTCTCGTCTTATACAAGGGGTTCATAGGGTTTATGTATTACGATATTATGTAATATTGCATTCCTACAGAGAATATTGGAGCCTTCATTACATTACTATGTAATGCCTGAATCATGACAAGCAAATGACACAAATGAATCACTAATTTCGTAGATGATGTATTATCAATTACAAATGTTTTCTTTCGTTTTCTTTTTAGTATCTTTCGTATTCATGAAAACTGTATTCTGCCGCAAATCTTTATAGTACGAACTCCACGAAAACAATCTTATTATATTTCATTCGGCGATATTGATAATTGACTCAGTTACGGAGGACGGTTCCCAGAAGTTACAGTGTTGTGGGATTCCCAACATCGTATCATACCAAGGACGTATTGTGAATTATTAACGCTACAAACACAAAATTGCTAAGTTATGGAGACTTACCAAGCACTGACAGACCTGCAAAAGGGTACTCATTCGGGGAGGTCAATGTCCTCTGAGTTCTGTCGTCCTAGAATTTCGCAGTACTGGAGTAATGCTGTATAGATTACTACGTCTCAACGTCGTTAAGATGCTGTTGGTCATGACTAAATGTAAGATGGGAAATAAGACACAACCGAGTACGATGTAAAGAAAAAGATATAGTGCAAGGCCATCCCATGTTCTCCTGAAAGAGAGTCATGTCATACGTCCAGTTTGTGAAAATGGTGCGAGGCTGACCCAAGAAATTTACACTACGGACATCGTACACACAGAAATAAATGCATACCCACCTATCTGCTAGATACACATCTATCTTAATAGTAGATATGCATGTCTCGACTGATAGATATACATTTCATTTCTGTGTATATGTTTATGATAAAAATTAATTGGGTCTTTTTAAAAACCGTTCAATAGTCTTTCCTTGTACCAAAAGGAAAAAAAAAGAAAAAAAAAAAAAAAAAAACAGGTGTATCTGAGGTAAAATTCGTGAAACACCACCTATTACGGAAAGATGTTTTAGCCAATTTTATGAAAACAAACAAACAAACACGTTAAGCATCAATTTGAAAGTCTTTAAACAAATCTTAATTATTCATCACCGGGTCAGTTTGCTAGCGGAAAATGACAATAAAAAACACGATTCATTGTCCCCGCATCCGAAAACGCAGGATAACACTTAGAAAACTCTTTCATTCTTCTGTAAGTTAATTATGCCATAACGTTCCTCTGACACTTGGGAAGTTCCACCCACTCCAAGTCTTCTGTCAAAATAATGGTTGTTGGTATTAGCTGTACACACACACACACACACACACACACACACACACACACACA
>NW_020870123.1:295293-297793 GCF_003789085.1 Penaeus vannamei | reverse complement strand
TTTTTGAGTTAAGATAGTAGTGGAAAGGTCGTTTGAGTGGAAAGGTCGTTTGAGTGGAAAGGTCGTTTGAGTGTAGGTTGAAGGCAGTTTCAGCTGTAAAAAATGTTGAAATGAAATGATATACACATAAATAAGTTTGAGAATTTCAGCTATCGACTTTCCACGAGGGAAGCGCAATCTTACCATGAAGATAATGATAGTGTTCCTTTCCTCTCTTTACGGTGTGTTTGCTTATCCTTTTTCTTTTGTACATCCTTTATTACTTTTTTATATTTTTAAAATTTTGTTTCGCTTATTTTTCTATAATATTGAATTTTTTTCTTGCCTTATCCGGCTGTAACGTAATTTATTATTAATTTCTGTAGCACTGAAGATAAAGAAATGATCGTCTTTGAAACATTTGGAAAAGAAAAAATGATCGTATCAGCATTGGTCATTATCTTCACTTTAAAATGATATTGTATGTACATATCATAAAGAATAATGCGTTGATATTTTTATCTTAATCTAAGAGTAGTTTTATGGTAGTTTAAGTGTAAAATATGTTTATAAGAATAATGTATAGGTATTTTGAATTTAGACTGAGTGTAGTTTGAAGGCAGTTTGAGTGTAAATAAGATAATTTGAAGGTAGTTTGTTTATACAGCGTAGCTTGAAGTTAATATGATTGTAAATGGAATAACCCGAAGTATTTTGCGTTTAAACTGAGTGTAGGTTGAATTCAGTCGCCAACAGGGTCACCATGCTAGGTCAAGCAAGGGTGTCTTTTCCCCAGAGTCACCCACACCATCGCTCTTACGACACCTCTCCCTCTCCCGGGCCCACGCTTTCTCCCACAACCAAATAACGGCGTGACAGCCACTCAATGACCCTTCCTTACCTTGTCCTCCCACGCAGGTAATCTCATTGTCCTTAGCCTTCCCCCTCCTCCTACTCCTCCCCCTCCTTCCCTTGGGGGTCGAGGGGGGGCGAGGGAGGTGGAGCGAGGTCGTAGGTAGTCGTGGAATAGGGGTTGAATCATTCATGAGACCCAGATCTTGTATCAAAAACAGATTTCAAAAAGCCTTCACTCTCCTTCCTGCACGCCTCAAACTTCCCTTCACCCCCCCCCCTCCCCCCTGCCCCCAACTCCACCCTCCACTTCGTGCTGACCTCCAGGGACGACCTGCGGACGTGCGGGGTTTTTCGTTCTTTGTTCGTTGTCTTAGAGTGCACTTGATTATCTTTCGTAACTTTTCATCATTTTTTTCCGGCGCGTAAATCTCGATGGTTATTTTTTTCTCTGAAACTTTGGCTGTTTCTTATTTTTCGTCTTTCGTCTTTTTTTTTTTTTTTTTTTTTTTTTTTGCATAAATATTATTTTGTGCTCTCTCACACACACATTCATTCACTCACTCATACAGTCTCTCACAAACGCATGCACACGCGTACACACAACACACACACACACACACACACACACACACACGCACACACACACACACACACACACACACACACACACACACACACCACACTCACTCACTCACTCACTCACTCACTCACTCACTCACTCACTCACTCACTCACACACACACACAACACACACACACACACACACACACACACACACACACACACTCACAAACTTTTAGTACATTTATATATATATATATATATATATATATATATATATATATATATATATATATATATATATATATATGTATATGCAGATATACATATTTGATATATACATATACATATATATATACACATACAAACAAACACATATGCATAGACTCATAATAAATATTCACACACACTCGCATGCAGAAGTATCCCAGTATCTTGCTTCTGCTCACCTCTCCGGATATGAGCAGATTCGCTAGCTTCGGCCGCATAATTAACTCATTGGCAACTCATCTCCGGACCCTTAAGACCTCCACTCGCGAACTCTTTTCCCTCTTCCTTCCCTCCACTTTACTCCATTTCCTCTGTCTTTGGCTAAAGATAACTCTATACCGCTCAAGGAGGCATGGGGCAAGAATGCAAAAATCGACCTTAGCGACCGTCAGCGTCGGAACCCGTTTCTGCCAGTGTCATGTAGGCCTACCTGATCAGCTGTGTTACGATTCAAAACATGTGAATAATTTGCGCAATGAAATATATCGGACAGATAGAGAAGAGAGAGAAAAAAGAAAGACAGTAAATCTACAGATAATCGTACAATCAAACCATAACCATTCTGATTGATTAACCATCCGACAGCTCTAACCTTCCCACCACGTAACGGTAATTCCATAAGAGTTTTTTATTACCGCTTCCGAACGTGGAAATTATTGGCTCAAGAATTGTTTTTTCCTTGTTTGGTTCATTTTCTTGATTTGTTTGTTTGGTTCATTATTATTTTTTGTTTTGCTTTGTTCATTTTCTTGATTTGTTTGTTCGTTCGAGGTACTGAGGCATCGTGATTATTATTTTCATTTTTGGCTCATTAGGAGAGACACTTGTCTGAATT
>NW_020870123.1:287793-290293 GCF_003789085.1 Penaeus vannamei | reverse complement strand
CATATAATACATACATACATACATATATATATTATATATATATATATATATATATATATATAATATATATATATATATATATATATATACATACATAATACATACATACATACATATACATATATATATATATATATATATATATATATATATATACATATATATATATATATATATATATATATATATACATATATATATATATATTATATATATATATATATATATATATATATATATATATATATATATATATATATAGAGAGAGAGAGAGAGAGATACATGCATACATACATACATATATAATATGTATATATATATATATATATATATATATATATATATATATATTATATATACAGAGAGAGAGAGAGATACATACATATATATGTATATGTACTATATATACATGCATGTATACACACACACACACACACACACACACACACACATATATATATATATATATATATATATATATATTATATATATATATATATTATATATATATACATATATGTGTGTGTGTGTGTGCACGTGTGCCTATGCATATGTTATGCCTATGTATGTGTGCGTGCCTATATTGTGTACATCTACAGGTATAGACCCACACATAAACGAATACATTTACACATGTATATGCCATGTATATGCCCTGCTTCACCGTTTACGCGTCCCAGCCCCGCGCCTCTGATCCCGCCCTCGCTCCCACCACAGGTCTCGGCGCCCCGCAAGCGAGCCGCCATCGTGTTGGACAAACTGATGTTCGCCCTCCAGAAGGCCCTGGACGACAACCCCCCGCCAGCCCCCGGGCCCCACCCGCCAGCCTACCCGAGGTCGCGACCCTTCGCTGGAACGGTAAGGTCATGCTGGGTCACCTGGGTTTTTGTGTTGTGTTTCTCGTTTTTTTGTTTTTTGTGTGTCTCTTTCTCTCTTCCTTTTTATCTATCTGTGTCTCTCCTGTTTCCTCTCTCTTTCTACCTGCCTTTTTATGTCTGTCTCTCTTTCTTTCTTTTTTTTTCTCTCACTTTCTTTTTTTTCTTTCTCTCTTTATCTCTCTCTTTCTCCCTATCTGCCTCTTTATCTCTCTATCGTTCTCCCTACCTGCCTTCTCTTATTATCCCTCTTTCTCTCTCTTTCTTCCTACCTCCATTTTTAGCTATCAATCTCTCTTTCCTCCTCTCTCTCTCTCTCGCTCTCGTTGTCTCCCTCCCCTCTTTCTGTCGATCTCCATCCCTCCCTCTTTCTCTTTCCGATTCTCCTTATACCATATTCAATAATTTCCCTTCTCTATTTCTCTCTATCTACTTGACCCTTTTTCCCTAGATGACCTCAAATGACCTCTTTCCTCCCGCCTTCCAGATGGACCTGCAGCGGCGAGGCAATGGCGACGGGCGGCTCTACTGGCGGTGTTATTTCAACGCTGTCTCCTGCTTCTAGACGGCGGGTCACGTATTGCTACGGTCGGAACCAACAAAGAAACAAACAAACGAATTTACTGGAAGAAAGAGAGATGTTCACTTGGTATTTCATAATTTATGTGTGTTATCGTCTTTTTTTCTTTCTTTCTTCAATATAAAAAGTCATCCTTATTCCAATGGTGATTATTTTTTTCTCGATGGCCAAGTGTGTCTAACCAATTCACTTGAACGCACATATTAATACATTTCCTTGCACGGATGTCATTCTTAGTGAAGTATTCCAGGGCTAATGTACTGTAATATCGGTCTCCTCTGTCAATGGTATGATTTCCGTGCTGTTTTAAAATGCTGTACATATTCATAGGGAAGTGTTGTCAAGACAGCAATTCAGTAATCGCTGTCAATCACAAGCAGGCCTATGGCAAATGCATGATTTTTTTCCCTCTCCTTTTAAGCAAACGATAACAAGATCACGCACGGGAGTTCCACATCCTGTCACGTATCAGTCGGAAGTGTAATCCTTGGGGTATAAACGTTTTTTCAGATGTATCTAATTAATAAAAGAAAAAAAAAAACGTTTTCTCGAGCTGGTTTGAGAGATAATAACGACTTGGTCTCTTGTTTCGCTGAAAGAACAATGCATATAACGATGCCGTATGAACAATATGTATTCGTCTCTCTTCCTCTCTGTCTCTGTCTCACCTTTCTGTTTTTCTTTCTGTCTGTGGCTCTCCTTCCTGCCTCTCTGCCTTTCTCTGTCTCACCTAGTTGCCCCTTTGCCTTTCTCTGTCTCACCTATCTGCCTCTCTATCTATCTCTCTCTCTCTTTCCTTTTCTCTCTCTTCTCACCTTTCCGTTTTTCTCTCTCTTTCTCTCCTTTATTCCCCTCTGTCTCTCTCCCCATTCCTCTTCCATGGTTATCCTGCTATCATGAGGCTGCGGGGCGTGACTGCAGTGTTACCAGACCTTGATTGCAGATCCTTGACGTGTCTATATGAAATAATGTGTCGAATCGATTACGTATTTGTATAATTAGTCCTTTTATTTATCATAACATTCTATATCATGTCTGCTCTGAA
>NW_020870123.1:222793-227793 GCF_003789085.1 Penaeus vannamei | reverse complement strand
ATAAACGAGGCCCTATTGAGAGTGAGAGCCAAGACCGCCAGCTGGCTCGATCAGTCGCCCGGGTGATGAGGACCTGGGCGTGTCGTGGGAGGAGGCGCTCTCGTCCTCTTCTCGAGAGAGAGGAAAGGGAGAAGACGTAAACAAAGAGATGGAAATTGAAGAGAAGGGATGGATAAATGAGGAAGGAGAGAAAGGGAGAGAGAAATAAGCCTGAGATAAAGAGGGGGAGAGGGAGAAGACGTAAACAAAGAGATGGGAATTGAAGAGAAGGGATGGATAAATGAGGAAGAAGAGAAAGGGAGAGAGAAATGAGCCTGAGAGAAAGAGGGGAAATAGTAAGAGGGAGAGGATGCTCTCGTCCTCTTCTCGAGAATGAGGAAAGGGAGAAGAGGTGAAGCGGGACATGAGGATGGAAGAGCGGAAAGGGTGGACAGATGAGGAGGAAGAGCAGAGGGAGAAATAACTCTAAGACAGAGAGAGGGAGGAGGCTCTCTCGTGAGTGAGGAAAGGGAGAAGGCGTGAGTGGATGAATAGATAAGGAAGAAAAGGAAGAAAGAAGAGAGAAATAATTCTGAGATAGAGAGGAGAAAAAGAGAGGGGATGCTTCACGAAAATGAGGAATGAGAGAAGACGTGAGGAGAGAGATGGGAATGCAAGAGCGGAATGAAGAAGGTAGACGGGAAGAAGACGCGAAAAGACAGATGGATATGGATGAACAGAAGAGATGGATAGATGAGGAAGAAGAGGATAAGAGGAGAGAGAAATAAGCCTGAAAGAAAGAGGGGGAGAGGGAGAGGGTGCTCTCGTCCTCTCCTCGAGAGTGAGAGGAGAAGTGAATAGGGAGATAGGAATGGAAGAACAGGAGTGGATGATGAGGAGAAAGGGAGGAGGGAGAAATAAGTCTAGGATAGAGAGGAATGGAGAGAGAGAAAAAATAGACAGACATATAGATAGAGAGAGTGAGATAGAGAAAGTGGGGAGAGAAAAGAGAAAAGGAGAAGGGAAAGGACATGAGACAAGAAAAGAAAGGTGAGGATAGAGCAGAGGGATGAGAAGAAATGAGATGATATAAAAAGATAAGAAAGAGAGGATAACATAGATAGATAGTTAGATAGACAAGGAGAGATTTAGAGAGAGAGAGATGGGGGAGGCTCTCCTCCCCCATCTCTCTCTCTCTAAATCTAAATAGAGAGGAATAGATGAGAGGGGAGATGAGATGATAAGAGGGGAAAGGAAGAGAGGGAAAAGGGAGAGAGAAAGAAAGAAATGAGATGAGGAGAGAGGAAAGAAAGAAAGAAAGAGAGAGAGAGAGAGAGAGAGAGAGAGAGAGAGAGAGAGAGAGAGAGAGAGAGAGAGAGAGAGAAAGTGAGTGCGTAAATAACCCACAGAAGAGTATGACAAGCCAGGTGAAAATAACCCACCGAAAGCATCATCATTCTCCCTCGCCAAGTAAGGAAAACAAAACAAAACAAAGACAACAAAAAAGCAAATTAAAAAAAAACGAAGAGAAATGCTTGTTTTGTTTCCTCAGAGCCCCTTCGGCCACGCGCGTCACGCTCCGAAATCGTAATCGAAAGAAAGAGTGTTGGGTGGGTGCGTGCGTACGTGCGTCGGGTGCGAGAGAGAGTGTGTGTGTGTGAAAGAGAGAGTGTCGGGGTGATGTTCGGGTCCCTCAGTCTAGCACGCGGGAGCAGGGAGATCGCACGCGGCCGGTCACTCTCCACTCTTGACGCGAGGGGGGGAATCTCGGGTCAAAGTCGGCACGTTGAGGAAGACTGTCAATGTCCTGGCTTTTATATTAATTAGCATCTACTTTCTTAGAGAGCTTCTGAAAAAAAATATTGATATCATTTCTCTGGAGAATCTTTTTTTTTTTATTATTATTAGGGTATAATTAGCTTAATTGGATAGGACAAAGTGACGAATGTGATTTGTGCGTAAAGACTCTTAAACTTGATGAAAACCAACTAAAACTGAACCGGGCATTCACCGATACCTCATCAACCCTCACCGTCTATATGAAATCTTTCAAGTCATGTGATCGATCAACATAACGCGACCTGCAAATACCACATGGAAACGCATTTGGTATCTTCAAGTACCACCATATAAAGATAACACAGCAAGCAATCGACGAGGAAGCAGTGCCTCATCAGAGATCAGCTGACTGACACAACATGACCGGGACTGGCACTCTGCGCTGTCTCTTCATCTTGGCACTCGTCATGGCCGCATCGCACGCACAGAGACGTAAGTCCTATGATGTGTATTCCATAAGCTCATGGCGTTTTTTTACATGTAATCTCGTTTTTTATTATCTTATTTTCACGAGTGATAGTGTGAATTTCAGGGGATTGTATATTTTCCTTTTTTTCCTTTTTTTAAAGATACTGTTTTGTTGTGTATCTAATGAATTCTCAGACATACACACACAGACAGAAGGACACACGGCACAGATGTACACAAACTGACACGCACATAGAATACATACACATACAAAAATTACATAAACAAACAAACATGCAATCACACATTCAAAATACATACCCATACACAGACCACGACTCAAAAACATTCATGGGAACAATAAGCTGCTACAGTTACACATGAAAAAGAAATAGAAAAAAGAAAAGTATAGAAAAAGATATCAATAACAAATGATAAAGAGAAAGCACTTGAAAGAGAATCACCATTTATCTTTATATTTCTTAAGTCTACCATGGAAGAAACACAACTCAAACGTGACATCACCGCCATGGCTTTGTGAGCGAATAAACAGGGAGGGTAAGGGGGGAGGGGAGGGGGTGTTGCTGCGAAGTTTTGCTCTATTCCTCTCTCTCTCTCTTCTCTCTCTCTCTCTCTCTCTCTCTCTCTCTCTCTCTCTCTCTCTCTCTCTCTCTCTCTCTCTCTCTCTCTCTCTCTCTCTCTCTCTCTCTCTCTCTCTCTCTCTCTCTCTCTGTCTCTCTCTCTCTGTCTGTCTCTCTGTCTGTCTGTCTGTCTGTCTCTCTCTCTCTCTCTCTCTCTCTCTCTCTCTCTCTCTCTCTCTCTCTCTCTCTCTCTCTCTCTCTCTCTCTCTATATTATATATATATATTATATATAATATATATATATATATATATATATATATATATATATATATGTGTGTGTGTGTTATGTGTGTGTATATATATGTGTATGTGTATGTATGTTGTGTACAGACATAGATACATGTAACGTGTATGTATGCGTGTGCATATATGTATATATGCATATATACACAAAAAATGTTCATCATATAACTCTCCCAGACTCCCTTCGTCACCGCGTCCCGTTCAGCCAGTATAATTGACGCCAAACGTGCTAAGAACATGCACACGAGAAGAACGGCAAATTCACACGGAATATACTTTTACACACTTTGTACTGCCATTCTCATAAGCATGATGATGTATAATTTTTTTCTGTCTCTTAGTCTTCTCTTTTACCTCTTTTTTTCCTTGTCATGCACTTGATATTCACAGAACATTAAATATTTATCATTAATGGATATTCTATGAGAAATTTTGATATCAGACGTGAGAAATTTGATATTAGTCAAGCGTTATTAATCATGCATGTGAAACAAGATTTTTTCTTTTAGATTCAAGGAAAGATCATTCAATTTTATCTTCTTTTAATGAAAAAAAAAATCGAGATCCCATACCTGTATATAGATATAGGGAATATACATATTTAGAGTCTGATAGAATTGAATGTTTTTAATACAAGATTTTTTAATTAAACAGAATCGCAGTTACACAAAATTAAACATTATTAATACCCACTTCATACATCATACAGAATCGCAATTACACAAAATCAAATGTTATCAATACCCACCTTATAAACCATACAGCATCGCAATCACGCAAAATCAGACGTTATCAAAACCCACTTTACACATCATACAGAATCGCAATTACGTAAAACCAAACATCATTAACACCCGAAAAAACAACAACCCTCAATACCCACTTTATACATCATACAGCATCGCAATTACGCATAACCAAAAAACAACAATATTCTTACCCCCCCCCCCCCCCCCGGCAAGAAGCTGCGATTCCCAGCAGCCCCAGACACCCACCGCCGGACGCAGCTGCAGCCATCCCCGAGAGACGTCATGCAAGGCTGACACATATCGGAAGTGTGTCATGCAGGCGTATCGAGGCGGAATCACGTAGCTGCACTGTAATGGAGGGGGGGGGGGAGGAGGAGGAGGGAGGGGAAGGGGGAGAAATTGGCGCCTCAGGGAATTGCTTATAGACTATAGGTGTGAAATTCCGAAGGTTTACGCGTGCTTGACGCTGGTTCGGGTTGCCGGAAAATCGATTGTTTTTATCTTTGTCTCGTCTTTATTCATTTTTTTTCTTTAAAAACGTATGTGCGTTCTCAAAGGGCGTTATTCAGGTAGTTCTCAACGAGCATAATGCCAATTCGAATTTAAAATAAATATAACATACACACATACACATATAATATACACAGACTTATGCACACACACGCAATCCCAGGCACACACACACGCACACACACAATCCCAGCACACACACACACACACACACAATCCCACACACACACACACACACACACACACACACACACACACACACACACACACACACACACACACACACACACACACACACACACACACACACACACACACATGCACACATACACACACACACACACATCATATCCAATGTCTAGTAATCCAGTCATATACAGTGTCCAGTGATCTAGTGACTACAACGCTCAGCAAGTAGTGATCAGTTATTTTGTACTGCTTGTACATCACATCGTCATTCCACTTCTCTTGTAGATATAACATTTATTCGTATTTTTGTAAGTTTTATTCTCTCCATTGCTGGTAGTGAAGAGATTATGAACTAATGATACGTATGATAACAATAATGGCAATTGTTAATTTCGTAATATGATATTGTGTTTGTTGATATGTGCATCGGAATCATCAAC